>UCOM01000023.1:0-371823 GCA_900474385.1 Ormyrus pomaceus | reverse complement strand
GTTGCGGCGCGTGCGCGGCCATAATGCGAGCACGCGACCCGGGCACAATGGGGCCCCCGAGATGCTGCCGCGAGCGCAGTCCACTCTCGAAGCTTTCTTCCTCTCTCTCTCTCTCGCTCTCGCTCTTTCTCGCAAAAAGCCCTTCCTATGCGGCTTTGAAATTTCAGCCTTGATTAAGCAATAGGGCCCCGGTAAGCGAGAGCTAGTAATTTTCTGGCTATCGAATTACCGCTTCGGCGAAACGAGCCTTAATCATCCTAATCCCGAAATTGATCGGGGCGCGCGCGCGGCGGCCCCGCGTTTCTCCCCCCTCCCCCAATATATATATATATATATATATATTCGCCAGGTAAATCAGCTTATACATACAGCGCGAGGCGGCCCAACCTGAGGAATCGGCGGGCCGCGCGATCGAGCGTTATATATGTATACATAAACGGGCGCTAAGAAAGAAAAAGTGCGCAGGCGGCAGACGCGTGGCTGCTGCTGCAGCTGGTCCCTCCTCTCTCTCCCTCTCTCTCTCTCTCTATTACCTGCGGGCTTCGGAGCCGCCGCCGCCGCCGCCAGCCCTTTCATACACTCGCGGGCCACATCAAAAAGTCCGTGCGCGCGGGGGCGACACAGCGCCGCCGGCAGCCTGCATCCGGCCTTCCTCCTTCCTGCGCGTCTGTTTGTACGCGAGCGCGCGCGCGCGCGCGTTATACTCCTCCTTTTTCGGGAGAGAGCGAGAGAGCTTTCAGCTGGATGGAGAGCGAGGCGAGGCGAGCGATCGCGTCGAGGAATTTTCGTGAGGCGCGCAGATGTTTGATCGCCGCCCCTCGCGGCCCCGATCGACTTGTTGCTCGCGCGCGGCTCTCTCGATCCGCGTCCGCCGATCCGCGGATGACTCGCGGTTTTCCCGGTGTGACGCGAGGCCGCTTATCAGCGCGATCTGAGTCAGGGTGCACATTACGCTCCTCGGCGGTTCGCGGGAGCCAGCGGCTCGCCGCGCGAGAGTAAGAGAGAGAGCTAAGCGGGAAATGGCCAATTGCTCGATAAGGAGAGATGACGCACCGAGCGCCTACTCGGCGAGCGGCGACGGCGGCGGCGGCGGCGGGGGAGGCTCGAATCGAACGTTATTACGCGGGGCGCTTAAGATTCCCGGCCCGTTACATACATCCTCCGCGGCGGCTCGGCGAGCGCCAGATGTTCCCTTCCTCATTCTCATTCCGTGCGCGCTTCCTTCCCTCGTCGCCGAGCGAGCACGCTCGGCGGGTATATGGCCCGGCTCCTCCGCGCGAGCCACGAGGAATAATATGTAGGTCGGCGCGTTTTCCACCCGAATCCTCGTCGTCCTCGTCCGCGCGCTCCAACAGTCAGAGTGTGAGAGAGAGAGAGAGAGAGAGAGAAAATCGGCGAAATCGCGGAGATCGAGGCGAGGAGAGGCGAGGAGCGCGAGCGGAGCGTGGCAGGCGCGCGCCGGGCCCACCTGCCGGCAGCGGTGGCAGCAGCCAGAGCGAGGATCCCTCTCTGCATCTCCCCCCTCTGTGTACCCTTCTCTCTGCTTGTCCGTGTGCCTCTGTGTGTTTTTGTGTGCGCGAGAGCGGAGGCAGGCACGTAGGGTGCTTCTAACTCGGGCGCGTGCGCTCGGTGTTTGGTTACAGGGAGGCGGCGGCAGCGGCACGTGCGCAGCCAGTCGGGGCCAGGTGCTGCAGCCAGCGGCGGCGGCGGCGACGGCGGCGACGGCAGCGGCGGCGATAGTCGGCCAGCAGCAGCAGCAGCAGCAGCGGCAGCCGGCAAGTGCGAGTTAGTAACGCCAGTGGCCGCAGCCATGGAGGGTTCGGAGGAGCGGCAGCTCTACTACTGCTGCCGGTGTCGCGGCCAGCGCTGCTCCTGCGCGGCCCTCGGCCTCGACGAGCTCGACGGCGAGCGCGAGCAGCAGCAGCAGCATCGGTGCTCGGAGCAGGCCCGCACCCAGGAGCGCACCAACTCCACCAGCACCACCACCACCACCGCCCAGCACAGGTTCAGGAAGCAGCAGTGGAGGACGGACTGCGGCTGCGCCGCCGACCGGGACGTGCTCCGGCGGAGGCCGCCCGAGCAGAAGAGCCATGCGGCCGCGGCCTTCGGTTTCGCGGCCGCCACCAGCAGGTCCATGATACCGCCGTACCTGGCCACCCTGCTCATACTCTCCTACAGCCTCGTCGGTGTCGCAGGTCAGTGTGTGTGCGCGCGCGATATCGGGACGAACGAGTTCGAGGACCGGCTCTCGGGTTTCGGAGCGTGCCGAGATTTTGATCTCCCGGCCACCGGAGAGGACCCATCTCGAGAGCCTCCCGCATATCACCGTCGAATCGGCCGCGGCGTAATCGACGCCCGGTGGTGGTGTCGCGCGTGTGGGGCCTCTCCCCCTTCCCGACGACGACGGTTATCGATAACACGGCACTCGAACTCGACGATCGTCCTCTCTCGGATATATGGGTATAAGGAGAGAGACAGGTGGCGTTTAACCGAGGACCCCGTTTTTCTTCCCCGTTTGCAGATGCGTGCTCGTCGCGCTCGACGCCGAAGCCGCGGCCGCCGACGCCGACGCCGCGGCCCAACATCACATTCCACATGTACACGTGCCAGCCGGACTACGCGGAGTGGTACTGCCTGAACGGGGCCACGTGCTTCACCGTCAAGATCGTCGACTCGCTGCTCTACAATTGCCTGTGAGTATATATGCTCTTCTGCTCGATCCGCCAAAGGGACACCGTGGAGGTGTATCATAAGAAATAAAAAAAGACCGGCGGAGAGAGTCCTCCCAGGCCTCCTCCTCTTTTCCCACGCTGTTTGCCTTTTCTCTCTCTCTCTCTCTCTCTCTCTCTCTCTCGTTGCTTTGTGTCCCTCTCTCTCACTCTCTCCGCGGCAGCTCTCTCGCCTGGTGGGGGTGGAAGAGGCGCAGAGGAGGTCACTGCGCTCCTTCGATTGTGCCAGGCCAAAGCTAATCCGCGGCCCGCTTGCCCGGACACGCTTCCGAATTCAATGAGTCGGAATGTATCAATCGGCACGCAGAAGCACCACCGGAGGAGCGCCCGTGGCCGGCTCGCAACAGCGGATGACAAATGAAAAATATATATATATCCTCCCCGCTCGGCGCTCTCCGCTTCTTCTTCGCCTCTCTCTCTCTCTCTCTCTCTCTCTCTCCTCTTCCTGGGAATAATCGCTCGGCGTCATTCTCATGCCGCGATAGCGGTCTCTCCCGCCGACCTTGACAAGGAAAAACTGCAGAACGAGAGAGAAAGACGCGCGACTAACCCGACGGGAATTCTTGTCTTTTCGCAGGTGCGCGAACGGCTTCATCGGGCAGAGATGCGAATTCAAGGACCTCGACGGCACCTACCTGCGTGAGTGCACACAGACATTTTTTATACCGACTTTTCCACCGAGAGCTTAACCTATGGGCCAGCCCCGCTAACCGAAATCCCTCGTTTTCTTATATTTTCGCAGCGACCCGGCAGCGCGTCATGCTCGAGACCGCCAGCATCGCGGGCGCCGTCACGATAGCAGTATTCCTCGCCGTCATCACCTTCATATCGGTTTACATTCACTGTAAGCGAAAGCAGAAGGAATTACGCACGAGGTGAGTAAGCCCCGAGGAGGGACATGCCGCTTGCGACACTTGTTCGAGAGTCCGTGAAAGAGGAAGGAGAGACGGGCAAAAAAAAAAAATAAAAGAAGGAGAGCGCGCGCGCGACCAAATTATCGCCGAACGACAGATGGACGAACAGAATGAATGACCAGAGGACTAACAGCCGATGCGCCGCGCTCCACCAAAGATATTCTTCGCTCGGGCCCCGAAAAGAAATCGATTTTCGGGACTACCTGTTCAATTCTTATTATCCCGGCAAAATTATTTTCACTTTTTTTTTTCTCCTTTTTTTTTCTTCTTCCTCTTTTTGTTCCGCCACGACTTTGGAACTGTCGTTGCCCGACGCTCTCCCGCGCCCGCTGCTTTTACGTCACGCTCTTGAGCAACTGTTTTTACGTCTCGCTAACAAAATATTACCTTCGTTTCCAAAAACTAAATTATCCAGTTCCTTTGCCGCCGGGCGAATTATTCTCACTCGAGTAGTAAAGTCTCTGTAAATGAAAAGGACCTCGAGATAAGACAGGACCGTCGTACATAAAATCCAGCCTCGTAATAAAATGTGGCAGTTATAAAATCATGGGGTGGCATTCTTCACGAGATAATAACACCTTAATCCGCGGCTCGTAAATCCCGGGATGTCCTTCATATCGCGAACTTGGAGGAACGGAATCCCCATGAATTTCGGAGACAAATTGCAAGCGACATGATTGCCTCGTTATGTAATTTAGAGCCCGTACTTTTCCGAGGAAAATCATTAAGCTCTCAAGCAAGTGAAATTATTTAACTACGGAATAATGTCGCTCGATTCAACGAGAACAAGGTCATGATTTTTTCGCTGAATTCAATACGGCCGACGAAATTATTAAACAATTTCTCCGACCCAGAGGTAAAATTGTGTGATTGCAGAAATGTTCATCAAGTACACGTTACTCGCATTAATTTCAGTAATATCGTCCTTTCAATGACATAACTGTTCTTTTCAAAAGTTTCTCTTATCGCGAATTGTATGGTAAAGCCTCGTTATCTACTCACAAGAGAATAATTTGCTTGATTGTTTTGCACTTGTATTATAAAGTCAGGATTTTTAAAGGAACTTTGGACAATGAGGAAAGTTCTGTAATAAAAGGCTTTTGCCCGCAAGAAAAGAAGCTTATTAAAATGTCGAAAATCGATAAGTACTTCGGTGTGACCTAATTGAAAAAGCTAATGTTTTTTTTTTTTCTTCTCTTTGTCGCAGCAGCGGCGTCGACGTGGTGGACGGACCCGGCCGAGATCCAGAGCTCAGGCCATTCTGCAGTCGCATATTCAATGCCAAGAATCCTAATAGCTTGGTAAGTCGATTCCAGGGAACATGTCTCCCTCTCGCTCTCTTTATCCTCGACTCTCCTTTACTTTTTTCCCTTTTTTTCTTTTGCATACTTTGGTCGTCGCCGCCGCCGCCAAGCTCGGCGGAAAGCCATTTAACCTAGAAAGAAAACCGCTCGGCGACGCGGACTGTTCTCTTTTATTTGCACTTTGTGAAAACGCGCTCTCATTGTAAAATCCAATAATAAAGCTTTTCTGCATAAAAGTAGGCTCGCTTAAATTAAGTTTTTCCTTTATTTGACTAACGGACTTTGTTGAACTTACAGGTAGGACCGTCGATAGAACATACGCGGATGCCTAATTGGAACTTCCCACCTGAAACGTCGACGCGAATGGTCTCCGTTAATGAGAATAAGCGTCCGGGCCAGTAGACGCTCGCACATCTCCTGGAAATGGGACTGTTTAGTCCGTCTGGTCCGACGTACCCACGCGTGCATCTCCTCTGCTCAGAGAGGCGGTAAAGAAGCAGGCGGAAAGACGAAATTATCCAAAAAAAGGAACAAGAAAACGAGCCGACAACGAGCCAACAACGAGAGTCCAATGCAATGCGCCATACTCGTCCACGGCGAGTTACGCAGCAGCAGCTTTAACGAGAGAGAAACGAAAGGACCCACACGCATTTATATTCCTTCGGATGAAGCGCGCGAGACATTCCGCTAAATTCTGTGTGCTTGCTTAAAACGATTGTGTAACGCCGCGGAACGAGGGCTGTGCGAAACTTTTCAAAAAGACGGCCCAAGCCCTTTCGAATTCTTTGTCGAAGCGCTACAGTCTAACGAGAAAGAGAAGGCAAAGAGCCGAGGAAGTGTTATTCGATTAATAAGGCTTTATTCTATTCTTTTCCTGTATTGAAGGAATCGTGCACCTGTTTGTCTAGTTATTTCACCTCTGCTCCAGTGCGTCTCTCCTTCTCGTTCTCCCTTTCTCTTTTGCTCTTTCTATCTTTTTTCAAAAGTGGATTAATCTCTCCTACCTGCTCAAGTAGCGAGACGAGGCCACTTTGTTTTTAAACTTTTGCACTCGATCAATTGTGGATTTGTTCATAAGAGTCGGTACGACAGAGAAAGAGCAGAAGCTAGAAAGAGGGAAAAAAGATAGAGGAAAGGATGGAAATGTAAACTTCCACTGCGCCCACAATCACTGCTTTTTGACAGATCATTCCGTTGTCGCATAACTTGCTGACTCTTCTCACTCTTCCGGAAGTATATATATAGAAAAGAAAATAGACGAGATTCGACTTGTAGTAATAACTTGATTGATTCCGAGATACAATTGTTGTACTTGAGATATAATAGTATATATATACATATATATATATTGATTAAACTGTCCCAGTGCGCGACAGAATTTTATATTTTTATTGAAAGACCGGGGCCTAGTCTTTCACACGTACACACACACACATACACCTATACACTTGAACGTGTATACGCCTACACAAAAAGAGATTACACAGAAACACAAATCATTTGGTGGGATCGGACGTGAGTTTCGTAGCGGCGAGGCTGGCCTCTTTTTTCTTTTCACTTGTAAATAGTAAGTTATTATTCTAAAGTATAAAAAATTACAAATAACATATATATACACACATATGTATATGTATTAATAAAACGAGAAAATATATATATATATCTACATATATATATCTATATATTAAAAAAGCACACACACGAGCGAATAAGGCTGCCACTAAAAATACATAATAGCTCTGGCTTCGTCGAGAGCGGGTGGAACTCGACGAGTTGGGCTGATGAATTGCATCGAACGCGCGACAGATTATTGATATAAGTAACGGAGAAAGAGAGAGAGAGAGAGATGGAGAGGAAGAGAGAGAGAAAGAGAGGTAAAATAATACTTTATTATGCGTAGTATTTTGTACATTTGTAGATAATTATGAAATGCGGTTGCTCTTCCAAACGTTCTGCTGCGCAGCAGTGCGTAAGGTTTCTTTTTTTTGTTTTTCTCTCTTCTGCTTTCTCTCTCTCCCGCTCTCTCTTTTACGTCCTCTAAACTACTTTTTCCTTCGAAGTATTTCTTGATTATACATAGTCAAGTTTGGATCATAAAAGAGGACAATGCTATCGATAATAACAAACTTGCGGGAGAGAGGAAGAAAGAGAGAAAAAATTGTAAAAAAATTAATAAAGCATCAGCCCGATCGTACCGTACAATTTATAAATAGTCGTTAGTTATCAGAAGTTTAGCGTAACTTTAATTTAATTAAAAAATATATATAAACCATATTTCGTATTGTACTTGGTTCCTAATTTATTATACTGTCATTATTGATCAATAATTATTAGAATATATTATTAATTATTAATATTATTATTCATAACGGTAACAATGTCCTCTTCTTCGGTAAGGACGCGCTTGTAATGTAGAAAGAATTCACAAAAATAATAATAATGAAGACGCGAGGCGCAATTGATAAAGGGGATTGAGTGCCTTTAAAATATTGTATTCAATTTCTTATTACGGAATTTATATTTTCGCTGGAGATTAACATTAAAAAAAAAAAAAAAAAAAAAAAAAAAAAAAAAAAAAAAAAAAACTAATGCGAGAGATTACACAGCGGAGATCCGAAATGACTATTAAAGCGGCTATAGCTATTGTTGATTCGTGTAGATTTTTTCCTTGTACATCATCACCCTCAAAAAAGAACGTGTCACTACGCCAGTGGACGAGTATCCTCCTAAAAAATTTTTTTTATTCAAAGCATAATACATAGTGGTAATATGGAATTGCCAATAACATGTTACAACGGTACGCGAGCCCCTTCACAATAGTTAATGAGAAGAAATTAACATGAAAAACTAAATAATTAAGAATAATGCGTATGAATCGAATCGGCATGTTAGTTAAAAACAAAATGCGTGTATGTGCTGAGAAAAAGTGTGAGAAAGATTAAAAGAAAGAGCCAGAGCTTAATGTATGTTGCGTGCTGCGAGTGTATGACGTGCAGAGCCAGCGGTGGCCTTTGTTTTTCTAATATAATGCTTTCTATCTCCTTAACTTCATCTTTAAAGTAACGCTCGATTAATCGGAAAGAAAAACGATAAAAAAAATACAGACGTTTCATTCTCATTACCATGTAACACGTTTATTCAAGAAAAAAAAACACGCTCTAGTGTCTATTTGAAACAGAGATAACGAATTAAAAATATTTAAAAAATTATTATTGCATTACGCTACGGTATTCAACCTACGTATAATAGTTGACCAACTTATGTAGACAGTGGTGTCATTTTAACACTTCAGACAGCACCGTACGTAAAGTATATTGTTCGTGAAGGAGAAGAAAGCCGTATCGAGGTGTCCGACGATAGAATGAATAAAATCAACGATAAAAAGCTAAAAAAAAACGTTTTTCTTCTTTTTTTAGTCATCAATCATCATGTAATTAAATTATATATCCATAAAACTAGTTCTTTGACGCAGTAAAGTGATTCCGTTTGAAAAAGGTTTTCGTTTCCTCCTCGTCGACGACTTTGCCTCCTTCGCGGTGATTCAGAGTAAAATATATACATTATTGTAGTTACGAAAAAAGAAAAAACATTTGACTTTTTTCTTGTCGAAAAATTTTTGACGTGTTCGCATTAAACGATGGTGGATGGTTGGTACCCCGCCTGACTTGTACGCTTTTTTCCGTATTCGCGCGGTATGCTGTCCGTTGTTAATGTACCAAAGAGACAACGTTGCTTAAAACAGATTTACGCGAGCGAGCAAAAAAATTCGTGCTGACGAACAAATGTTCATTCGATTAAAAAGGTGAAACAGATTAATAGATCAAGAAAGCTTTGTTAAAATTTAATCAATCCCAAAGGAAGCTGCTGAAATACGGTTTAGCTAGAGCAATCATCGATCCAGCAATGTTGCAATAAAACATTGTTAATTATTTTTGTAAAAATGCAAGTTAAACGATGATGAAGAAAACAGCGAAGGTGACTTAGAAATTGAATACACGAAAGCGATTAAAATATGTATATGTAACTATAGCGTGCTCTGCCTATGGAAGCTTACAAATATGTTGATTATTATTATTATTATTATTATTATTATTATTATTATTATTATTATTATTATATTATATTATTATTACATTATAATTATTACTATTATCACATCAATCTCATCATCACCATCATTATTATCATCGTCATCGTCATCGTCATTATTGAGAAGAAACAGACACCTGTAATCTTGTTTCCCCCAAACTGTTTAATAGCATAAATATTGAAATATCAAAAAATGTTTGTTTTTTTTTTTAATTAACCTTGTTTATTTACAAAAGGCTTATTTCACATAAAAAAATAATTATTTTTTCTACATATTTTTTAATTGCTTATATAAATTGTATTAATCATTCAGTTTTATTTGGGCAATGGAAAATGCGTTTTCACAAACTTCCACCACCATTCGGCATCGTGTTGTTTAAAAAACGACATCAATTTATCTTTCGTAACAGGTCGGAGGTTTTTGTTAAACTGCCACTTTATCACAGATAGTGCTATCTGTTTATACTTAAATTTACTAATACTTAATAGACACGATACAACTCCTTCTTGTAAATCATCAGCTCCTGCAAACCGTTTAAAAGACGGAAATAGTTGAACGTTTGTACAAGAAATTTGTTTTATAAAATTACGAAAAAAATAAACTAAATATACCTTCATTGCGAGCAAGGACATCACAAAGTTGATCGATGATCTCACCAACGCTATTATTCGGGTCACTTACTGGATATGACCGTAATATATTACCTATAAAATATGAAAAGAGCTTATAGTAAACTACGAATAAAGTTAAAATAAATAAGTTGATATTTTTTAAGACCTACCGAGTAAATTTAAGGCTTCGTATAAGGAAGGATGAAGTTGATTTACTATCATTTGCTTTAAATTTAGAATAATATTTGGCAAAGACCATACTGGTCCCATTTTTTTGCACAGCAAAAGTACCGCAGTATTAATACCAGGTACATTTTCTAACAATTAAAAAATAATATGATTAAAGGTGATTATATATTTCATTTAAAAAATATAGAATTATTTACCTTGTAAATTTTTCAAAAGTTCGACTTTAAAGACGTTAGTCATATATCCAGAATTTGGATACTCATAGTATGTAGAGAGCAACTTCCTCAAAGAATTAAGTTTAGGATAAGGTCTACTAACTTCTAGTGTCATAATTATATGCACTATAGTTTTTACTATAATATCTGAAAAATAATTATAGAAATCCTTGTTATAACTGCGAACTTATATACCACACAATAAAGTTTTTATAGAAGTTTACCATTGTTAGAATCGTGTTTTGGAAGTACTTCAGGCCAGCACGTTAAAGCAACATAAATAATGTTTATGGCTCGTATGTTTAAGCAGTAAAGAGCGTCGCAACAAAAAATTCGTACTTTTGCTCTGTCTTTTTTGATTTTACTTAAAACAACCAATATCCGAAAGAGCCTCTCCACGATTTGTACCTGGAATGATAAATAAAAATTTATTTGTTATGAATTTTAGTGTTCAATTTATTTATATTATTAACCTTTCAACAAACCTCTTGTGGATTACCAAGTTTAAATAATTTATATTGAATACCATCCATGATTAAACCACTGAATCCTGGATTTAATTGTTCAATGCCAACAATTAGCGTTACAAGTTTTTGTTCGGTTTCAGTCATTATTGGTGCAGGTGGTGTATGAGATCGATCAAAGGTCTCAGTACCCGATAATTTTTCACTTGCAAAACCAATAAGATAACTAAGAACATTAGAAATAAATATAAATTAAATAAAAATTTTAAAACTTCAAAAATAACAATTAATGTACATACGCTGCAATTGTTCGTAAATCGTGAAAATCCAAAAGACTATTCAAAGTTTGAATATGACTTTCATTTGTCCATTGAGCTTCGATTAATGTATTTAATTTGGCTTCAATGGCTTCTTCTAAAAATTAATATAAATTATTAAAGATAAAAAAGTTACATAAAAGTTATATATAAAGAAATATCAGTTATTTACTATTTTTATTGGCAATTTTGATCATGCGATTTTTTTTAGCTTTACTGACGCAGGATACTACAGATGGATTTGCTGTGTACTCATTCAAATGCGATACCACAATTGATTTGCTTAAACATGAATTTGTTTCGTCTATAACGATAGAAAATGTTTTGGCTTTTAACTTCTTTTCCTGAGGCATTTCTGTAATTATTACTTGACGTGAGCGTAATTCTTTGAATGGATTTTTTTCTAGATTCTCATTTATCTTTACATTTATCTTTCTCTTTCTGCCTCTTTGAACTACGTTAGTTTGAGGAACAGTTTCTGAAGCTGAAATAAAATTTTATATAAATATTATAAAAACACTTGAGATAAAGTAATCAAATTAAATGCGGATTTTAACATAATTCTTACTTTGCTGAATAAGATTTATAGTATTGCTTTCAGAAGAAGAAATGTTATTCTCTTTATGATTTGTTGAAATAGATATCTCTGGCAATAAAATGTTAGTTGCACACTTTTCACTTTCTTCAGACTTGATTTCTTTTTTAAATCCTTTAAAAATATTTTCATCTTGAATAGTATTTTCTAGTTTTAGATTAGAAGCGATTCTATCTTCATTATTTATAGCTTTAGTCAATTCTTTTAATGTTGGTTTCAATTCTTCTAATGTATGAGAAATTTCTTTCTTTTGTTTACATTGCATTTCCATTTGGTTTGCAATAGATGAAACTGGGTCGGTTGCTTGCACTCTTTGAGGAATCCATTTAATTTCTTTTGCTGCTTGATTAACAGGCTTTACATCTTTAACAATACTAATACTTTTAGGAGTGTGAGCTATTCGATGCTTCTTTACTGGTATACTTACAGGAATCGACTCTTTAATTGGTAAACCTAAATTAATGAACGATTCATTCACTGAACTTGATTCATTTGTTGAGTGAATCAATGGTAAATCAATAATGGACTCATCCCTTGTCTGCGAGACTTTTGGCAATTCTTCTAATGTATGAGAAATTTCTTTCTTTTGTTTACTTTGCATTTCCATTTCGTTCGTAATAGATGAAACTGAGTCGGTTACTTGCACTCTTTGAGGAATCAATTTAATTTTTTTTGCTGCTTGATTAATGGGCTCTACACCTTTAACCATACTAATACTTTTAAGAGTGTGAGCTATTCGATGCTTCTTTACTGATATACTTACAGGAGGCGATTCTTCAATTGGTAAATCTAAATTAATGAACGATTCATTCAATGAACTTGATTCATTTGTTGAGTGGATCAAGGGTAAATCAGTAATGGATTCATCCTTTGTTTGTGAGACTTTTGGCTCAGATTGGGCATATATTATTGGCTTATTACTAATTTTTTTTATATTTCTAATTTTTGATAATAATTTTTTTCGATTAGCAGATGTTTTTTGACGCTTTTTTGAATTTTCATTTAATTTTTTGCATTTACTTAGTGTTTCAATCCTTTTTTCTTCAGAAGAATCATCTGATAAAATTAAATTAGTAGATGAGTTCAATTTTGACCGTTTTAAACCTGACGAAGAAAAGAATTTAGACTCGGAAGATTCATCAGATGATACCATAATTTCCTTAGGTTTATCAAATTGTCTATTAATTGGAGTATTTTCTTCTGCTCTTGAATCATTATCTTTCAAAGTGAGAGCAGATAAAAGACTTTCTTTATCTTTTTGTATTATTAAATCATAATTAGCACTTTCTGTTATTAAAGGCATTATTTTTTCATTATCATTATTTTTTTCAGTCTCATCAGGTTCAAAACATGCTTCTTGCACACTTATTTGTCCTGCTATTTCTTTAGAAAATATATTATCTAGTGAACTGCTTTGAACTTCTGATATTAAATTAAATGCAGTTTTAGAAGAGTCACTTATATGATTTTTTATTTTAGTGCTTTTTTCTTCAGAAGATTCATCTGATAAAAATATAGTAGCAGGTGAGTTCAATTTTGACTGTTTTATGCCTGCCGAAGTAAAGATTTGAGAGTCGGAAGATTCGTCGGATGACACCAAAATTTCCTTAGGTTTATCAAATTGTCTATTAACCGAAGTATTTTCTTTTTTTCTTGAATCAATATCTTTCAAAGTAAGAGAAGATAAATTATTTTCTTTATCTTTTTGTATTATTTTATCATTTGCAGTACTTTCTGCTACTAAAGGCAATATTTTTCCATCATCATTATTTTTTTTAATCTCATTAGGTTCAAAACGTGTTTCTTGAACACTTGTTTGTTCTGTTATTTCTTGAGAAATTATATTATCCAGTGAACTGCTTTCAACTTCTGATATTAAATTAAATGCGGTTTTAGATGATTTACTTATATCATTTATTATTTGTATTTCTTCTTTTTCTTCAAGATTCACAGATAGATGAAGTTGGTTAATAGAATTATTCTTTTCGAATGGATGATAGTTTTCTACGCTTTTTCCTTTTTGATTCTCTTTTTCTAAAATATTTTTATGAATATTGCTATTTGAGGATTCGCTTGAATTTTCAGATACATTTACGTAAGATGATTTATTCATTATAGAATAATTTCTAGAATCTATTTCGTTATTTTCTAAATTAGGCGAAACTTTTTCTCTATTTATTTCGTTAATAATTTTTATTTCAGAATTATTTTCATTTTCATTACTTCCCGAAATAGTTTGCAGTTCTTTTCCAATATTATTTATTAAGTTTACAGATAAATTATTACTATTATTATTATTTAAAATATTTTCTTCATACTTAATATGGTTTACTGAATTATTTTCTTGTACTTTATCTTTTACTAAATTATGACAAATACTCTTACGCTCTAACATTTGACTAGTTGAAGGATTGCTAAATAATAAGTCAGGTGGAACTGTTGACTTATCCATATTTATATTTTGTACAACCGATTTCTGAAATCTGTCTACGTTTGTCGTTGTATTTTTTACAGGGGTAATAGTTGAAGACTGCAATTGAGAAGGTATGATTAACTTAAAATATTTAAAATAGTAAACAGTTTAAAATTTCGTTTATTTTATCTTACCCTGGTAGTAGATATAAAATCTGCTAAACTTTCTTCTGATGTGCAAGGACTTAAACTACTTCTATTACTAACAGCAGTATTACCAACAATCGATCTTTCTTGAGAACTAATTTCTTCTGAAAATTCGAACAATTCTTTTTCGAGTTTTTGATTAAGTAATTTCTGTTTTTCAAGTTTTATCTTTTTTGAATCAAGATTTCTTAACTGTGGCCCAGTAAAACTTTCAATTTTCCACTTGTTTTCTTTTAATTTTTCTTTTTTCTTATACCCTACACGTTTTTGGTTAAGCCTTTTAATTTTATTCTTTTTGCATTTTTGTTGTCGATATGATTTAATAAGTTTTTCGCTCGAAGGCATTTGAACCACAAATTTAATATTTTTTGGAGAGAAATCAGTTTGACAATTTGTTTGTTTTGTATTATTTTTTTTCATTTTCTTCATCAAATTTTCTAGTTTTTCAACTTTTCTTGCAAGTTTATCCATTTCTAAAAATGAAGAATGATTCTTTGAAATTGAACTTGTATTTGCTTCTTCATTAAATAAAGGTAAATCTTCAGCTTCTTTGTATTTTTGCCTTCCAATAGGCATTTCAGTCTCAATGGGGTCACAAAAATCAATGTTTGGTTTAATTTTCACTACAAGTGAAGATATTGTTAACACAAAAAATAATAAGTAAATAATTTAACTTAAAACTGTACTTACTTGGGGAAGTTGGAGGTGATACATGTTCCGGTAGTAACGGTGGATGCATAGTCATAATTCTAAGTACTTGCTCTACAGGAGCAGGTTTTATATGCATTTCGCACTTTGCACAGTATATTGGAAAGGGATCATTTTTCATACTTTTACATTCTTCAGTAATAAAACTTTTGTCCACCATTAAGGGCTTTTTAAGCTCATTTTTGGAAATAGTATTTATTGAAATATCCCGTTTCTCAACAGCTAATTAGAAATTGTTAATTAAATAAAAGAATTAAATTAGCAAAATTAATTACAAAAAGCTTGAAATTACTTACTTGGTGTTTGACATGCTTGCTGTTTTGTTTTAACTTTTTTCTCTACCACTTTTACTGTTTTTAAACTCTTTCTTTCATGTTGCAAGTTTTTTATAGTTTCCTCTTCTAGAGCTTTAATTTTAAATATAAGTTGATTTATGTGCTTCTCATTTTCTTCTAATTTGAGGCATTGTGTTTCAAGTAATTTTTCATTCTTCTCTATTGTTTTTTTAAACTCCCCATTTGCCTTTAAGTTTAACAGAATAATAATGAAAATCGAAGAAAAACCACTAAAATTGGACAGAAAAATTCATCTAACTTACCAATTCCAATCTAGTATTCTTTTCCAATGTAAGATTGTACTTGCTTAAAATATCTTGTTTCTCACTCTTGACCACATTAAGTTCTTCAGTTAATAATTTCTTTTCATCATTAAATTCACGAATCAAAGTACTAAAATTAAAAAAGATTAATACTAAAACTTTAAATTCATTTCAATATTTTAACAAACTTACTCAGCTTTTGTCATTTTCAATTTAATTAACGTCATTGTATCTTTATAAAATTGATGATTATAAACTTGAAGACTTTTGTTGACCTTCTGTTCCTCGTCCTGCAAATTAACAAGAAACCACAATCAAACAAAGAAACATTTTTCCTTCATTTGTCCTTCATTTTAAAACGCCGGTTTCTCAGAACAAAGCAAGGTTTAACCTTTAACTTACACGTGCTTGAGGATCTTCGACCTCACTTTTCGTTTGGTTGTTGTGAAATTCCATTATTATGACTGAGTTAATCCTTTCTTCAGAAAAACTAAATCGATATTTACAAATCTATTGAACTCCAATGATGAATCCAGACAAACTATAAAAGCTATTACCTGCCATTACCGGCGACAGGCCAGCATGTCTCTCGGCGTCTGGCAACTACACACTGGCCACTGGGCGTCTGAAGATTTTGTTTGTTTCACGGAGTATAAAACAGCGGCGCTTGTGTCAGGTGCACATATATCTATATAGGTATATCTATAGGTATATATTATATATCAGAATAACATAGGGTTGCCCATATCATGGTCCTTTCTGATTCAGCAACGAAGTACATAAACAATATTTTAGCAAAAAAATAAAAAAATTTTTTTACTCGCTTGATTAGCTATCGGTTAAATTGTAAATTTTGCAATAAATCAAGAATAAAATAACGGTAAAAACATTATTTTCCGATTTATTACAGGGTTTATAGACATTTTATTTTTTCTCAAAAATGAAAAAGCCTACAATTTTTTAAATCAGGATGCTCTCTTGCGCTTCGTTAAATGGCTATCTATATAGAATTTACTTGCCTATGGCCTTTGTGCATAAAGCTATAGTGCGTGCGCATGTTTCTTCTGCAAGAAATGTAAAATATTCAAGATTTATTTATATTTGTATTTAAAAAATGGCACTACCTCGTGAAGTTGGAAAAGTAAATTATTTTTAAAATTTGTTTAGTACAATGTATACTTTTGTCAATCTTTACATTTTTATTTATAGTTATAAACCTCTTTAAAAATATAACCTAAAAACTTGTAATTCATTAAATTAAACGATATTTTATGCGAATATTTTCTGTACTATATTCATTAATTAATTTTACAGAGCTTGTATTACATACCGAAAATAAGTCGTTGGAGTACAGGTATAGGTGCCGAATTGCCAGAAGAGTACAAAAAGTTTTGGAAAGAATGGAAGATTGATAAACCTGCTCCAGTTCATTTTATTCCAAAAGAAGGCAAATATGAAAAAAAACCAGATGGAGTAGTGTAATTAATTAAATTAAAAAACGTTTGTATTTTGAATAAAAAGAATGCATTACTCATTACTTTTTTTATTATTCTTTTAGGCAACCAGTACAAAATGTTCCATTGCCCCTTAAGTATCCAAAGGAAATTGACGAAGGAATTTGGGGTGGAGAAGCTGTTGTTCAAGGGTTTTACAAATCCAGCAAGTACACCAGAAGAGTTGTTCACTATTGGACTCCAGTACTACAAAAATCAGTAGTATACAGTGAAATACTTAACAAGTATATGCGAATGATTGTTACAAATCGAACTTTGGAGTTAATTCACGCACATTATGGTTTTGATCATTATATATTAAAAGTAAGGAATCAAAAATTACCAACGTAATTATAATCCTACATTTTTGAAATTAAATGATTTATTTTAGACTAAAGCATGTGACCTTCGATCTTTGTTAGCTCTTCAGCTAAAACGAGAAATGTTAACTAAACTTGCTGATAAAACCTTGTATCCTGATGATCCCGTAAAGCAAAACGAGATTTATGAAAAATATAAACATTATCTTGAATCTGTAAGTAATGTACTATTTTATTTAATATGTTTGGTGTTAATCATTGTTTTTGTTTATAAATTGTTTTGCCTAGTACACAAGGAAAGAAATTGAGTGGTATGGACTGTCATATCCTGAAGCATGTCAAAAGCATATTAAAATAAAATTAGATAATTATAATCCTGTGCCATTAAAAGTAAAATTCAGGGAAGAATTTCTTAAACAACTTAGAGGAGAAGGAGTTGAATCTGAAGATTTTGGCAGGTTTGTTAGGAATGTTTTTTTAGAAATCGAAAAATATTTATAATTAATTAATTATTAATTATTTTAGTGAATCAACTAAATCAACTTCATGGTTATCTAAAATTAACCCTTTTAGTAGAAGCGGAAGCCGCCCAACAGCATCTTAAGTAAATTTATATTTTGTTATGATTGTAAATAAGATAAATTTTGAAAAAATAAAAATGATACACATCAAAATATTTATAAATGTATATTTCTCAAATGTTTATATTAACAATGAAAATGTATGAATGTATTTTACAATACAGTATATATAATATTATATACTCTTCCATTGAAAACTTTTACTGCAATAAGGCAGTACATAGGAAATTTTCGAGACTATTTCATTAAAATAAAACTATTAAATTTCAACATTAAAAAGCCATGTATATAACAGTTATCAAGTTTTACTACTAATTGATTGTCGGAGTCTTATGATATTGAACATTCCAAATCTCCATCTTTTGGTAAACAATTCAGAAGACTAGCAACAGCTCTTGTTATATAAGTCATAGTTCCAAAACTGCCACTTGGTGCAGAGTCATAAAAATGTTGACAGACGTAAGCGGCTCCTCCACAAAGTAGCGTACCCATAGCAGTAGTTTCTCTTTGTTCCTTTGGCTTTGCACAGCAAAGAGTGGCGTCGCCATCAATTTTCATCTACAAAAACCAAAGAGTTACCAATAAATTATGCTAAAAAGAGACTAAAAATATCAGTAAATATTCCAAACCTGTTCTTCTAAAAATATAGCATTAGCTTTATGCACTAAATGTTCGACGGCTATAAGGCCTCCAAGGGAAGCCGCCACATTATATTCTGTGACCAATGTCAGTACCATCAGTGCTTCTACAACAAGTTGACGATACTCTGGTTGAGGTATTGTGTTTAAAACAGTCTCTACGGCTAGAGCGAATTTCAGTTCTCCAGGAGTCATTTCCTGAGTGAGATTTTGCGCGAGTATTCTTCCTTCGATTGCTAATCCTTGGCACTAAAAATACATAAAAATATAAATTTTTTTAAAAACTCAAAAGAAAATTTTAATGAAATTTCTTCTACTTACTTTTTCAAGAACATGCCAAACACGAGGATAAAAGTCACGAGGTACGCGATTTAAAGCTCCGTCCAACCTTCTTCTTCTTAACCACTGTCCTTGTCTATCGGGCTCCATTTCTCCATTGTCTTGTTCTGCACTCAAGAAACCTCCAATCTGTGATTTCTGTATAAAAAATTTTCAAGATTAATTAATGCTAGTTTAACATAATTAAGGAAACAATTTTTATTTGTGAAAACAATAAAATACTCTACCTTGCTTACGCGACTGGATTTACAACTAATGACTGAGAAATTACCGCGACCAACTGAAAAGAAAAATAATCCAGATTTTCTAGTATGTACCTCTTATTATTCAATTGCTAAATTGTAAAGAAAAATTTTTATTTACCACTGCTAATCGCAAATTCTTTTCCACTCATTATGTGATGCAGTAAGTTTTTCATCTCAAACGGTGATAGGTTCAAGAGATGTTCCGACGCCTCCTCGCCGCTGCAAATCAGCGTCCTGGACAGTTCTGTGGCCATAACCTGAATGATCAAACCAACCCTGAGCCGCAGCATTTCATGAAATAATTGAGGCTCGGTCCTAATGAACATGGCTAAATAAACAAGAAGTTCCTGCGTTAGCATAGCCGTAGATTCGTCATCTCCATAAGCTTGATGGATAAGCGAGCGCAGCTCATTCTCTGGCAAAGGAGCAACGATTGTGTGTTCATTGGTAGGCGGCATGCCTACTGTTACTTGCTTTTGACGTACGAGAAGATCTGTCACAGCTTTAGCTAAATCTTCAACTCTTTTGCCCAACATGCCAGCGGTATGTCGTACGATACCCCACATCTTCTGCTGACAAGCTTTTTCATAGAGGCCCTTCAGTAAATCCTTGACTAGTACTGGATGGCCGTTTTCTACCATACCAGTGTTGAAATGTAAACCTTGCGAATCGACCTGAATTCAAAAAGTGAATTTAAATTAAATTGAGAATAATGTGTCTTGTAAAAAGACATAATTTTAAGCTATTTACCAAATATTGTAAAATATCGCCTTGTTCTTCTAAACTCTCCGTTTCTCTCAGCATAGCCATCAATTCTTCAACTTCTGTATCTGCGTACTGAGTTTCCGAATTCATTCTGTGTCTAGAGGGTCTCGGTGAGTTTGCCTTCCACGGTATCATTTCTTCCGTTGGCGAAGGTGTGCGATCAATTGACGAAGCCACTGTCGAAGTTGGAGTCAGTGAAGTATCAGTTACTTTAATAAATGGATTAACGGAAAGCACTGCCGAGGGTCTTCGATCTTCTCCGGCCATCCCAAGAATTTCCGCTACAAAATGATTTTCATTACTTTTTATAAATATTTGAGTTTTTAAGACAGAAAAAAAAGGTTGAATGAGTTTTAGTTTAACAAAGTAATGAAATAATAAAATTTAATGTATATCGTGCTGTTAGGCGTGAAATACTTACGTTCTTGAAGGACTATGGGAATTTCTGCCGCTGTAGGGATTAGTATGAAATTCTATTAATGCTCCTCTCAGATACCATGCAAACAAATACACAATGATGATTCTGATTAGTACTGATATCAGTCAACGCTTTTATTTATACATACGTTCAACCGCTATTGATCTTGTTTTTTTAATAGCTCCCTTTACTGACATTCGACGTCTTACATTTCTTCCTGTGTGAGTAGCTGGTCTATTTAATAGACTTGTACGTAATGGAAACGCCTTCATTAAGTGTTCATCCAAGTATTGTTGAACCTACAAAATAAAATTCAATTTATGAAATTATTCATAGAAAATTGAATTGTACCAAGTAATATTTTTTTCAATACCTGTGTATTTAATTTATCTGGTCGTCCATCCTCGGCGCTTCCTAAAAAGCTCAAATTTGTAATACAAGAGGTGCTGAGAAAATCGTTTAGATTTCCAAGTGACACTCGAGTTCCGTTTATATAACCACTTTTCAGCTTTTTCATAGTTGTAATCATTGCCAAAGGAATCTTTCCTTGATCTGAAAAGAAATAATTTCATCTATAATGTGAATAAGTAGCAGCATTATACAAAGAAGAATGTTAAATTAATGATTGTGTAAGTGAAGCATTTGTGCTTAAATGGAAAATTGAAAAGCAATTTTAGAAACAAATTTTGAGAGTACATACAATAAACCGAAGTGATTTGTTCAAAGATTCGAAAATTTATGACATTTTAAAAATCGAAACGTGTAAAATTAAAAAAATTATGATCCTTGTTAAAATTTGAATACGGCTCCTAATAAGCAGGCAGCATACCTAAGTAGCTATTAGTGGCAACAAGTGTTACAGTCGGCCTGCCGAGTATTTGTTTCCAGTTGATGGTGAGGAAAGCCAAGTTGGTCGTGAATGTATCAGCGAGGAAGGCCGCATCGTTTGACGTATAGTAGTCTTCGACGTCAATGTTCTAATACATGCAACATACGCGCACACCAAACAAAACAAGTTAAACCAATGGTTTTTCCATCAGGACAAATTTATTTTACATATTTTCAGTTTTTGCTCTAACTAGCAATGTAATTACTACGCCTACGATTGTGTATATAAAAGTGTGGCAATGGTATATTTTTGGATCTATACTTTTGGATATATATTTTGGATCTACTTTGATATTGTACTGCTTTTGGAGAATTTTCAACTTAGCACAAAATTAGAAACAAAGACAATACGCACACATGCTGGTTAATGAGATAATGTTTGAGTTGTACTGAGGTCCAACTTAATGAAATAAAACTGCGTAAACAGGTAATAAAAGATTTTTTTATTCTAAAAGCCAAATTTGTTCAATCTAAAGTTTTATTAGTGAAAAAATAACTTTTTGTCGTTTTCGAAAGTTTTTTAAACAAATGAAAACAAAACGAGTTGGTTAATAAAAAAACCCTTTCTCATGGCTTTTAGTTATTGCTTTACTGTACCTAGATGGACATTCTTGAGGGGCATGACGACAAGTGGTCGGCCTAACATATTCTGCCAGCTAGACTTTAAGAAATTAATTTCCCCTTTGAATATGTCAATCATGAGTTCATAGTCCGAAGCGATGTAGAAGCGGGTCATGTCTGTCAACTGAATTTCACGCAAGAACAAGAAATCCAATGAAATATTGTATACATATGTAATAAAAAAACTTTGGGGAAAATAAAAAAGGGACGTAAGAGAACGCGAGAATGTAATAGTAACGAATAATAGAGCAACCCACCTGTGGAGTGAAAGCAAAAATCTTGTCATGCAACGAGTAGAGTTTGCTTGTGCTCAAAATTCCAACGTCTCTAGATTTGCGACCAGACATTCCCAATTTTCTATTTCGACCTAATAACGTTTTTTCATTTTAAAAATTACAATTTTCAAATACTAATATAATTGTTGTTAGATACGTTTACATACCTAAATATGTATATAAATGACTAAGAACTTTAGCAGGTTGTACCTCAATAGGTGCAACTTCTGCAATAGTTTGTACATGTATGTCATGCTGCGCAATTTTTTCTCTAATCTCATCGTTTTCAGCTAGAATAACAACCTGCACAACCACGTCAGGCTTTTTTTCACTGCATAAACGTCGATTTAATGGGTCTAATTCTCCGACAGCTAAGAAACCCTTGAATATAAAATATTTCACAATTATAATAAAATTATAAAATTAGTTTTACTTCATATTAAAATAAATTTACCTCTTGAAGTAATTTTCCTAAAATGTACAACGACTGTGCCCACATAAATGGATTCCTGCCCAATGCTTCTCTTTCCTGACTTCCAGGTTCTGCATACTCAGCAGAAACATTTGATGATAAGACAGCATAAAGTTCAGGAACTAATCTGATCCCATCTTCCGTTTTTACAGTAACTTTCTCTAACATTTTTGTATATTTTTCTACTGCTTGTGTATTACCTTGAAAACAATAATCTAAAATTAAGTAGCAAAAAAAGAGAGGCCATTCACATTCAATATTTTCGAACATTCTCAATTCCCATGGTTCATAGTATAACCTGTTGATAAATAAAATAAAATTAAAAGATTTAATCTATAACTTCACGTAAATTGTTAATTTTTGTTAATAAATAAAAAAACCTGTTGGGGTCTTCTTTTGGAGTTCTATAGCCATCTCTTAAAAATCTTTTACAACCATATTTTCCTTGCAATTTTTTGGTAATGGCATCTCTTGTAAGTTGAATGAGATTGGGCTCATCAACTGCAAAAGCAGGAAAACTAATTATGGAAAGAAGGCCACTGTCCAGTTCTTTGGAATTGGATTCTCTAGGAAGCATAGACTGCAACACAGCTTGGCACTTTTGAGCTTCATCAGCCAATACATGAATGACTGACGTGGGACCACCTCTGGCTCCAAATAAATCTAATTCATTCATAGCTTCCATAGCAGCTTTAGCCATGCCAATGCTGCTGGCATTCAATTCTGGTAAACCATGATTTGTCTTATCGCCTCTCTCCCAAATTCCATAATCAGGTATACAGTAAGCTGATTCAATATAGAAAACCAAATTTTGAATGAATGCAACCTAAAATAAAAATAAATTGAGAGTTTTACTTAAGAATTACAAATTAACAATTTTTAAATACATACTTCATCCAAATTGAATACAATTTGCAACCCTGAGGCTGTCATTTGTGCTAAAATTAAAAGGTAAAGTGAAATGGAATCAATTTGTAAATGGCCCCATTCATTATCTCCAACAACACTTTGACCAGTTACAGAACTATATTTGGCATGCAAAGCATCCAATGGATTTTGTGTTGACTTAAATTTTTCCACTTTCTCCTTTTGTTGCATCATTGCCATCAACAATCCTCTCATTAGTTTGACGCAACTCTGTTCCAACTCATAAGTTTTTGCTCTATCTTCATCAGCATCTGCTGTTTTCTTATAAGCCATAGACAAGCCCCAAACAGCCAGAATAGTGTAAACATTGTCGCGTATCCACGCGTGATTATTTTCACGACTAGCAGGGAAGAGTCCTGTGACAGGGTTCTGATGGTCCATGATGATCTTGTGGACTACACGCTGATAATAGTCCAGCTGGACACCGGAGTTACTTCTAGTCCTCATGTTATCTTGTTAAATTTTGATTCTACAGAGGAAAGACACGTTATTTTACGTTTTATTATCACTGTCATTGTAGTTACTATTTTTAATTCTACTTGCAATTAAAACTTTTAGGTTATGTACTTACCCTTTTTCAGAGAATTTAACCTTAGTAGGAGCCAAGGTTTTTTCGGGTTAAATAAAAAAATGGACGGACTTTAAATCTTTCATAATTAGCCCACGTTGTACTCGGTCACACTTTCGTTTCGAGCAAATCAGCAAACGAATCTTTTTCGATGTTATTGGTCCATCAGATACGTGTGTATGTATACATTTTGTTTGAGCAATGTTAAACGAATGTCAAACGCATGCGATGCGATGCAATGTGTATACATGCCTCGAGCCAACTTGAGCCCTCGATGCCACTTGGATCATAACATATAATATATACATATATATGTATAATTATCCAATAAAGCTCTGTCGATAATTGTTGACATGCTTAAGATATAGTACAAATTGCCTCTTGCAAATAACATTCGCGGCAATAAATAAAGAATAAATACAATGCAATCAACAAGTGCAATGAATATATCTAAGTGTATTCGTAACAGTACTATACATTTTTAGATTAATTTTTGTATATCGGTACAGGCGTTTGTTTCTATTTCTAATAATGTAAAATAGAAAGTGTTCAAAACACTGTGCACGTACGATATATATAGTGGGCTGTTGAAATTGTGACCAGTGACGTCACTAGTATGTCCGCGAGATCGCCAACGAATGCCGTTTTCTTTTTGTATATTTTCTATGAGTTCTCCGTTATTTGGACCGCGTAAAGTTTTTTTGACTGTTCATTTGAATAACAAACATTCATATCGGAGGCTGTGATTAGATAAGAAATATGTTTTATTCTGCATTATTTGCCAGTTGTGTACTTTGTATTTACACTGTTCACTAACACATAGCCTCAAACGATTCCATGACATTAATACGAAAACCGTAGAACAAGTAGACGAAAATGGTGAAGTTTTATTTTGTTATAATTTTTTCTTGCCTGCTTTGTGACTTTGTCATTACCACTTCGATAAATTCGAAAGAAAAAGTGTACTATAAACATACAGTAGCACCAGCTGGTGCTGAAGCTCAAGCTGCTTTAGAACATGTAAGTTGTTATTGATAATAATGTTCTTAATTACTTTACAGTTTTTACAATTTTGTATTAATGTTTTTAGGAAATACCAGCTACGATGGAAGGACAACTACCTAAAGTAGAATTTAGTAAATTAAACTCAGCAAAACTTAATGGGACTAAACAACTTGTAAAAAAAGAGAGCAAGACTGTGCCCCGCAAAGGCGTACTGAACAAATTAAAAGAAAAGGATGATCAAAATAGCACTCTGTTACTCGACCTTCCATCAGAAAAATCAGTATCAGAAAAAGCTCATGCATTACCTGCTGTTCTTCAACCTCATAATCAAGCAACTGCTAATGTTACATCACAAGCAACATTGAGTACTGAAAAAATAAGTACATTGCATGCAGCTCCTGTTAGAGAAATAATAAAGGAAAAAGAAGAAACAATTAATGATCCTAAGATAAAGACTGGGAAAAAACCCAAACCCAAGCCAGAAGTAACGATTGGTGGGAAAGAAGCTGATGAACCTATACCAGCTTCTCCTACCGTGAAATCTCCACTTGGAACCCCACGAAAAATTGATTACATTGTGCCTATTGCGATTACATTTACAGCATTGCCTTTCTTAGGTGTTGCATTTTATGTTTTGTATAAGAGAGGTCGAGATTACTGGGATAAAAGACACTATAGAAGAATGGATTTTTTGATTGATGGGATGTATAATGAATAAATTAATAGATTTTTATAAAAGAATTTATTTTTACAAATAAAACACAAGCAATTTTTATACTATTTACATGTGCTTCAATGTGCTAGACAATTTGCTTTTCATACAATTGTGCCATTGAACAAATATCATCTTGAGATTGCTTTAAATATTTTTTATTTTTGTAAATAATTGAAGGTTTTGTTTGTAAAAAAATTACCAAAAATGCATTTGAAATGAAAATATCAATAATGCAATAAATTTTTTTGAAAAAATGAAAATCATAAATAAAAATTGTTTGTTGACGAATCTCACGTGTACAAGTATTGAGATTTATTTTTATATACTAATTAGAAGATAATATTTGCATTTAAGACATTGTATTTTAAAATTTTAAATTTTATACGTATGAAAATCATGTTATCTTAAATGATCTTTTGTACATGTACAATAAATTGAAGGAATGTTAATTAAAGACATACCTTTTAGAATTGTATATCATCTTTAATCACAATTTATCAAATTTCAAAACTAGATTTATGAGCAAGTTTTGTAAAAAAATATATCAATTTGTTAAAGAAAATAATAAAAAACGAAGCAAAAATTAACTTGGAGATTTTATTAACAATTCCTGGTGTAATATTAATACAACCTTATATTTATATGCATTGCAATTATAATATAATAGTATAAAAAATTGATTTTATAAAGATTTACTGGATTTTTTGATCAATTTATTTTTTTACACAAGATAATAAAATATTATTTATCAGTGTGATGAGTAAAAGTAGAAAAACATTTTTTATCAAAACAATTAAATACCACTATGCTATTCAAATATTTTATCTACTATTTTGCGATTAATGTGCATTTTGCAAGTCGTTACAGTGTGCATTTTGAAGTCATTAAAACTTTGGTGCTGATTTGTGCAGTTATAAACCAGTTCTTGCTTCAAACAAATACAACTTGCTCAAGATAAAAAGTGCGAAATTTAGCAATTTCGCTACTTTTTCGTACAGGAAACTAAGTAATAAAAATGTTATAATTCAATAATATTATAGGTGTGAAAATACATTCTGTCGATATTGATTTAATCTACGTTCGACGCAAAAGTTTATCAAATGTTACATTCGTGGAATGAGTGAAGGCTATAAAACTTTTTCACATCAGCAAGATATGAGATTACAAAAATAGTGTGAACAAAAATCAATTACATTGTCATCTTGTTCCAACACTGCAATAGCAACATTTTAACCGATTAAACAAAGTAAAATTTTTTGCTCATTCGGTGACTCTTCTTTCTTATATTTTTCTCCCCTTTACTTTTAAATATGTATAGATAGAGTTTTTAGTATAAAATTGTACAATTTCATAAATAAAAAATCACATCGCGAAAAATGAAATGTTTTTTTAGAATGATTTATATTTTGTCGGTAAAGATCACTTTACCAAAAATCAAGTCTATAAATAATTAACAAAGAATTACAATAGAAGACTTAAAGCAACGAATAAACGCATCGTATAAAAAAAGGATTTTAAAAACGCTTGTAAATTTCTTGTAGAAAAATATAAAGTTGTGTATGGCAAAGTTTACAATAGCACAGTCAAAGTTCTGTTTTGCTTTCTTTTTTAATGCATAAATTGCTTCGTCCCACATTTTTTGTTCCATCGCGGCTCAATCGTCATTATCGCTGGAGTCGCTTTTTACGTGAAAAAATTCTTCGCCACAATCCGTGTTGTGATCTTACGTACATGTATAATCGTTCCAATTAGCGAGAAGAAAGAAGCAAATAATTGTCATCTTTTCTTATTTACAAAAACGCTTTTCTCGCTCACAAATACGACCATTGTTTACGTAAATATATATATATATATGTACGTATATATACATATAAGAATCTGTGTGTATGTATATTGCTTAAATTCGAATTAGCTTGCAACGCTACATCTTTAATTATATATTTCAATATATATTTATAAGGCGTTTAAAATCAAGAGAAATAGTAAAAAAAAAAGGAGTTTAGCGTGCGATTTCGAGCAAAATCAAAAGGATCTTCAAAGACAATTAAGTACTTATCAGAGGATGAAAAAAATACTTAAACATACGAAAAATTTTGAACGATCTTCGGCTTTTGGATTTCGCGGCGCGAGCTAAAAATTTTGATTGCAGCATTGTATCACAAGCTAACGTCGAGTCGCCGGGCCACAGTGGGTCAGACAGCGCGAACGAAAGGATTCGGTGCGACATAGCCAGGAGGCGTCAGTGCCTGCAGATGGTCTTGGCGGCCGAGGGGAAGCCCTTGGCCGCGGCGGCGCCGCTCTTGTCGTCGGGGAAGGCCTCGCGAGCGGGTTTCAGGCTGAGCAGCATTATGTGTCGCTCGTACGCCCTCGAGTTACGGAACATCGTGTCCGTGCCGTGGAAACGGTCCAGCACGCCGAGCACCCCGTAGCACTGGTTGAATCTGAAACAAATATGACCGCGCCAAATGAATGACGGCTCGGCTGAGAACAATCCATCCACGCCGCGCGCTTACGTGGCAATATTCGTTTCTGCGTCGTTTCGTAATTTGTAACTCGTACGCGTTTACGACTGCTTATTCGGCAATGGAATATTCATCGAGCAACTATGCGATCGGTTACTGAACGGAGCGTGTGGCAGGTTCGAATTCATACGCCACCAGCTTCTTTTCAAAATCGATCGACATTTCAATCAACTTTTTGCGTTGAAATTAGGCGGGGGTAAATTTAATAGGAGTAATTTCTGTTCCTATTATTCGAAGAAGATAGCTGTACGAAATAGAAGTGAATATGAAAGCATCATTGCGTGCAATTCGATAACAGTAATTGGTGCAGATATGGTTTACAACTGCAGTATAAACGTCGGTAAACAAATAAAATGGGCAAACTGGCTGAAACGAGCAAACAAAGCTTATATAATATTCTTTAAAACAATTGTTCAAGTTTTAGATAAGGTTTCGCTATCGGTGCGAAATTGTAAAAAATGAAATAGTTACCGAGAAAAGTGTAATGAGAAAAATGGATAGAGTTTTATAGCCCGGGGCATTGATAAAGCTCTCGAGGCGCTCCTAGGCAAGATCGATAAATCCGAATATCGAAGTCCAGATTTTATTTATAGAGTAAAACTGGAGGATGGCGATAGAAAAGCAAGGTTTACGAGCGTCACCGACTAGGTTGGACTAACACTTTGTTTGCCCGAATTCGATCCGTATGAGTAAGCAATTATGATATTCTGATATTTTTAAATGTTTTTGCGCAAGACAGTTTATGGTGATATCCACTTCGGACGGGGAACGACGCTCGTGTAAAAAACTTTCCGTCCTAAATTCTTTATCTAAACAACCACTTGCGCTAAACTGAACTCTGCGAAGGAAAATTAAAAAAAAATGCATTGCCGAATCTGACAAAAAAAAAGAGGGAGGATGCTTACTTCAAGTGGTGAAAGTCATGCGCCTCGGGCGAGGGGAAGAAGGGCAGGTGGTAGCCGGAGTGGGCGTTGAGCGTCGAGAGAATCGCCAGGGAGAACCAGAGCCAGGCGGTGGCGACGTGCGAACCGAGGAGGAAGACGCCGAGGAACGGCGGCAGGAGGTTCGAGCCGACGTGCTCGAGCGGGTGACAGTAGATGGCGGTGACGGCTACCGGGGCCGTCCACTGGTGGTGCTGCTTGTGGATGAGCTTGTAGAGATGACGATTGTGGAGGAGCCGGTGCGAGTAGTAGAAGCCGATCTCCTCGCAGAGGATGTGGAAGGCGATCTCGGCGAGGAAGCAGTGGAAGGTGGGCAGCTGGTGGAGCTCGGGGAAGCCGCGCCACTGCATCAGTCGGTAGCCGCCGTGGGCGAGCGGCAGGCCCACCGCCACCTGGTTGAACAGGACCTGGCCGATCACCCAGAGCAGCTCGCGAGTGCTGACCGGCTCGTTCGTGCCCGGCTGGGTCTTGTAGCGGCGCAGGGCGGCCGGCCGGTTCGTCAAGTCCATGAACGTGTAGATGCCGCCGAACAGCCAGTACACCAGGAAGGTCAGCACCATCGTTCCTGGGAAGAAAATCGATTGATCATATATCCAAGTTTGAAGGAGGGCGCAGACAAATGTAGTAAAATTTTATTTTGAACCTGATACACTTTCCAACTTACGTAATCGGATTGACCGTTCTTTCTACGACTTTCTTTTTCTCAGCCACCGCGCAATGATATGGTAAAGGTTTTATAAAACATTTTTAAAACTATTCGTTACTAAAACATTACGTGACATCATTACGCAGAAACAAGTTATGAAGTTTCATAAGCGTTTGACGATTTACTTGATCTATTACTTCGAATTATTCCGAACTATTGCTATTGTTCCGCGATCAAATAATTGTAGAGCATATAATAGAACCTCCTCGGTCGTTTCCAAGCATCAATTCGCCGCAAAGTGAAACATTGAAACTCCCGCGACGAGGCGCAATCTTTATTTACAAAAAGTTACTCACCGTATATCCAATACGTGGCAGGATCATCGCCGAGCCTGTAAACGATCTTCTCCCACTGGGCCTGCCAGAAATCGCCGGACGCCCCCCAGAACTTTTGCAAGTGCCTTTGAACACACGATAAGAAAAGCGTTGAAAAGCTCGGCATCGTTTTTTCGTTAAAGTATAATATATCCAATTATAGCGCCGCTTATCAATATCTCTTTTGAACCTTATCTTTTGTTGAGCGCGCTTAAACCTTTATACGCTCTAAAGCGCAAAATCTTTCTAAAGTAGCAAGCAGAAACGCACAATGTCGTTCGGAAAAAAAAAACGTTTCAAGCTTCGCAACAAGTCTGTCGATTTACTTGCAGATTTATGCGGCTTTTTTTTCCAATTCGACGACGTCGCGCGCACTCGAAGTGCACGTCGCTTTTCGACAAAATTCAAACGAACTTGTTGCTTCTAAAAATATATTTTGCACCAATAACCGTTTGATGTACAAGGCAGAGATTTTAGAAAGTTTTTAAACCGCTATTGGCGTATCGCGATTCTCCATCGCATTGGCATTCTTACCACGTAAGGGAGTTGCAGAAGGCGGCGAAGCCGATGACGATCGTGCCGATCACGAAGAAGACGATTCGCAGGCTCGACAGCAGCTTCGACGAAGTCTGCAGGTTTCTCGTGCCCTCCTCGGTCTCGCTCATCTCGCCTTCTGCAAAGCCAAAAATCAAAACGACTTTATATTGCGCAGCGAAGAGAAACGCGTCGGCTTTCGCGAAGTAATCTTCCGGCGGATCGTTAAAATCATTAGGCAGGAGATAATTAGGAAGCAGGTTCTCGCGGCGAAAAAACAGGTTCCAGCGTAAGCAAAAAAAAACAGTCGTCGATCAAAGGGTAAGGAAGCGAGAAAAACACAAGCCCACGCGATCCGAAATCACGAAGAAATCGCGGCGCTGCACCGACGACGGCTCCGGAAATCTGCAATTGCACGCGTAATTTTCCCCTTTTACATGCACGTATATACACTCATATCCTCTAGAGCTCTCGTGCGTCCCGTTCGTTTCGTCATCGCTCTAAAACGCAGGACACGCGCTATATATACGCTCGCGGTCTCTCGAACAAAGAGTCATTTTTTTCCCGGACGCAGAGAACCTCTCTTATTGTATCTCGGGGATTTAATACCGGCCGCGGTACAATATACGTATTTGCGCTTTGGCGCGCGGTTATCTCCTCGCAGTTTTCCGAGGAGAGAGCGAGCTTTTTGTAAACAGAGACGCACCACTCTCGCTTGTTGTTCCGCTGGCTCTCTCTCTCTCCTGGGGGCTAGAACAATGGAAAAGCGCGTGCACATGCGCGCCCCGTGCAAAACAAATAGAGGAGGCAGCTCTCTCGCGCACGCGAGCGAGAGTCGCGCGAACCTCTGGATTTTTTTCTCTCATACCTTTGAGGCTCCTGTCCTGGCGGTACAGCCTTCTCAGCATGTCTGGACTCGGCGAGCTAAAATTTACCACTGCACTCCGCCTGAGCTGAGCGCTCTGTTGCCGTGCAGTCATCCACTGCGCGGCGAGCGTCCCGTCTCTCTCTCTCTCTCTGTTTCTCCCTCTTTCTCGCTCTGCTGGGGGGAGTTAAACAGCTGAGCGGCGCAATCAGCTGTGTTTGTTGGGCCTCGTCGCGAGTCGGCTCGATGCACCTCGGGCTGATTGTTTACGAGCTGGCGGGCAATGGCCGAAACGTTCGCTGGCACGGACGCTCGAGTACTGGATGGTGACTGCTACGCAGTTAGCTTGTTTCTAGGTACACCTGCACTGGATACGTACTCGTGCTCGCTCCTATACGCGCACACAGTAGGCTTGTTTTTCTTTTCTCGACGATATACTTTGCCAAGAAACTAATCTAGCTTCGCCGACACGGAGGAAGAGGGGGAGTAGCGAATACGTCGGATCAAGTTTTTTTTCTCTCTCTCTCTGGAAATAAGAGTAGAGGGAGTCAAGTGTGGTATGTGTTTGAAATTGCGCGGTTTTATAGTGCGAGATGAATGAATGATAATGCGCAAGCGTACGATAAGGATATTTAAATTTAAAGGTCGCAACACCTGTTGGAACTTGTTGTATATCTGTTGATCGGTTTAATGTCAAAATGTTAAAGAAATCTAAATAAAAAAAAATAACTTGTGTCCCATTCAATATTATTGCAAGTCTGATATTTTGTGGTCTAAAAAAATTATTCTTTTCAGTTACTGTTATCAGCCGATAATTATAATTAAGAATAATAAAGCAAGTAAAAGAATGTTCATTTAGTATCTGGTATTGTTGACGCAACTGATCGTTAGTAAATATAAAGTATTAATTTGAAAATTCTTACAAAGACAGAAATAAAAGGCAAATGTAAGGCAAAATATTAATTTTTCTAAAGTGAATACTATAAATATCGATCTACTTTGGCATTGTTTTAAAATCTATTTATAAAATAAAACAATCAATACGTAGCTGTAAATAAAAAATTTAAAGTTCTAAATTTAAAATCATTTAAGTATATCACGTGTGCACGTATTTTGTAATTTAATATTTAAATGGTTCTTGCGTTTGCGATGGCTCCAGAATTACGCATGCGCTTCAGCAGAGGGCCAGTGGGCGGGAGATTTAGAAAACTACGCGTGGCCGACCGATCAACTGTGGAATGTCTGTGAAGAGGTGTAGGTGTCCAAGAATTTAATTTAAATCGTGCGGGCTTGTATTATTTACGCGTAGCCAAGGCGCGGAAATTTAAAACAACTTATTTTATTGCTTTGGATGCGCTAACACTTATTACATATCGAAAGCAGCGCAGACAAGTTTCTGAACTTGCTTTCTTTACAGATTTTTTTATCTATTCATTTTATAAGTAGAAATATTATATTGTTTGCCACATTGAGAAATTTTTATAAATTAAGTGTATATTTTTTACATTTCATTTCCACAGTCCACATCATTAATAAAAATACTCTTACAAACTTTCGAGTTTTTGCCTTTGTAAATTGTTAGTCAATTATTTACGTAGGGCTGAATGACTTTGTTTGAATTCTTTGAATTCTGTTCTTCAATTTTTTTTCTTGTTTTCTTTTATTACTGATGTTCTTCTTTATACAGTTGTAAATGACTACCGCGAGAGTTTAAAGTAAAACTTACAAGTTACAAGTGCAGTGTGCGATACGTGCAATAATGAATGCATATGCAGGCGGCAGCTACACCAGCGCGTCGTGGATCGTGCACCGCGACCGCAGTGACACAGCCCTTACGTCAGTTAACTCCAGTCCGCGGCTGCTGGTGCGTGTGCAGGAAAAGAGTGGACTGGACTGCCACTGATATCGCGTTGGCGACGTGTATATACTTGCGCCAATAAACCTGCCAATTACAACCCGAGCGTCCGCTCCGAACGAACGAGTTTTCCTTTTTCGAATTAAAACATTCTTTGATCCGCATCTCGCGACCATGGCCCAAAGAATGTGAAGCGGCTATTGGCGACGTGGAGAAATATGTCTGCTGCCAGTAACACATTAACCTCCTGACAGTTTCTCGCGCGCGCCTGATGTTTAGCAACGATAAACCTAGGTGAGTTTGAGAATTTATACTTTTTAACATGCCGAATAACTGCGTTTTCAAAGTTCGATAAGGAGTGTCACGTTTAAAGTATCGTGTTGGCTCCGCAGCTTTAAAAGTGACATAACCCCATTTCACGACAATACAATCTTGCTTACTTTCTTTAGTCTCCTTACGTCATTTAGTTGTAATTCCATCAGCTGCCTCCATTGTCGACGTTTTACTAAGCACGCTTAGCTCTTGCTTTCTCAGAGACTCGGTGCTCTGTTTATGCTCCTTTTTCAAGTTGACTGAATTATAGGTTAGTTTTTGGAAACGTCAGGGTTGAGATTACGATTTACGGCTCTAGCCCATTGCGCGTCGAGAGCTGCTACTTATTTTGTTTTCATTCTTTCGTTATGATCTTCCTAATAGATTGTAAAGCTTCACAAATTTTTTATAAAGGCACTGATATTTTTGTATACATATGGTAGTTGCATTGTATTATTTTTGTGGTTTTTATGTAAACAATGGATTAAAGTTTTTTAAGCAATTCTTATTACAACTATTTAGCTAAAAAATATGTTCAATACTAGCAGAAAAGTTTCATATATGAAAACAATTAGTTGTATTATGTAAATAAACTTGATAAAAACACAAATTTTTTTAAAGAAAATTTGATAAGAAACTAGTTTTTTTCAGATAAGCTTTTTTGTTTCTACAATTTTTTTTTTTTTGTAATTTTTGTATGATTTATGTAATATTTTCCTTTAAATTTAATTAATTATTAATTATTCGAATTATGTTGAAAAAATTTAATTAATTTAAATTAACAGTGTAGGATTTTAAATAAAATATTGAAAAATCATTGTTAATGTCATCATACTTATGTATTTTAATGAATTTAATTTTGATCTTGCAAGGATAAATGATTTGCTTCAGTGACTCCAAAGTAGAATTATCCCCAGTCTGTGGAAACACGAGACTCTTGTATGCAAATACTAACATAATTAGTTTACCCCAGTCACATTCCTATCCAATTAGCCTGTAGAAAGAGAGCAGTGGGTGACACTGTGTCTAGCCACTCGACAAACTTTCACTGCCATTGATTGATTCCAAGTATCGCATAGAAAAAGTTTCCTTACAAATAGAAAAAAAAATTGTGTTTAATAATGAAGTGGTTTTACTTAATTTTTATTCTACAGTTAGCAATGTGGGGAAGTTCAGAGGAACCACCAGGGACAATGGAGGCTGGTCCTCCTGAATCCATGGCCAATTTGAAGGAGAATTATGAGCAAAGTAAAACCCAATTAGAATCTGTTAAGGACATAATGCTTAAAAATAAGCAGACCATGAAAAAGAAGGAGGAGGAATTACAGGTCAGTATTAAAACCATTTTTCAGCTAATATTTTTACTTATTTCATAGATATTTAATTTAATTAATGTTGCTACAGGAATATGCCAAAAAATTGTCCAAATTCAAGACTAGAGCAAAGAAATCACGGGCTCATAAAGATGATGCAACGTCTTCCAGTGAAAGTACTCCAAAATCTAAGTCTGACATAAGTCTGTCTGAGCCGTCCACTGATGTTGTTGATGATATTAGTCAAGCAAAAACTCCCAAAGCCAAGTCTTCTTTGCTACAAAAGAAATTAGCTGAAGATAGAAAAATATTTGAACAACGAAGCAAAGAATTAACTGAGAGTAAAAGAGCTGTTGAAGAAAAAGTTGAAGCACTCAGGCAACAATTGGAGGAAAAATATGTGGCTCCTGTATCAATTGTCAATCCTGTGCTGATTACCTCACAGGTTTGTTGTAATTTAATTTTTTTTTTTTTATGATGAAAAAATAAATATAAAAATAATAACTGTATTTAACTTTTGATTTGATTTGTAGACTTCACATCCTATCTTGGAATTAAGTCATGTGCAGGACAAGGACAATAAAATTGCAGAATTAAGCAATAAAATATTTGAATTAGAAGCAGTTATCATAGATCTGCAAGATAATTTAAAAGAAAAAGATTCAGTTATAGATTCTAAAACAAAAGCCATCACTTTAATGTCTGCTGATTTATCTAGAAAAGGAAAAACAACTTTAGATACTTTGGAAGACACAAAGGACGAAATGAGATCAATGCAAGAAAATTTTGTACTTGTAGAATCATCTTTACGTATTAAAAACGATAATCTTTTAAAACAATTAGAAGAAAAAACTAGTCAAATAACTGCTTTGGAAGAAAATGTACAAAGGTAACTATTTTATCTATTGTTAAATATTTTAAGTGTTAAGGATTATATTTCTAATTAAAATTTTCTTTTAGTCTGACAGAAAAACTTGAAGCTCAAAAAGAAGCTGAAACTGTTAGTGCAGACTTTTCGCGTTCGACAATGGATACTTTAGCTGATACAAAAGATGCGATGAAATCTATGCAAGAAAATTTTGTTCTAATCGAATCTTCACTCAAATCGAAGAATGAGCACTTACTAAAGCAGTTAGAAGAACGTGAAATTAAATTGGCAGAAGCTGATGCAAGAATATTGAGTCTCGAGACTGGTATGGGTATAGAAAGACAACCCCAGGTGGAAGATATTTTATATAAAATACAAAAATTAGAAGAAGCAAATAAACTTCTTCAAGATGAGAAATTCGAACTTCAAAAAAATATATCAGATTTACAAGACAAAATTATTTCTGACGTGTCTTCGGGCGAGAAAGATAATAGGATCACGGAACTTGAAGGTCTTATCGAGGAATTGAAAAAATCTAATCAGAATTTGGAAGAGTTGACTTCTGAATCAAATGTTCAAAATGAAGAACTGTCTAAAAAGGTCATTGATTTAGAAAAGAAAATTCAAGATCTTGAAAGTGAGAAAGTTGATCTAGTAACAAAACTTACGGCTTCCGCAAGCGAAAGTCCCCAAGAAGATGATAAAGTGCAAAAATTGACGAAAGAATTGGAAGAATTAAATAAGAGTATGATTAAGTTAAAAGCCCAGCATAAGAAAAAGTTGAATAATCTACAAAAACAATTAGAAAACTTCAAAAAGGTTAATTTTTATACTTTTACCTTTTTAAAAATTTGAACAGAACTGAAAATTTTATTTTTATAGGTGTCCGATACGAATGCTGAGTTAGTGAAACTTGGAAACCAGGTCGCACTACTGGAGGAGGAGAAAGGTAACCTTCAGCTGAGTCTGGTAGACTTTGACGAGCTTAAAGGTAGGAACCAGGACGGACTGTTGTTACACCGTCATTATCCATCATCTCCTTTTTGTTTAATAAATATCACATCTTATTTTTTGTAAATGTGAAACTTAGTCGCTCTGACATTCTGCACACGTACTTACAAGACCGGAATAGATTCTCGATTTTTTAAAAGAAATTATCAATTTTTATGCTAACTTTTTTTTTGCAGAAAATTGATTTACTTTATTTTATCGCACTAAGTTTGTCTTAGGCGATATTAACTTTTGTAAATACGGTTTACGTGGAAAATGATTTTTGTCAGAATGCAGGCAATGCTTTGTAATTTTGTTATGGTGATGGATTTCTTAACGATATCAATTATAATTTTTTTGAAAGTTTATAATTTAAAGATTGATTTTTAACTAGTATTACCCTTCAGAAATTATGATTTCATTAGACTAATTTTGTTGCCCACTTTAAATAAGCATAATTTGTATAACATGGAACCTCCTTTATTACTTGTCAAAGTTTGCTAAGCTCTAATTTCTCTATAAGTAGAATAGTGTTAATTATTTCTTGTAACGTGGATTGAGTTCGATTGTATGTTATGTTTATTTTTGTTTTTTAACAACTTTAACTTTGCATGCCAGCAAGTCGGATTCAAATTGATAATTGGATTAAAAAAGTTAATTTTGCGTTCACATTGATTAAAATTACTAATACGATTGATGTGAATTGATAGTTTAATTGATTTCATTAAGTTGCGTGATGTTTATTTAATCCTCAATTGATAGTATTTAAAATGTAATAAGCTTAACTTCCAATGCTTATTCATGCTTTTGAGCGAGTGTATCTGTTCATATAGTAAAAGATTAGTACGCGAGTAAAGTTGTTTTTATTAGTTTCTTAAATTGTAAAAAATGAACAATTTTGGGATGTAATACAATCTGCACAGCCTCAGCGGGTGACTGGCAAGAGCGCATCAATGACCTCGAAGGTAAGGTCTCCGCTCAAGCGAAAGAGATTCAGACACACATCGAGGCCATTGCCATTTTGGAAAATCAAAAATTGGATCTTATGCAAGGTAAAGGTGTTTTGAATCTAATTCTTAATACTGTCATTTTCATCATATTAAAAATTTTGTACATTTAAATAAAAGTAAGCTCGTGCTAGCTCTCGCGTATTCATTACCAAGTAAACAAGCTCGTAATTTGCCTAGCTCGCAAAAAATTAAAATCCCTTTAATTAAAAGAGTCGAAAAAGGAAGACTATATTTATTTCGTTCCAGAACTTCACCAAGTGAAACAAGAGGTATCAACATTGGAAGCCGAAAATGCCGAGGCGGAAAATCTACGAGTAACTGCTGAAATGAAAGTAGTCGATCTTGAAGAGGAGCTTGATTCTCTGCAAAAATTGCGCAACGAGCCACTTAGCGATAACGAACGTTCCGAGCTTCAACGTCAAATTGAACATTTGACGCAGGAGAACGAACGTCTTTCGCAAAAGGTTGGAAAGCTGGAAGAGCTGAAAAGCTCATCGGAGGTCGGCTCTACCGAGTCCTTTGTCAAGACAGGCTCAAATGTTGACTCGACTGAGTCGTTCGAGGCACTTGCCGCTGATGCTGACAAAGCTGATCTTCTGAAGAAAATTGATGGATTAACAAGGGAGAACGGTATCTTGTTGGAGAAGCTCAATAGATTTGAGGAGAAGGGCTCGTCAGATACCGGTTCCACTGAATCTTTCGAACGCATACCAGAGCAAGGTGAGAGCACTTCGCGCTTAGAGAACTTAACACGCGAAAATTACGAACTCGTCGTCAAGCTTACGAAACTTGAAGAGAAACTCGCGGCTATTCAACAAGCGGAGCCAGCCGAAGGAGCTGTTAGTAGACTGCAGTTTTTGGAGCAGGAGAATGAACATCTTACAGCAGAGATTACGCAGTTGCAAGAAAGACTTACGCTGGAGGTTGAAAGTAGAGACAGAAGATCAGCGGAATTAGTGGTAGCGGATACGCAAACTGAAGAGGATCCTTCTACCAGGATCGATTCCGACGCAAAACAAACTGTTTATAATTCAAGTGACCTTTCAATTAAGCTTGATAGTCTAAGGTCGACGAATAAATACCTAGAAAGTCAATTGCAGCAGATAGAGATAGAGAAACTAGAAATTGAAGAAGAACTGGCAAGAAAAATAAAAATACTTGAGGAAGAGAAACTGAAGTACCCTGACGACTCTGAAGAGGAGTATGTTGCTTCCGAACAACAGCTACAGGTACATGCAGAGCAACCGATAGAGTCAGACAAACTGAAAGCTCTAGAGGCTGTTGCTCCACAAAAAAGTTACATTGAAGATAAATCTGATGTTGAGACTGCGGAAACGATAGCTACGCTTGAAAGCGAGATTGAACGGTGTCATGCTGTTATAGCTGATCAGAAGAGTGTTTTTGAAGAAATGAAAATTAAACTGGCTGAGAAAGAAGAGGAGCTCAAGAGTAAGTTTGATCAAATAGCTAGCGAAGATAAAACAACGGAAGCAGACGTGCATGAATTGCGTCGCGAACTTGAAGAAAGTGCAAGCGCTATTGCCGAGTGGAAACTCAAGTGTAATGAGATGGAAGATAAAATTGCCAGTTTAGAAAAGGGTAAGCAGCACATTGAAGAAGGTTTTCGAGCATTGCAAGATGAAAACCAGCACCTTATTGAGCAGTCTGAACAAAAGGATGTACTCGTAAGCTCTTTAAGGGAAGAACTTGAAAGCACTATCAATAGTTTCGAAGTTAAAATAAAGGAACAGAGTGAAGTCATTGCTTCGCAAGAGAAACAAGTCGATGATTTGAAAAAGAATTTGGAAGCTAAAGATGATGAATTGCATGCTAAATATGCGCAGTTGCAAAATGACTTCATCAAGATAGATGAATTACAGAACGAATTAAGCAAACTTGGAGGTCAGATACAGCAGCGAGATGCTACCATAAGTTCTTTGACTGAGGAGGTCGAAACTTTGAGAACGAATACGAGCGTTATCGAGGAAGATCTCTTTACTGCAAGGCACCAGCTTACAGATTTACAGGAAAAATTGGAGCATTCCAAGAGCGTCGAGGAATATAATCACGCTATAGAACAATTGAGCGATAAGGAAATGTTGGTGGAAGAACTTGAAGGTAAAATCGCTCAGAAAGTAGCGGAAGTTACAGCTCTGAAATCTCAGGCGGAATCTCTCGCAGCTGAAAACGAACAGTTACGTTTAAATCTGCAAGAAGAAGAACATAAGGTAGCAGATTTATTGGACGGAAACAGAAGTCAAGAGGAAACTCTGCAGAATGCTGAGAGAGCGAAAGCTGAGGTCGAAAATCGATTACTCGAATTGCAGGCAACACATGAAGAGACCTTGCAACAAGCAAAACGTATTAATGGAGAATTGCAAGATACGTATAAATTGTTAGAACAACTCAAGATTAAGCATACCAAAGATTCGGAGATGCTTCTTCGAAGACTAGAAGATGTCTTGGAGGAAGTACTAGCCAAGGATCAGGAGATTACGAGTTTACGAACTGAACTGGAAGAAAAAAATACTGTAATTGGACGTTGTATACCAGAAGACGTAAAGATGAATCTACAAGAACAAGTTACGAATTTGGAAAAGAAACTATCTGAAGCAGAAGAAAAGTTGCAACAGCAATTAGAAAAAATGAAGAAAATTGCAGCAGTGGCCAAGAAAAAGACAGCGCAGGTTGAAGAACTTGAAGCAAAACTCCAAGAACTAAATGAAAAGTGGAACTTGGAAAAGAGTGAAAAGGAAGAGAAAAATCGGGAACTCGAGGATACACTTGCGCAAGTTCAAGAAAAAGACAACAAAATTGTAGATATGGAAGAAGAGCTAAAACGTTTGCAAGTAGAAAGAGACGAGGCTTTGCAGAACTTGGAATTTACTAAAGCTGAATTAAGAGAAACTTCTGAACAATTGAACCAAATCAACGAAGAGTGCAAGGAGATGAGTGACGCGAAGGACAATGCACGTGAATTGAACGTTCGTATGCAAGTCATGGAGACTGAGTATCTGGAGCAGGTAGCCGAAATTAATTCACTGAAGACTGAGAATGCATTCTTACTCTCTAAGCAGACTCAAATTCATGAACGCCTTGAAGCAGTAGAAAAGGAGAGCGAGGACAGACGTGCTCAGGTCGAGAAACTAGAGAAGGAAAAAGAAATAGCTGAAACACAGAGAAGCGAAGCCCAGGAATCCTGCGGTCAATGTAATTCTCGGGTACAAGCATTGGAAGCCAAGTTACAGGAACGCGAAGCTGAAATTGAAAATCTTGACAACGAGCTACATAACTCTATAGGCAATCTTGTACAGATGCAAGATAATTTGCGGTTAAGTACCGTATCTGCTATATCAACAGATTCCGCTTTGCAAGAGTCGTACAACGAACTTACCCATCGGTATAATCAATTATCTGTCAGTAGCGAGGAAATAAGAGGGAAGTACGAGGCAATGTTGAGAGATAATGAAAAACTTACTCAACAACTGGATAGTCTACAAGAACACAATGTCACCTTACAAGAGAGAATACATTCTCTTGAAGAAGAGTTGGGAAGATCTAGAGATAGTGTCGCATCTCTCGAAAACGATCATCGAGTGCTGTCGGAGGAGTTTGAAAAAGAAAAGTCAGAACTGCAAGAATTACATGCTCATTTAAAAAAGGCCATTGAATCCAACGAAATATTGCAACATAATTTAAATGCGCAAATAACACAATTGCAAGATGAAAAAGAAAAGCTTGTTCATGAAATTGAAAGTCTAAAAAGTGTTAAAGAAAATGTTGCCGTGGACGACGGATGGGGATTTGATGGAGCTGCAGCGACAATCGATGCTTTGACTCAGCAACTTGATCGAGAACCGGTAAATGAAACTATGGAAAGACAGAAAAGAGAAGTAATAGAAGACGACTCGACACAACCACCGCTATTTGACGCATCCGTATTTGGTGCACCTCAACCTCAAGTAGGTAATCTCGAGCAGGAACTGGTGATTAGCAGGCTTAGGGATGAAATTAGTGCACTTCACAGGAATTTAGAAGAGGAAAGAATTGGACAGCAAGATATTCAGATGCGATTCGATAGAGAAATCGAACAAGCAAGAGCAACCATCGATTCTCTTACGGAGGAGTTAAGAAATTTAAGTGGAAGTATCGGTGAGTTAGAGACAATTCTTGCATCAAAAGATGCGGAGATTCAATCACTTCAAACTAATCTTAGTTCAGCACAAGAAACTTTGGCTTCTGTAAAAGCCGAGTACGAAAGAATGGCTAATACATTAGAAGAGAAGAATACCTTAATCGAGAGCGTGGAAAGCGAAAAGAACAATTATCTGAGTCAGTTGGAGGGACTTACTTTTGAAAAACAAGAAGTGGAACGAGTGATTAATGAGGTACTATCTAGTTTTTCGATTGTAGATGAATTTTCATCCAACACTGAAAAATTACAGAAACTCGAAACAAAATTAAGTCAACTTATGTCCGAACTCGAAATCCTTCGAACTGAAAATCAACATCTTGCTACAACTAATGCAGCAGAAGCTTCTTCAAACGCAGTCACTGATTTTGAACAGAAGTTTAATATAATTTTGGAAGAGAGAAATAAACTTATTGAAGAACTCAACATACTTAGAGCCAGTCAGGTGCAAAAGCCAGTTGCAGAAACTGTGGTTCCGGTTGCTGAAATTCTTCCTATGACTACCTCTGTTGCACCGAACGTAGGGGAAATTACTGGAGATTCAATGTGGGAAGACGACGAAGATCCTTGGGGTTTTAGTGATAAGGCTATTTCACACAGCGTTGAAGAACAACACGTTCACATTCCTGTAGTTCCTAGTGCCGAGATCCAGCTGCAACTTCGTGTCGATGAGCTCGAGCAAAAATTGAAAGAACTTACTGAGGAAAATGCAAGATTGTCTGATGAAACTCAAGCAGCGCAAGTCAAAAATGTCAAGTATGTAAAGAAGTTAAAAGAATATAAAGTGCAGTTCGACAGCCTTCAGCGGGAACTGAAATCACAGAAATCTATCGGAGGTTTCGGTGACCTTGATTCAGCCATCGAAGAAGAGCTCAAAGCCCAAATTGAGACTCTTGAAAAGTCTCTCGCTGAGGTCGAGGAAAAACGCAAAAAGTCTGAAGCAGAGAAGGAAAATCTCTTGAAGAGAATCGATGTACTGACTGCGGCCACAGAAAGGTTTACTGAAGCAAAAGAAAAACAAGATACTGAAGTTTATATTTGGCAGAAGAGATACAGAGAACTCGAACTCAAAATGCAGCAACTCGATTTTGGTCCAGAAACAAAGGATGCGACATCCTCGCCTCCGCAAGAAACTATCAAGTTTAATCCTAATGTTGAACAGGAGATAAAAGACTTAAAAGATAGTGTCGAGGCTCTTGCTGCAGAAAATGAAGAACTACAACAACTGCTTGAAGAAAACCGGGTTAAAAGACAAGCTTCCGTTGATGAATCGTCCAATCAATTCCAAGAATTGCAAGGAAAAAATACAGAATTAACGGCTACCAACGATAAACTGAAAAGTGATTACGATCACTTACGCAAGCAATACGAGCAAAGTTTGATGGAAGCCAATGAACAGGTACAGAATTTACGTCATAATTGTGAGTTATTAAGAAATGAGCTAGAAGATAAAACAGAGGAGAGTGATAAAACAATAGCTGAGTTAAATGAGAAACTGCAAGCAGCACTACAAGAAAAGTCACAATTAGAAGCTAAAATCAGTACTTTAGAAATTCACCTTGACAAATTAAATTTGTCAGCTTCTTCACTAGAAGAAGTTTCAGCATTATTGAATGCTCGTGACCAGGAGGTTGCTAGCTTGAAAGAAGAACTTCAGAGATATCAGGCAGAAAAGTCTAGTTTAGAAGAAAATTTTAGAGCGTCATCACAACAATTAACAGATGAATTAAATGAAAAACAAGCTCAAATCGACCAACTTACAATAATGATCAACAGTAAAGATGCTGAAATCGTAACTTTAAAGGCAAATCTCGAAGAATCGCGAGGTTTATCAGAGAAGGTTAAGGGATTAGAGCTATCTATTGAAGGCTATTCAACATCAGTTCAAGAAAAGAATGAAGAAATTCGACAGTTACGAGAAAACCTTGCCAGTCAACACTCTGCATTAGTCGAAAAGGAACAAGAAATAGTTAATCAACAATTGCATGTCCAGCAAGAGTTCTCAGAGTGCCAAAAGTGTCTCATTCAAACGCAAAATCAAGAAGCAATTGCTCAAAAACTAACTGAAACTGAAAAACTTGTTATTGAATTAAGAGGAATAATCACAGAAAAGGAGCATGCTATTGAAAACAAACAAAGTGAATTAGAAGAAACGAAGAAAAAATTGGAAGGTGTTTTGCAAGAACAAGCCAGTAATATTCAAAAAGAAGTGGCAAGTTTACACGAGTCTACAAAGGCTGACGACGATGTTCCTATGTTTACATTCTCTAGTGATGATACTGATAAGGAACTTCAAGTTTTAAAAGCTCAAATAAAAGCGAAAGATGAAGAGATAGAACGCCTGCGTTATTCGGTCGACGAAGGTGTCATGACGAAAATGATTCAAGAACTACAAGACAATATCAATTCACTATATAATGAAAAGTCTGAATTAGAGGACCTATTGACTGTCAAGGATCAAGAAATTACTAGTCTTAAGGTAATTTCAAAAATAAGTTTGTTCTATTATTATTGAAATAAATTTAAAAAATTAATGTTTCTAATTTTCAGTCTCAATTAGAACAACTTAAATCCGAACTTCACCAGCAGCCCAGAAAGAGATCGCTGGGTGAACAAGAAGAATTAATGAAGCTACAAAATGAATTACACGTTCGTGAGCAAGAGATGAACGAGCTTCGGTATATACTTACGGAGAAAGAATCGCAACTAAAAGCTATGCAGCAGCAAGCTTCCGTTGATTATGAGGAACTCGAATCTGTAGATAGGCTCAAGTCTGAATTGTACGAAAAAAAACAAGAACTCGAGACATTAAAGTTCACAGTGTCCGAATTACAGAGCGAAATTGCTAATCTTAGAGGTTTAGAAAGATTAGCTGCTGAAGATAGAGCCGCCATTGAAAGGTTAAATTCTGAAAAAGAAGAAGTTCGAAGACAAGCAGAAGAAACTGTTCAACAGATTCTTAAGGTAAAGTTTTCGTCTACAAAAATTTTCATCTACAATTACTATTGTTCAAGCGCATTTATAAATGCTTGATTGCAATATTCAAAATGTACTTCTTTAAAAACACGCGATTCTGCATTTTTACTTTAATCGGCTACTATATTTCAAATAATATTATTATTTCATTATTAATTTTGTTTTTAGGAAAAAGAAAGCGAAATAAATAATCTAAAGCAGCAATTAAAAGAGGAGAATGAAAATTTGATGCAAAATTTAGGACTGCGAGAACGTGATATCGAGAATTTAAAATTACAAATTGAACAAACAGGATTGGATAAGGATAGATTATTTGAACAGAAAAATGAGCAGATTGGAAGATTGGAAGCTGAAGTACTAGAAAGGGATAGACGACTTGCGGAGTTAAGTATAATGAAGGACACTGATATTCACAATCTGCAGGTGCAACTTGCAGAAAAGAATGCAAAGCTGGAAGAACTAATAGCTTTGAGTGAAGAAGAAGAGAAACAGCTTACCGAAATGCGGAAAATTTTAGAAGTGAATGTACAACAAATCAACGGTCTTCAGCATCAGCTTGAAGAAAAGACAAAAGAGTATGAACTAACTCAACTCGCACTCCAACGACATGTTTCCGTAGCCGATCAGTCCACGGCAACACAACAGCAACAGGTATTACTTTTAAATTTGTCAACATATATTTATTTAAAACGCAATCTAACCTTTTTGTTCTAATGCAGTTGATGCAGACCAGTGCTTCAGCAGAGACCAACAGCATTTCAAACGAATTAGACGTAGCGCTTTACATGTTACACCAGCGAGACGTCCGCTGCGAAGAGTTGACGCACGAGCTGATGCAGTTACTTGAAGAGCGTGACACGCTGCAGCTGCGGCTTTCGAACGCAATTCGCGTCAATGAAGACCTGAGAAAGTATGCGACGGTAACTGGTTCGAGCCCAAAGAAGGAATCTCCAACGACGTTAGGGTCGAGCAGTGAAGCTCAACCACTAGTCGAGAATCCTTCGCCTTCGAAATCCGAAGGTCCGGTCGAGATCGCCAAAGAGGCGCTTAACTTGCCTATCGATGAGGACAAAAAGGCTCTTGCTCAGAAGTACGTATTCGCTAAACTTTTTGCTTATTAAATTTTATTGCAGTAGTTGGTTATCAGTCAGTGTTTGGTTATAAATTCTAATTAATAACAATTAATTTTCAATCAAACTTACATTTTTCTCTGACCCTTACAATTTCCAATTTTAAAACGATAACAATTTTAATAAGGTTTTGTTAATTTTAAGAATTTTATCATCCAATTAATTCACTTTCTGAAATTAAACTTTAAAATAGAAACAAAAGTAAAAATGAATTTACTTCCAAACAATTATTTATAAAAGTTACGTAATTATTCCTTAATCTTGCTGTTTATCTTTCGATCGCTTGCACTTACCCCTTTTAACTTGCAACGCTCCGTTGGTATATCCCTTGTGTGTAAAAGCTAGAATTTTTTTGAATTCCCCACCTAGGCTGTCTCAGCTGCGAAGCGTAAATCAGGGAAGAGATGTGCGACTAAGGGACGAACGAGAGTTGAGGCACACGCAGCAAATGTCGCTGCTCTCGCACGGGGACGTGCTAAGCACTTTGCCGCCCGAAGCTGCTGCCCGACTGGTCAACGCCAATTATACTCTCTGTACGTATTTTTCTAAGGGCTGGAGATCCATGGACATTTTTAGGGCATCAATTAAAATTTTATTTTCTATTTTATCAGTTAATTTTCAAATTATTAAAGGTTTTGAAATATTAAAACTTTATTTATAAATAATTTCTTAGATTTATAAAATAATTTAAATGTTAATTGATGCTCTGAAATTTCTAATATCTCTATATAGTAGTAGCTCTTTGTTTAAATTCCCGTTGTAAGTAGCCAATCTGTAAAATGAGCTAGAGTACACAAACTTTTATAATCACATCTTTTACGATATTAATAAATTAACCTTTGCAGCGCGGGACGTTCAGAGTCAATCGAGCGTTTTAATGAACTGGCTGTGGGGGAAGAGGTAAGCATCATCAATTATTTTATTTAAAGCAAAAATTAAATAGAACGAAAATTGAAGTTTAAAAATAAGCATTGGTGAAAAAAGAAAATACATATACATTGCATTGAAAAATAAGAAAAACATTTTCCAACATAGCAATGTTGTTTAACTTTTGTATTAGAAATAGAGATATTTAGTCCTCCTTTTATTTGAAGAAAAACCTGACAAGTTTATTTATCGATTTTACAGCACACCGAAGATAGTGCACATGTGATTGAGGAAGAGGGGAAAGAACCGAAGCAGTAATGAAGTCGACCTCTTCTTCGCCCATTTTCAATTAACATTCCGCGCGGAGTGAAGTCCAAGGCCAAAGATCATCTCCCACCAAGAGCGTGCACAGACAAGGACGTCGAAACTTTGTCGTGCGCGATCGATCTTACGTGAGCTTTGACGGACTCTATTAAACCTACGAAAGTCCCAGGAGCCCTTGGAGGGATTCCCTCGACTGTATAGTCGTGCTTCCTGCCTTGGAGACAGTGCAAATATAAAAGGGTGGCGTACCTGCTACTACCATCGCTGATATCATTGCCTCTGCCAAGAATGTCACTGCAAGCATGTTGCAGTTCGTTGAATGTAATATATGTAGCAAAGAAAAAGAAACAGAAAGAAGACGCGGATTCTGTATCATAGAAAGAGATCAGGTTATTAATGTAAAACTGTGTATTTATGCGAGTCGCCTTTAAAAATCGAGAATGCGCGGGAGAAAAATAAAGTTGTACATTCGTTTATTTTAAAATAATATAAAAATATATATGAAAATATTATACGGGGCTAGCCCCTCGAGCCGACGCGCCCGCGTTCAAACTTATCACTTTTTCTACGCACTTATAAAGCCTCGCCAACATAAAAAATTGGCGTCAATGTCAGCGTGTCAGCTCGAGGGATGCAATATATCGCGACCATTGTGCTTATTTTTATCATATATTTAATTATCTCAAAAACCGATGCTGCGTTGTTGAATATAAATAAGTAATTCAGACATTGAAAGGTCCAGGAGACATTAAGGAGTTTGACTCGAGTCTCTGTTTTGTACAGTTAAATAAAAAAAGGGTTTGTCGATTTAAAATAAAGAACCTTGTCAGGTATTTATTGTATATACATGCAGTACAATGAGTTTACATTTATTATGAACACTCCATTGACGAAACGAGATACAATTTTTACTCTCGTAAAAATATCCCTTTCTTTTTTGTAGAGTTTTTTTTTTTAATTATGAGTAGTGCGTGCGTTGAATCTCGCGTTGAAAAGTTGCTCACTCGGAAAAACGATATACTTTAGAACATATACCGTTCAGAGTAAGTAGAAAACAGTCATTTTGAGGTAGTGCGAGGTCTAAGTACCCTAGCATTACTAGTAGAGTACAAAGTGTTCAAAGTTTTTCTTTTCATTAAAAACTCAAAGTATTATCAACATTTTTGTGACATTAATAATGATACTGAAAAATGTGCAATGAAATTATAATTTACATAAAACTACCCAGTTTAACTTGGTAGAGTGATGATAATTGAATATGCAAATTTGAATCTTTGCTTAAGTACTGAAAACGTACAAGTCACATAATGCAATCCTAATTCTAATCTTAATGTCACGTTAATACTTATAAAGTAGTATTTCCTTAACCTTATGCAAACGTAAAGTTTAAAGATCGCTTTGCATAAAGAAAAGGCCACTGCAATCTCGCTTTAAAGCTCGTTGATTTATCTCTCATTCACACAATTTAAGCAAAATCTTTCAGACACTAGCACACGCTTAACAAGTTACAGTCATGTACAGAATTATTTCACGCTCGCGTAGACACGTTTTTGATTCTCCAAACGATTCTGATTATTAGTTTGGAGACTGTCTTTTCTTTCTCGTTGCTCCACGCGCGAGATTTTCTTTTTTGTCACTCGATACTCTTGGCTAGAGTTTTGAGTGACGAAGAATCTTTGAGATCGCTCGTAAAGCTCTTTTCCAGCATCTTTTCCGTCGTCTCGTCTTGAAGACTTTGCTCTAATACTGCTACCGTCTCGGACGGCTGTTGTACTTCTTGAAAATGTCTGAAAAAATGCAAAACTCTACCGATTAAAAGGCACAATTTTTTTGATTGAAATATAACAATTGTAAAATACAATAGATTACTTTGAGTTGCGAAAGTTCGCCGACTGCTGTTTCTTCTTGAGCGCGGTGTACTTCTGGTTGCACCTCATGCCGATGAGCGTGAAGATTCCGACAACGGCGAGGCCCAGCAGAACAGCGATTACGGCGATGACGGGTCCGGGCAGTCTCGCCGCCGGGTCGTCGAGCTTGTTGCGGTTGACGCCGTCGAAGAGGAACTCGCGCGGGTCCTCGTCCTGCCAGTTGATCCAGGTGCCGTTCCACAGAGCTGGATTCGCTCGCGGATCGTTCGGCACGTTGCTCGGTGGCAAGGCTGTCACGCGGTACTTGAGCAGGGCCTCCTCCAGAGTCGCCAGGATCATTGGACGAGCCTCGGCCAGGTTGCGCTGCTCGCACGGGTCCTCCTTGATGTTGAAGAGGCAGGGACTTTGGCGCGGGTTGCAAGCCACCTGAAAAAGGGAGAAAATCATTTTTCTATCCGTCGCAGAGGACTGTTAATCGTCGAGAATCTGTTACGAAATAGATGAAACGGCTCCATTCCATTTGTCATGCAAATTTTAATGTAAACAATGTAAAGAAAAAATGCTGTTAGTCCGATTGCAATTTCACAAGGAAACGTGCATTGCAAAACGAAACGAAGGTTACTAGATTAATGAGAGGCTTATCTCGGTTCACCTTCGCTCGCGTGTTATGCATAGATATCAGACGCTCGGCGCTTCAATTTTTTTAATTGAATTTAATTATTTGAGAGCCGCGTATCGTTTAGGCTCGTTAAAAGATTATTATATTTCTTATTTAATCGATCGATTTTTAGAAAATGCACATTTTATAATATACAAAGTTTATTGCCTTGTTTATCAAACTAGAAGGGTAAGACAATAATCATTAAGTTTCCAAGTCCACAATAAAAAAAATTTTCTCTTCCGCTTGAGTAACATTTTTAATAACATTTGCAAGCGGCGGCAATCTATTTATTACGACTGCTTCTAGCAACTTCGCGCGCTCGAGCTTGCAAAACTTTAGTCAAACGAAAACAGGCGTATATATATTGTTCTAGTCGAGAGAACGCGAAGCGAGCCGCGTGTTTGTCTTGGCAGTGCCTCGCGTTAACATTTTATTCGACGCGCGCAGTATACTCACTCTCTCGGACTCGGGCACCGTGCAGTGCAGCATCGCGTTGGACCTCAGCTTCAACAGCTCGTCGGCCGTCAGCAGTTTCGCGGTCGACATTTCTTCCTCCCTCACTCGGTCGTAGCCCGCGTGTCTCACCGCTCTGACTTCCGTCACCTGTAAAAAAAAAAAATTGCGCGTTAAAGCAATATGTCCGTTCGTAATGTCGCAGCGAAGGAGAAAAATAAGCATAAAACATCCGTTACGCACCTGCTTAGCGGTGAGCAGTCCGGAGATAGCGGTGCCGGTCTTGCTCATGAGTACGGCCTCGGGGTCGTAGCTCGGGCTGCTGCCCTCGCTGTCCCGGCTCTCGGGGCGTCCGGTCTCGCCGTACCACTCCTCCCCGTTGCCGACGCTGCCGAGGACGTACTTGAAGTCGCCGCGGCGTATCGCCGAGTAGTTGAAGATGGGGTCGATGTTGACGAGGATCTCGGTCCTCGGCGAGACGGCCGCCTCGCCGCTGATGCTCGGCCACATGTCGACGCCGTCGATCGGCCCGGCGAGGGCGACGCGACGGCTGAGGCCGGTGGCCGAGAGGAGCGTCGGCAGCCAGTCGGCGATGTACATCAGGTCGTTGGAGACGCGCTTCGGTTTCTTGATCAGGGGACTCCAGACAGCGGCGGCTCCGCGAACCGCGCCCTCCCAGGCGCTGGCTTTGATCTGAGGATTTTTTAATGTTCATTTTAATGCTGGTGCTTTTTTTCTCTTTGCGAATCCTGAAGTTTTTTTTTTTTTTTTTTTTTTAAAATAATGACGCGGGAGTTGAAAGTAGCGCTTTACGTCCATTAGGCGGTAATTGATTTTTGCATCCTTGACTTGACGAAAATTATTGTCTGCGATTGTTGGAGCGTTACTCATTAAATTATCTAATGAGAATGTAATTATTTAATTGATTTTTCTTCGTTAAATTTTAATACATTTTGCAATTTTTTTTTTTTAGAATACCGGCTATGCAATTACTTTTCATTGGTTTACTAAAAATTTATTATAGACGCTCGAAGAAGGTTTTTCAATGAACCTTCTTACGCTTCGCCGAGTAAGAAGTTACTCAGATTTCTTTAAAGTCAATCGTCGAGAAACGCATTTTCGACAGATTTTAAAGGCGAGCATCGAACGCTACAAGATTATACAATGACACCGATCGAACCTTGAGCGGTTAATGGTGGTGCTCCTAAATGGGTCAGGGTGATGATTAATTTCCAATGCGATTTAAATGGAAATTTAATAAAGGATGTTGATTAATTAAGGAATCCGATGTCCAGCTGCATTAACTCGTTATGACAAAAAAAAAAAAAAAAAAAAACAAAGGCATTTAACGGGTCGGGGGGGATTGTGTAAAGCCGCCGCTGATCGGAAACACGTGAATTGAAATGACAAAAGGCTACCGTTTTCATTATTTCGTCGCTTATTGCGAATTCGAACGTTGACTATTAATTTTAATGCACTCGCGAGATGAACCGTATATTACCAAATTGATTTATGGACTGTTAAAATTAATAGTTGACCGTTGGAATCCCTAATGAGGAAAGTTATAAAGTCTAAAAAATAAACGAAGACTCTGCTGCATTCCTTAGTTTTCCGCATAATTTAGTTGCCAGTTCTCTCGTATTCGCCGCAAAGCCTCTTCGGCGAAGCATCTCGTTTAAATTTACATATGCCGACGAGTTACATAAAATTTTCGCTTTCTTCTGTCCCATTCCGATATAGGCGATGGATAATATTTTTTCTCCAACCGAAGCGGCTTTCTTTCGAAAATCCCGCGCGCAGTCGGCTGTGTGCTTGCGCGTCTCCAATTTATCTTTCAGCGACGCGCCGCGCGACCATTAAAATGCAAATGAATTTTTAAACGCGCGGGGGGCTATTTTTAGAAGAAGCCGCGAAATTCGCGCGAAACACACCTAAACGCGAGTCGAGAGGAATTCGGCTTTTCATCTTTAGCGAATCGTCGATTGCTCATAATACGACAACGCGGACGATCCGTTTATCGCGCAACGTCGACGAGTCGGAAATAATTTCGATCGACTCACCCCCCTGAGCGGGTAGTTGCTGCCCCTGTTGTAGTGAATTCCCTGGGTGGCCGCGCCGTTGTCCGCCATGAATAGTACGATGCTGTTCTGCAGCATGCCCTTCCTCCTGAGCGCGGCCACCACCTCGCCCACGCTCTCGTCCAGCTTGGACATCATCGCCGCGTAGATCCGCCTCTCCGGGTCCTGGATGTAGGAGAACTTGGCGATCTCGTCGTCGGGCGCCTGGAGCGGCTCCTGGTCGTTGCCGCTGTGGGGCGCCAGATGGGCGAAGTAGAGGAACATCGGGCCGGCCTCGGTGTTGTGCTCGTCGATCAGGCGTACGGCCTCCTCGGTGAAGAGGTCGGTCGAGTACTTGCCGTAGGTGTCGCGGGCGACGGACATGTTGCGCCGCATGTCGAAGCCGAGGAAGCCCTCCGAGGCGTAGGAGGAGGCGACCTCGTGCGTGTAGTAGTCCTGCAGGCCGTTCCAGTAGCCGAAGTGAGAGTCGAAGCCTCGATAGGTGGGCGTGTACTCGTGACGGTGGAAGCCCTGGTGCCACTTGCCCAGGGCGTGAGTCGCGTATCCCGCCTCCTTTAGGTACTGAAAATGTTCGAGGAAACGTTTTTTTATATACATATACTTGTTGGATTATCTCGGCGAATTAGCAGCTCCTTCGGAGCGATTATGCTACCTTCTCACGCGATTTGATTTGACTGTACGCGCGCTTTTGAGCTCGGAGATTGTATCTCTTGCAGTGTTTCTTTCAATGCGGCTGATCGTATCTGGGCGCAATTATTAATAAACGCGCTTGATCGAACGTTTTCTTTTTTTCAACGCGTTTATAAAGCGCGCCTTAATTTATTTTATGTTTTTATGTAACTTTATCGGGTAAATAATAAATTCAGCTGGAAACCGTAAATGAAAAAATTGGTATACCCTTCGTAATGCGCTTAATTATTCAAATTAATTGTTGGCGATTTCGAGGTGTATATTAAACGGGCAGTAATACGGGAGTAATTGCCCAGCAAATAAAGCGCAATTTGATTAATTAGCTTGCGATCGACGATTACTCTAAATAATATACTTGTTCCGTAAAAGTAAAACGTACCTCATATACGTGTCATTCGTAAACCTCGAAAAAAGACTGGTTTTTCACGACTCTGCTAGTTAATTCGATTAAAATTTTTACGACTGGATTTCTTTTTCCGCGGCGCGTCTCGATTGCAAGATCATCCGACGTCCCGTTTAATGCGCGTCGAGTTTTTGCGCGAAAACAAAAACAATGGCCGCAAAAACGCGAGGATCGTTATTACGAGGTGAACAAACTTTAAACGCGCATACGTTATTATTGGCTCGTCGATTATATTTGTCTTCTCGAGGCGCTTCTTCGCGAGAGTTATATACGGCCGTCAAAATTATCGCCCAACTTATTCGTCGGCCGCGATTCCTTCCCCTTCCTGAATCCCCGACGATTAGGCGAAAGTTGTAAAAGTGCATGCGGCGCGACGAGGTGTCCGACGAGCTGTTTCCCGACGAGCGTCGAAAACAAAGAAAGCCGAAGAGACTTCAGAGAGAGAGAGACGCGGATCTGGACTATTGAGAGGAAAATAAGTTAATGCGCTCATTGAGAGCAACAAAAGTCGGAGAAACGAAGCGGCTGGCCTTGCCAGAGACGGAGCTTAAAAAGCTTTCTCGGTGCCTCGCGAAAAAGCTCCTTTGTGCGCGGCCTTTGTTTCGGGATCTCGAGCGAAAACGCGCGCGGACCGCCGCCGCGTCTACTTATTTTGTCTGGCGGAGTCCATGAATTTATTCGCGGGAGATATTTGCATGCTCGCTCGGGCGGGAAATTGGAATTCCAAAAAAGGTGTTTATCAACCGCGTCGCGGACGACGATTGCGAGAGACGGAATGTTTTTCTTTTTCTCCTTTTTTTTTTTGCTTCTTTTATCGCGCGCCAAAGGCAACAAAAGCGCGATCGATTAAACGCGGTATATTATCGATATATAAAGTTTTCGTCGTTCGTTCATTTGAACTAGATGCGCGGAGCGTTGCCAATCCATCCTTGAATGCGTTGCTAATAAATTGATAAATCATAGCAATTATTGTGACAGATCCGACGTCTGTCAGCTTTATTACAAGCCCGCGTACGAAAGCGCGCAGTATGGAATTAGCTCTCCCGCTATAATACACATACGCGTTCTCGCCCCGGGAATATAATTTACTGATTGAGATACACGAGGCGGCGAGGCTAGCAATCAATTTAATTCGACGAAACAACTATAATCCCGCGCGATAATAACGTACAAACATTACACCGCCACTGACCTGCGGCAGAATCTTCTCCTTGAGCGGCAGTCCCCGGGGCTCGGCCTCGAGTATCACCAGGTGCTGCATGCCCGTGTGGATGGGGTACTTGCCGGTGAGGAGGGCCGAGCGGCTCGGGGTGCAGAGGGCCGAGACGTAGTGGCTGTTGAGGATGACGCCGTTGTAGGCGAGGGCGTCGATGTTCGGCGTGGGGATCTGGTCGCTGCCGTGGAAGCTCACGTCGTTCCAGCCCATGTCGTCGGCGATTATCATGATGATGTTGGGCGGGCTGCTCGGAGAGTTGTGGGGAGCGGCGCCGGACAGCGGCTTGCGCGGCACGCAGGTGCCGAGGCCCAGGCAGCAGGCCGCCAGCAGCAGCAGCCTCGGGGTCTGCATTTTTTCTCGGACGTCTGCGACAAAATTTATACTATAATAAACTTTTTTTCGGCTTCTCGACTTTCTTTTTTTTTTCCGATTCGGCGGATTGGGTTGATTAAAAATTGTGACAGTCCGCTTGGGCGCAAAGCTTGCGCGAATCGGAAACCGGCAGACGCTCGAGCGGCAGCGCTCGTCTTGCCGGCCGGTTCTCACGAGCTTTTCGCTGACCAGGCTGGGAAAGATGTACCTCCCTCCTGGAGCTCTGCCGATCTCCAGAAGGAAGGGAGGTGATAAGTGGAAACGGAGGCGAGAAGGACTCGAACGACATCTCTCTCTCTCATAATCATAGCGGACCGTCACAAAATCAACGGGTTTATTTCTTATTATTTAATAGTGTACTGTTTTTCGCTCTTGGACGTTGTAATATCTTATTGTTGACACGGCGGCTCAATGTCGCAGGATAGAATTATAACAGATAATAACTTCCGTTAAGCCTGTTTATTTAGCCAAGATGCAAAAAATAAGAGAGGCTGGCAATTAAGGAAAATATTCGCCTGAGCGCCAAGCGACTACAATGACGCGCTGTAGCGCAAAAAAATCGGAAACGAGATCACATTGTAACGACGCAAAAAGCGCGGATGTAACATATCGACGGCAGCCCCGAGCAAAAAACCCGATACTTCCTCATATATTCCGAAAGTAAGCTGCATTACGCGAAAAAAAAAAAGGAGTTCCTAAAAGTTTCGAGAGAAGAAAATAAGCGCTCGGGCCGCGCACACGTACACATCATCGACGAAGCCGCGAGCGCACGGGGGCAATTTCAAATTCGTTCCCCCGGCAGAGGATACAAGCCAATACAAAGTTGCCGGGCCCCGGACGCGCGCGGCTTATATCCGGAATATCGGCGTTCGCGCGCCGATGCACGCAGCGCCAAACTTTTTCGGGACGGGGGAGAGGCCAGAGAAACTTGTCGCGAGCCGCACCGCGAAAAGGGAGCTTCGCGGCTCTCGAGGGGATGTTGTTAAAGGAGTGCATCTCCTCTCCTACATCGGCGAGCGGTCGATTTGTCATTACGTAAAATGAGACACGGCCGTTTCGAACAGTTGCAGAAATATGAACGAGAGGCCTGGAGTTTATTCCGAGGATAAATTATGAATTCCGAGTGAATGTGGCTATGCAAAGCATTTAATAATTGCAATCGGCCGCGGATCTGAAGAAACTAAATCGGACTCGCGGGGCGCTTTTTGCTTTGTCAACCGACGTCACACGTCGGCAGCCTTGATCGGGTCCGATGACTCTGCCCTTTCCACGCTTACAGCGTAGCTAAGACGGCTGCCCGATCGTCGATTTCGTCACCAAAACGATTTTAATCGCCGGCCGCGAGAGTCCGCGTGTTAATTGTCCGACCCAGTTTCTGGGAACTCCCGGCAGCACACGCATGACAATAAAAGACACCCTTCGCGCGTCCAAGCTGATTACGGAGGAGATCGACCGCCTACGAAGGATATATTTCACGGATTTCGGTTTTTTTTTATAGCCGTTTTTGTCCGTATTGTTTTTCTCGAGGAAGCTTTTGGCGTATATCGAGCTGCTGGGGTTTAGATTTCAATTAATTTTTTGCCCAAATTGGAAAAGATCTCCTATAATAATCTCCGTGTCCGTTGAATAAAATGATATATCAGATGTTTCAATTGAATGTTATTGGAGAGAGAGAGAGAGAGAGAATGCGTTTAAATTGATTTCAGCGCAGTTTTTACAGTCGAAAAAATTAATAGCAACCTCCAGGTTTGCAAATAATTAGCGGAATATTGAAATTCTTACATCCAGTTTCATCAGCGCACTACGGTATGCAAAGCGGCAGATTAAAATGCATTTATTTTCACTTTTTTCGCGAATATTTCGCTTCTAACAACCGGCCGAGTGGCTTCTAATGAAAAAAAATCTCAAACCGCCGAGAGTATATACATCACGCGTCGCGACTGCGTTTTATATCGCCTGCGAAAAAAATGAAAAAAGTCTCGCGGTTCCTCGAGATTTCTTATGTACTTTTTAGAGATTTGCGCGCCCAGCACTTTCTAAAAGTCCGAAAGTCCGCGCTCGAAAGCTGGTTTCGTTCCTTTTTCGTTTTCGCGGCGACGCTCGATATTGAAATTCGCCATTGTCGTTCCTTGGGAAAGAAGGGCACGTGACTCTCGACTGTATTACATACGGGCGCGCGCTTTTACTTAATAACGCTCGCGTATTAAATTAAATCCAGTTGCAAATCATTCGCCGAAGATTAATTATCGCCGTCGGCTCGTACAGCGCCGCTGAATTAAAAAGCAATAAATGCCGGCCTAACTGGATTGTATACATAATCAGCCGGGGCGCGATTCGAATCCCTTTATTAATACACGATTAGCCGTTTGCCGATCGGCGCGCGGCAAAAAGCGACTGCCCGATAATATATCCCTTTCGACACCGAGATAGCCGTCGTATTAACGATTCAAATGAGAGAGCATATTCGCAAGGCGACCGAGACACCTGCGCTAAACAAACGGTAGCCGGAATCCCGTAGGTGAGACTTCAATTTTTCAATTAATGCGCGCGAGGGGAGAGGCGAGAGGCGCTTACGCAACGCGCCGCGCGCGCGCGCGGCTTTATTACTTATTCATTAGCGAGCATTTGCCTCCCACGAGAATAAAAAAAAAAAAAAATAGAAAAAAGAGCGATTCGTAACGCGAGACACGCCTTCTCTCGCGGCTGATACGCGATTTTAGCCAGTTTTCAAGCATATTTTTAGAAGAGGGCTCGTCTCGCGGCGCTGGATATACGCGTATTATCCGGCTGCTGCCGCCGCCGTAGCGAAAAATCAGCCGATTTCGATTACGAAACCGCGAGAGCCTCGCCGCGGCAGGAGGATGCGTCGAATCTTAATAAAAGCTAATTATCTCGCGGGTGTACGCCGCGAGTGTGTTTTATCTCCCCGAGCCCAATTCACCTTGAGCAAAGTCGAGAGCTGAATTTTTTACGGGACACACTCCGCGGTAACAAAGCGAGAGTCAAAAGGCGCGGTATGCTAAATAATCGAGCGGCGAGGCAGTTCCGCCGAAAATGCAGGACAATGGAGGCTTTTTTTTATCGGCAGCCGCGAAGGCTAATCCTGGCTCGAGTTTTATAGCCTGCAGCTAGACTCGGAAATATATATATGTACATAGGAAACTCTCGCGCGGCGGCGGACTTGAAAGGGTCTTTTCAGACAATGGTCCTTACTTGTAAAGCATTTAGCGCCTTACATTGTCTCTTCGCCCGGCGAAACTCTTCTCGCGTCGGCCGAAAACTCGGGGGAATTATTGTGAATCGATGATAGGGAAATTGCTGCTTCAAGTCGCCGGGATGGAGATTTTAGCCGATAAGCGAGGATTTATGCTATTTTATTCTTGTAAAGTAGGAAGTAAAGTGTAACGTAATTGCAATCAATTCAATTTTCATTACATAACAAGCTATTCAATATTATCGGAAGAAGTCGTTTTTTTTTTTTTTTTTTTTTTTTAAATACAATCAAGATATAATTCTAGGCCTGCAAAGTCGATTGTTGACGGTTTGTTTAGTAAACGCAGAAGGCTCTAATTATTAAATTTCAATTTATTGAGGAAGAAGCATTTTTTCTTTCTCACTCGATAAAAAATCTAACTATAAATTGGCGCTAAGTAGTTTCTTTTATGAACCTTATGTTTCTAAATTGTCATCTCCGTAATATTTTGTTCCTCTTTACGGCACTAGACAAAAAAGACTTTAATAAGCTTAACGATATTTACTATAGATTATAAAAAAGAACTCCCGCCGGTGCGAAACAACAGTTTTTGCGCTCGAAGAACGGCGTATAAGACTTCGAGATTAAAATTCGAAAACGTTGCTCAAATCGCGTAATAATCATAGAGGATCGGTTGCGATCCGACGAAAATTAATATTCATCAATTTTTTTCGATACCATCTAATAGCGGCTGGGAAACCAAAAAAAAAATTCGTTTTAATAATAAATTAAAACCTGCGGGTTTGTCACTCGGCTCATATATATATACACTTTGACAACGCTCCGTTTCTAATTCGAGTTTGAAAACACGGCCCCGGCAATCGCGTAAGCTTTTCAACTTTTAAGTAAGCCTTCGTCCTCCGTAAGACTTCCCATTTTCAACGGCGAAAATTCGAATGCCTTTGTGCTCCGCGGACTCTTGATATATATTTCGCCCGGAGGTGTCTAGTCGTCGCGCCGTCCAAATGTGTATTCTTCTTGCGCAACGCGCCTCCAACTTTCCACGAGGAAGCGTTGGCTTTTATTGCTTTACAGCCTCCGCTCCGCTTCCTCCTCTATACACCGTGAGATTAAATTTTATCCGATCTCCGCCGAGATTCCGAAGCGCGCGAATAAGACGTTACGCGCTCGAAGTATGTAATGCGATTGACGGACGATTGATTACCGCCGCGATCCGCCGGGGTATAAAAAGGCGGGTGTCGGCGCGCGTAAGGTGGAGATCAAGTGTACACTTGAAAATGTTCTTCGGACATTTTTTGCGCGCTCGGCCGATGGTCGGATACCTGTCGCGACAGCTTTCAGCGGCTGCTTGATACGCCGAGTGGCGGCTATTAAATCTTGAGTGCTACCTTTCGTGTATATCGCCTGCACTGATATACATCGGGCCCGACGCGATCGTTAATTCATTAGTGCCGACAAGCAAAATCCGCCGCCGATTAATACTGATTGTGTCGTTCGTTTTTCGGCAAAGTCTTTTTACGCGAGTGCGTGCATTCGTCGCTTTTATTTTGAAGTTCGAATAAGCTACCTTTTATATAGAAAGTTTTAAAAAAAAACTGGCTGAAACTTTTTCCGAGCCGTGTCGACTCGACCTCGAACGGTAATCCTTCGGATGATTTTCAAACGCCACCGTTTGCATCTTACGTTCCGCGTATTACTTTTTTTTTGTCCGGACGACAATCAATTCTTGGTTTTTTCGTCGGATCAAAGTTTCGACAATTAAGGAAAGTGATTGACGTTAAAACGACGCCACTAACGAAAAGACCCTACTTCAATTGCATTCCACGCGTAAATTTCTAAGAAAACGAACCGTCGCGCGGCAATTTCACCGAAGATAATAAAAAAAAAAGAAAGTCAATACGTCAAAAGAAATTCCCTCTACCTGCTCGCCTCGTCGAAGATAAACAAGCGCCTCCTTCGCGAAGAAGCTGTCGGGCGTGCGAGAGTGCACTTGCAGCGGTCCGCACTCTCGAGGAGCTCACACCCCGTCGTCGGCAGCGGCGGCGGCGGCGGTCTGGCTTTGGCGGCTATCGAGGATGAGACTCGCGAGAGAGTTGACAGGAGACTGTGTGCTCTCGGGGTCCGCGGCTCGGCTTAGTAAACTCGCTCCGGCGATATGGAGGAGCTTTATTTTCTCACCTCTCGGCAGCGGCACGGCATCTCCCTCTCACGCAAAGGACTTCCGCGCGGAGCGCGGGTGGGGTGGGGGGGCAGGCCAGGCCTACTCCTACTCCTGGAAAATCGGCCGGGGGCGCGCCGCCTGAGCTTGATGGCAGTGGAAACCGGTCGGGGTGCCCGGGAAGGGCTGCTCGTCCTTTTTTCGGCCGCGCGGCTTTCTCTCGACTTTTGGGCGGGCCTCCTCTGCGGCTGTCTCTGCATTTTCTTCCGGCGACGAGGCTTTGAAACGGGGGGCGAGGGGGGAGGGGAGGGACAACTTTGTCGGCGCGGCTTTTTTGCACCACCTTTGCGCGAGAAGGAAAGAGGATTGCGTTCGCGTGAAAGAAGGAAGAGAAGGTTCTTATATCGTTGTAATTGCTTCGTTAAAATTAGAAGGAAAATGTTTCTTTGTATTTTTTAAAAGTTGTTAATTACGAAAAGTTGTCGGAATCGTAAAAATAAAAAAAAACGCTTTTTCTTTCTACGACTGAGCAATTGCTAATTGGTTTTTAAACAAAGAGAGTTTGCTTTTACCAAAAAAGAAAGAAAAAGAAAAAAAAGATTGAAATACCGAAAGAATGATCTTGACTTCCCAGCAGTCGAGTAAATCCGTTTCATGTAAATGAATGTATTGTTTAATTAAAATCTCATCTAAGTGCGTGAAGCAGGTTTTGCTTAATCAAGCGAAAATGCCTATTTATCTCGAGTTTTATAGACGTTCGATTAAACGTCATCGTTACCGAGAAAAACCGTAATTTGCTTCAAAATTAATTTGCATCTCTGCAAGTCTCATAGATTCTTATAACAACCACAATTCAACTCGTTCCGCGTGCCAAAAGAATATGAATTTCGAGGAAAATCCTTGGACGATATACGAAAAAGACGACATATTACTAAGCTGCCGAGCGAGACAACTTCTTGCCGCCAGGACCAGAAGGGGAATCCCGCTCGATTTCCATTTCGTCATTGCGACCAACGTGGAAGTCGCGGAGCTCTCGAAATGCCTGGAAGTACCGAGATATCTTGCGGCTACGCGACGTTGACGCAGAATGCAGAGACACTTGTAGTTTTTTTATATTGCGCTATGACGCTGGGAAGGTGCAAAAAACTGCAAAAAAAAAAACTTATAATTTTAATAACTACCAGGATATTATGGTGGTACTTTAGCAAAAGTATGTCCCGCGTCATTAATCAATCAATGGAAGTTCGATTGATCAATGCGACATTAAATAACTAGATAAAGAAAAAATTATAGAGTTAACTGTAGTCAGTAGGTCTCTAATTTTAATACATATTAGTAAAAGTAAGTGCAGCATCATTGATAAATCGAACTTCCATTGATTGATTAATGATGCTGGACTTACTTATACTATGTATTAAAATTAAAGGCCTACTGACTATAGTTAACTCTATAATTTTTTCTTTATTTAGTTATTTAATGTCGCATCCCCCTCTTGGGTATTGGCGACAGAGTTAACTATAGTCAGTATTGCGTTCGACGAGTTCGATTCCCGCGACCGAAAAATCCGGCAAACATTCTTTTTAAATGTTCCCGAAAATTTCGGACTGACGGGCGGATTTGAACCCAAGCCCTTTCGAGCAGCCTTGTCTTAATTGGGAAGCTAAGAGATAAACAAACCGCCTGAGCCAAGACCGCTCTTGAATAGAAAAGTATCAAAATGTAATATCGCTAATTACATCGTCGCTCTCTATATATCGTTTCTCGTGACATCATTTTGCTGTTCAAATTCAAATGGAAGAAGATTCAAAATAATTTACACAATTTTTATTACCCGCGTTTTTTATTTATTAGAAAAGTAAGCTTCATCAAGCGCACATGTATAATAAAACAATACGCAAGCATTTACGTTCGGTCATTATCCTTCAAAAATTATTATTTATCATTTAACAATTACAAATATATGTTTTTGCCGCGGCAGTATAAATTATTAACTTTTATTGCAATGTAAATTAATTTTCAATGCGAAACATTCGCGCATTAATTCTACGCGGTTATAATGCGTATTTAATTTGAAAAATTACTTCTTAAAAGGTGCAACGACATATTTTTGAATTGAACGACGGTAAAATCGATAATCGCGAAAAAAAATCCCGATAAAGGAGTCGGTTGAAAATAATGCTCTCGAAACGGTCGAGCGCGGCCTCGGCCAGGACTGCTTGCTATTAGAAGGTATAATGTAATAGCTGCGCGTTAAAGACGGCCGATATACGTAAAAAGCGAAAGTGCACCGATTTGGAGAGTAATGATATTTTTTAACAAGAAAGAGAGAGAAAAATAAAGACGTGGCTTTGGTCATTTTAACGCTTCGGTTCGTTGATTCAAAGATCGAATTCAAACCAATCAAATGTATATATTCTTATTTGGGAGGTCGAAGCTCCTTACAGGCTGCTCAAGAGTTAATAGTGTCGCACATTTTTATTTTTATCCCTATCTTGACGTGCTGTTTAATTAAATTAAGGTACATACTGATTGAGCGGTCTATCCCACTAAATCTTAAAGAACAGCCCTTATCGCTGCCCTTGACTAAAAGCGCAGAGAGCGCAGTTTAGTTGAGGCAGACCGCGAGAATCCCCCCCTGCGCAACGCAGCTGCCTTTTTGTTTACGTCGATAGAAAGATTTACATCTTTGACGGAGAGTACTTTAATCGTTAGTTATTTCATAATTCAATTCTGTTATCCGGAAATATATTGTTGTCGACAATGGGTATTCTTCTGTTTTCAATATAGTGGAGCTGCAATAAATTTTTTTTTTTTTTTTTTTTTTATTTAATATTGACTTTCTTATGTAATAGATAATAACGAAATTATGAATCGGTATTATGCTAATACTTTATTTACATTGTTTTTCTGACATTTAAACTTTATTTAATAATTACGCTATTCTAATTCTTTTTTTTCTTCTTTTTTTGCTAGAGCATTGTACAAATTTCAAATTTTTAACGATGAGAATTTCCTGATTATACAAGAATGCACTTTAATCGAACTGTATATATTATTAAAAGAAAAAATGAAAACTGAATCTAATCCACACAGAATAAAAATTGACTGCGCGTTTGTTTCGGGAAAAAACTGATAAGCCGCTCTGCCAAAGTCACTTAAAAATAGATTTAATGATATTCCAACGCCTGTCATGCGTCATCTAATGTCGATCGGTCGCAGTTTAGTCGATCGACTGTCGAAACTGCTAAACAAAAAATGTATCAGCGAGCGTAAGTAAAGATGCTGTGTCAGAGGTTACGCGGCGGAAATGCTCGTCTCATCTTCTTCATTATAACGATCCGCGATCTTATTCGTAAGAACAACTTGTACTAATGACCGAGAAGTTTGTGTTTACGTTTAATTTTTAATTTCAGAATGATTGCGACTCGTTAACGTTGGCTTGTAAATTTACAGTCATTATTGCGACTGACTGATGTGCGAATCTTTATACCAAGTTAGAGAATTTATTTGAATAAACGTATAAAATATTCGCTTCTCGAGGTAGGTAAATTGAAAGAAATTATATTCACGCAGATAATTAAGCTGCCTTTGATCAATAATAGACAGTATTTCATCATTTTAATCTGTAGATTACCAAGTCCTCGTGGTTTAACGCGAGTTCCTAATCACCCAAGTGTGATAATAAGTAGTTTTACTCAATTTAAACATTGAATCTTCCTTATTGCAGCTTAGTATTGTTGTGGATTCGGGCGGCCGTAGAGGAAGATTCTACAAGTTCTGACTTAGGAGTCTTTATTATCAACCAGTGAGAGTCTAAGTATTATAAAGGTGAGAGTTGCGCGCAGTCGCATTGCCGGGGAAATTAAGACTTCTTCCCGCGGAGCCATCCGACTACCGCATCCGACACGGTATTGATATTGTGAATATAGTTTATTTCGGCCAGGGTAAGCAATCGCGCGAAATTACGTTTAAATCGGGGAAATGATGTTTGCATTATTCACCTTAAATTAGCACGCAATTCAGAACCACATCATTTAGCATTTACATAGATTTGTACTTCCGTGGCGCGGAATGTATTTTCAAAACACGGAAAATTTCTAAATCGGCGCAAGCATAATCGAAGCCGTTGTGTTCGAATAGAAAGAAGGCTTTCAATGAGGAAATAAGCGGTCATTCTCACCAGCGTTTTCCTACTTTCGACTGTTTCAATAATTTATGTTGGATTGAATTATTACAACTATAATATTGTGGTATAAAATGTAAACAATTTTTTTCAGCGTCATTTATTTTAATGCACTTTCAAATTAACGACTGATCACTTTACAAATATACCAAACATATTAAAACAATAAGCAAAAGTATTTCAGCACTCTAAATTTATTCGTTTGCTGTAGATACGGTTAAATTTAATAAAAAAATTTACTGTTCATCAAGAGTGTTTTATTACAGTAACTTATTACGAATTTTTATGACTTAATCATAATTATTTTACCGTGACATCAGCATATAACTTTGTAACGCAACTGCGATTTTTAAATTCTATTTTTCAAACTTTCATGGTCACTGGAATTGACTCTTAAATAGACAAATGAAATCATAAACTTTTTACTCCGTAGTTCTAAAATATTTTATAGCGAGTAACGCCTTTTATGGCCCGGCATGTTTAGGCTCCTTAAAAAGTTATTTTTTCCGATATTTTTAGAATTTCGCAAAATTTGCTTCCGAGAACCTGCACTCTGAACTACTTTGAATTGTAAAAATTTATCATAAAAAAAAGGTGTTTAAGTAGCTTTGGTATGCGATAATATCTGGAATATGAGCCAAGCTCGTTTACTCGGAATTTTTTACGATACTTGTCGGGTTTGGTTTTCAAATTTTTTTTTATTGTTACAGAATCGGCTTTGTATTACCATCAAAATTTCAAATGGTAATTTTCATACAATTTATAAGCACACGTGTAGAAGATTGCGATAGGTGTAACGTAATGGGGAATTAGTACCGAATTTCTTTTTGGTTCTAGGACATTTTGTCGAAAACCTTTTTGTCGAACGGACGTTTGGCCGAAAACCTTTTGATCGAAAAATTGAAAGTACATCTAAAAAAAAGTAACTTTCTAAAATTACAATCTAATTTGAGTTAAAGACTCCTGTTTTGCCTCTTATGATTCACTTCTAATTATGAGATAGAAACTATTTATTGTTTGAAAATTAACAGTGCAAAAATACACCGATTTACGAGCAAATATTTATTTCGAAAGAGCACCGATTGGTCCAAGGCAATAAGAGGCATCGACTTGCTTACATCGACGTAAAGGGCAAACTCTGGATTTTGCTGTCCAACACAAGGCTGCTCGAGGCTGCCAGTTCGATTTTCCGTCAATCAGAAATTTTCGAAGACTGCATCGAAACGTTTACCGGTGGCAGGAACCCGAGTCTCACCTCTACAATGCAATTGATAATTACAGTTGCTAAGTAAAAAGTATAATTTTAAGAAGTAAATGTACTTTTGCTTCCTCCTAGAGGAAGCTTTGTGATAGTAACTTTTGGAGTTGTTCTAAAAACCTGTTATAATTGTATTTTATGGTGTCATGAACAAGAATAAATGTTTATTGGTATATTACAACGTTTTATTATGATTCTGTACATTAGTTTCAGTACATTAGTTCACTGTATTGGATCGATTGCGATTCAAGGCATTTTATCTGAAATTAAAATTGGCAAGCAACCATTGTCCATGCACATAATTAAATAAACGTGTTTATTCATAAATAATGAAATAAATTAGAAAAATGAATGATTAAAACGTCCGTTACAATACGGACAGAATAATTTCAATGGAACACAAGTACACTCCCATCCGATTTTTTCTAGCGCCAAGCTGGCGATTGTTCAGAGCTCGTTGGCTATATGATGCAGCGTTTTGAAAATTGCCTAGAGGAACTTTCGGGCGACGGATTGATTATTTATTTTCGATCTGACCTTTCACGCCGACCGGAACTTCAAGATCAAAGTTCGACCTTGCACCTGGGAGCTTCGAGTTCAGGTGACTATGAAAAGTACAAGTTTAATTTATACTTTTGTATGTTAAAACATTTTTTTTTGCTTCGCAGGAGAATAAACGCGTTTTTTTTTTATTACTCCAATTTTTACTCTTTTCGAATAGTTTTTAGAGATCGTTATGACGCGAGAAATGAAGCACATCATGATTGCACGGTTCTATTTTTATTAACTCATTATTCTCCTTGGTCTGTTCATTGAAAAAAAAAAAACACCAATGGTCCATTTTGCAAGTCAAAGCTCCGCTCGTTCTGCACTTTACAATTATTCTTCCGACGTCTCTTTTTTTCATCCCCACAAAAATCTGTATATAAGAACGAAGCCGGTTCCCCGGGTCTTCTCCGAAAAGCTCTTGCAATTTCGGAGTTACGGAGTAACGCTCGAGAAAAAAAAGCAAACAAAGCAGGCAGCAACGATAAATCGGAAAATTGAGCGCGTCGCGCGCGCGCATCGTTCGCGGAAAAGCGATTAAAAGCGCAGGCGAAGACGGGAGAGGAAGGCGCGAAAAGATTGCGGCAATTAAACCGACAGATATATACGGCCTCGGCGAGGGCGCGAGGATATACGCGCAAGAGTTCAGTTACGCGCGCCAGTTTCCGGATGCGCCGCGCTTCTGCGTCAATTTCTGCCTTTTATCTCGAGGAAACTATCCGCCGCTGCGGGCGGGGTGAAATGTATCTCTCTCTCTCTCAGTGACGTCGGAATAGTGCAGCGGCCTCGAGTCGACAATTTATTATATACTTTCAGCGCGCTTTTCGGTCGGTTATTGCATCAGTCGGTATGAACGGCGGTGTAAAACTAGAAGATCTTACAATTTGACTTGCAACGAAAGCGTTCGACTTTTAAGCGGTACGTTACAACGTTCGTCCGCTATATCGTTGATCTTGCATGCATTTGCGCGTAACAATTAGTCGATTCATTAAAAGTGCGGATGAATATCGGCGAACGATCGTTAGATTCTTCATTTCCTTTTCTAAAGCATTTACGTCAGCGAGCGACGAATGTCCGCTTTCATATAAAAATCTAGCCGACAATTTCTTTGTTATAAGACTCGCCAAGGCTTCGTTCCACAAAGAGCGCTGAGAATCTTCGGCCGTTTTAGGTACATATCAGCGTTCAATCATTGTGCCTCGTGTCGTCTCTCGAAGCTAATTCGCAGAAGTCCACGCGAGGCTGTCGTTAATTTCACTTTTATAGTGAAAAGATCCGCTGAATTTGGACGAACGAGCGAGACCGAACAGTCACGTAGACCAGCGCGTAATTGAGTCCATTAAGACATTACGCTTTTATCGGCAATGAAAATGACCTACCGCCGCCGGTTTATTTATTTCTTTCTTAAGTAAGGTGAGATCTGTTCTTTTTTTTTTCAGGCAAAAATGACAAATTGCGTCACGTTAGAGCGGGAATCGAGTATCTAAATAACTTCCTCAGAAATAATTGAATTATCCGTTTGCCCAGATAAAGCGACTATTAAAACGAGCTTTGCGCAAGACGGTAGAAACCGCAACGATATCTGTACACCGCTCCGAACGAGATTTACTTTATGAATTCATCCCGACGAATAAAAACTTCATCGACGAATCGTAATTTGTTTTTAATTTACGGACTGGTTTGTATTATTAAGTTCTCGGGTCTCTCTTTTTTTTTCTTCCCGAGAACGCACGCGCTCAAACACCAGCTATCGGCGCGCAAATTAATTTTCTATCGCGAATGCAATCTATCTCTCGAGAGAGCCTCTAACGAATCGCGCGAGAAGATTTGAATTAGTATGGCTTTATCGGCGCTCGATCGATTATGCCATCGTTTTATTAATCGGCTAATATATTTCGCGGTCGAAGAGGGTAAAAAATGTGCGCGCAAGTTGTTTTACGAAATATATTTTGATAATATGCGCTGGTGGAACCTAATAATTAATAAAATAAAATAAAAATAAAAATAAAGATGCTTCGTTGACTTCGCAGTCGTTTGCATCCAAGCTTTGCGTATAAATTCCTTAAAAAACTAAAGCAAAACTCATCGCCGAAGAAAGTTCCACTTTGCGGCGACTAAAACTACGAAGCTCGCAGTATATTTTCTCGTCTTCGCTCGTCAAACGCCAGGAGAGGCGCGCGTCGAGCAAAAAAAAAAGTCGAGCAGCCGCGCGGCAGCTGAGCCATAAACAATGGGGGAAAAAACGGGGGGGAATTCTCCGAGTTAATTAAACCCCGACAATGAGTTCAAGATCAGCGCTTCGCAAAGCCAGCTTCCTGATCGCGCCAAGTGCGACAGACGCGGAGGACTCTTCATCTTTCGCACCTTTTTTCTACACGATATTTCCCCCAGCGGCGCGGCTCTGTTTTCGGTGCGCGACGACAGAGGCGGCGAACAATTGTCTTTCCGATCCGTAGACGCTGGTACGTCCGTTATACGAAGGCCGAGAGAGGTTGGAAGGATTTTAATTATTACGCTTCCGTTTTGTTTTTATTATCGATCGACTGGATACACGTCTGACCTTCGCTGAATACCTACGGTCTCTTCGTAGGGAATTCGTCGTAGTCATGTTAATTTACAACACCAAGGCTGTTTACATCTTCGAGTCGAATTGAAGTTTGATTGGCTTCGGAGGATGACGACCGCGCGGTAACAGTTCGCTGCGCGGAGAGGAATTTTAATTGAAAAGAAATCACTCGCAAAACGAAGACTGTGGAAAAAAAAGAACAGCGCAGAATAGACGGATAAGCTGCGTCCGGTCAGTCCTTAGGACGTAGTGCTGATTTGGCATTCCTGGAAGCTCGCTCCGTCGTGATCTACTTCGTCGAGTTTCGCTGAACTTTGGGAAGTTTTTATCCTCCTGGTGAGACGTGTCGTTCGTCAACCTCGATAAACGCAGCAGTATTAACGTTTGTCTGTTTATGTTTTAGATTCAGGTTCCTGATTTTTAGTCTTTTCATTCTTAAAGTTGAATAAAAATTTGATTTTTTTCGAAATGAATATAAGCGTAATGTCTTGTTATACGCAGAGTTAGATTTCTTTATCTGTTGATCCTGTCTTCATTCTTTGCACCCGCCAATAACAAGACATGACACTCTAGCTTTGTAGATAAGTGCAGGAAAACAGCGTCATGTGGGTATAGCTGATTATTATTACATATTATTTTGCATTGAATTATCGACACTTGATAAGTCAGTGAGGTTACATAAACATTTAAATGGAAAAAGTAACTTCTGTAATAACGTGGTTTTTTTAGTTTATTGTACAACACTTTTATTTATTATTATAAAGGTATTAACAAATTCAGGGTTTGTTGCAAAATTTTATTAAATTTACGTTTTCTATCTAACTTAAATTTATAACAATTGATTTTGTACTACAAGTCACAGATTTGGTTTGGCAATTTGAACTAAAAATAAAAAGGCCCTTTTCAAACCCCAAATACAAAAGGCAAAAAAATGTAAAAGCTAATATGACATAAACTCATGGCTCTTCAGCAAATGTCATCGATCGATTCTTTTCTCTCGCAATGAAACTCCATAGAAAACTATGCGCAGAGTGAATCGCCGACGGAATGTTTAATTAATCAGCCGAACAAAGCACCTCCCGCTTAGCATAATTGGCGAGAAAATCTCTCACCGGCAGGCATCGTCCGACGTTTCCTCCCGCATTGTTTCCGCGGAGAGAAAAAACACGAGTTCCGACGAACCTCGAAAGTGACTCCAACTGAAAAGCCGTATATAAGGTCAGCCTTGCGAGTCCCCGAAAAGGGATTTTTCGGCAGGCAGGCGCTTATAGCTTCCTCCCGGTGACTCGAGCGGGGATCCATGCATTATTTACGATCGCATGCATTATTTATCGGCAAGAGCAAGAAGACAAGCCGCTGAATAATAGCACGATGAAGGAAGTCGCGCGACCGCCGGCTCGTTTTAATTTTTAAATGCCTTCTTCCAAAAGAGAAAAAGGAAAACGCGCGGCGGCGGCGGGGGTCTTTGTTTTTTTTTTGTCGGAGGTGTGCATAAATTGCTGGAAAAAGCGTCGTGTGTACAACGAAGAATCGCGGCTGCGCAGTCGAGGCGACGGAGCTGCATGGGGCTGTCATCATTTGCGGACGATCTGCACCGTCTCGTCCAAAGGCGTGATCGTCAGCTCGTTTATCTGGAAAAGTGTCGATAGTCAGATAAATGGCCTGGTAAATCATTTTCTTAGCAGTAAGAGTACACCCATTTTTCGTCCGCGCCTCAATGCAGATCTTAAGCCAAGCGATCGGCGTTTCGGGCATTTTTTATATGAAAAATTCTCCGGTTTTATTTATTTCCGCGAGTCTAATATAAGCGCGAAGTAATCTCTATCTATTTATAGCTTAAAAATCAGAGAAGCCGACGCAAACGTCAAGCTTTTATCAATAAATAACAACAAACAGGCGCTTTGCATAATTGAACAACACGCGCAGTTGTGACAGCGTTCGATCGAAACCCATCGGGAATTGACATCACGTACAGCCATATATGCGTAGTCCAGCTTTGCTTGCTCACCTGGACGTGAGACGGCGTGCCGAGGGCGTAGAGGACCGCCTCGGCGACGTCCCTCGGCTCCAGGATCGGCACGCTGTCCAGCAGGTCGTCGGGAATGCCCGCCGCCCGTATCATGTCCGTCCTCACCGGGCCGGGACTGATGCTCTGCAAACGGTGGATATTACGTTAGTCGCTCGATCGCGAAGATTCGAGGGAGGAACTTGAAGAGAGGGGCTCTCACCGTGATCTTGATGCCGGTGTCGGCGCTGGAGAGCTCGTTGCGCACGGACTCGGTCATGCCGGTGACGGCGTACTTGCTCGCGCAGTAGATGCTCACGGGGACGCGGATCCGAGGGGCGTCGTGGCCGGCGACGCTGTTCAGGTTGACGATGTGGCCCTGGGCCTTGTGCTTGCGCATCAGACGACTGGCCTCGCGGATGCAGATCGCCACCGCGAGCACGTTGATGTCCAGGATCTTGCGGAAGTTCTCGGTCGTGCCGTCTGGAAGCAGGGGGGGAAACGAATTTCTGGGTAAGATGTGGAAAATTATAAGTATATGTAGCCGCGGGCAAAAATCTTTATTCTGCCTGTAATTTCCATTTGTTTTTCAAACTTTTTCTCAAGGTCAACTTTAATGTTCTACTTTATGATTCCCGTTGGAAGTTTGGATAAATATTAACCTTATTTTTTACCAAAAACCTTATTAAAAACCAAACCGTTTTATCAGGTAAATTGGTCGAACAATGGCCGAGGTGCAAGTAATAAAATTAAATAGTAAAATTAAAAACTTCTCTGCCTAACATATATTTGCAAGGTGAACACCTTGCGATAACAAATGCAGCTTGCGTTTTTTCGAAACGCCTGTAATGATAATATATTCTATTGAAGTATGAAAGCAGAACGCATTAAAATTACAGCAATTGTTTCAATGGAAATGTAACAACTGCTATAATAAAAGTCAGAAAAAGATATCAAATTCTCATTTATTATCAATGCTTCTGAAAAAAATCCTGGCGTGCAACGATTATTATTATCTTACGATTATTGGATCACGCTGATCTCGCCGAAGCAGCTTAAAAAACCACAAATAAATTTGAAAAGTCTAGTTTAAAAAGCGCGTTAAAAGCAAGCTAATCGAGCCAGACAAGCCCACGACGCCCTACCAATGATGCTCTCCGACACGAGGAATCCGGCATTGTTGATGAGAATGTGAAGCGGGCCGATCTTCTCCTCGACCAGCTTGAACGCCTCCAGGATCTCCTGCTCCCTGCGCAGGTCGCACTTGACCGGATGAAAGCTGCCGGGCTGCTTGGCTAGCCGGCGCTGCACCTCCTGCAGGAGCTCGAGGCGTCGCGCGAGCCCGACGACCTTGAGCCCGGCCGCCACCAGATGCTCGACGATGCAGACGCCGATGCCGGAGGAGGCGCCGGTCACCACCGCCACCTTTCCCCGCCAGCGTTCCATGTCTCCCGCTCTGTGTGTGTACGGTGCAGTGGTCTCGAGCTCGAGCGGCGAGAGACACTTACTGGACTGACTCGCGCGGCCGTCGGACCCCAAGGCTCTCTCCCTACTTCGGCCCGCGAGGAGTGGGGAGAACGGATAGGAGGAAACCGGCCGCGAATACTGAGCTCTCTGTGCTTTCCATTTGCATTTTTTTGCCTCGGGAATAAGCGCGAGATGCAGGGGGCTACGCGTGTTTTTCGTACGTCGGACTGCTTCCATCTCGTTGAAAGTGTTTTTCAGAACGTTGTATTTTTTTTTCTCTCTCCTCTTATCGAGCGAAGAAAATGCGCGCGCGGCTTTACGTAACCGCGCAACCATCGATGATCTTGTATTATAGGAGAGAGAAAAAAAACTCACTTGAAGTTATATAGCCGGACTCGAATGCATTTGCATGCAAACACTGAAAATTAAAATGTATGATTTTTTTTCTTTTTCGAATTATCTTCTGACTTCGGAGCTTTTAATCGAGAGATACTTGGCTGCTTTATTCTCGTACTCGTTCTGTAATCGTCGAGTAGTTAAAACTATTAAAATAAACTTAAAAAAAAAGGAGAAATATTTTGCTTATTATTATTTAAACCAGATGTTTGGCCAATATTAATCCTACAACAGCGAGAGCTCGGTGACCTATATGGGTATCCGTGCTGGTATTCTAAATACGCGAGGAAACAAAAACAAAAATCTCCTATTGAATCTAGAGTCAAAGATAAAATTAACACGGTAGCTTTGGTTTCTGCGGATCGCGCAATTTTTAAGTTTATAATATTATCTTTCCCGCAAATGAAGAAACAAAAACTACAATTTTTTAAAAGAAGAATCATACGATGGTTATAAAAACTTTAAATTTGGTCCATTAATAATCGTTGCGTAATAAGTTTTATACTGTCTCTATACAGAGATACAATGCACGATTGTTGTTATGTAAGATAACAATATCAAACGCTTTTTTAGATACAAGGCTTTTTTTTGTTTATAATTTTCATCGATTATTTGATTCATTAAAAAAAAACGACAAAACTAACGTAGCAAATATATTATGAGTCAATACTTATACACATATCTTTAAAATTGTACGTTTAGTCATTGATTGCATAAAGAGAAATTAGAGATTTGTTAAAATGGTGTAATATAATTTTACGTATTTCCGGGTTCGAGAACGAAATGCGATTGTAAATTCCGGTCAGTACCAATGGATAGGGGCAGCCAGTAGATTAAACAAACCAGTTTTCGTTAGTTTTTTTTTTTTAAAGTAGAACAAAAAAATGGGAATTCATTAGAACCCCGCTATTGTAGCGAAACTCGCAGATAAGTAAACAATCTTTCGAAATTTCAATTCGAGCATTTGGGAGATTTATAATAAGGACCAACTTTGTCCCCAATGGGAACTTTGTTTTCTCATCCCGATTCAAGAGTCTTCGTCATTAGACCGAATAAAGGAGATCTTTAGAGCATAAAGAATATTCATTCGCTATTAATGAACGCGGACTCAAGAGCGGCCAAATGAACCTTTTTAATTATCAGAAATAACGATCCATTGACTCCGTATATATCGATCGCTCCAGTTGCCACAATAACAATCGTTTTCCCATTCAAGTGCAGCCGTATATAAACTAACGTTTAAAAGGCGGGATAACGCAGAGCACAGAGAGGAGTGCATTCGCGCATAATTAGGGCTCAAGGCCGACCGGTGTGTGTGTCTGTGTGCGGAAAGAAGGCGCGGCCACAATCAGCGCGCGTCTCACGCGAGGGGAGCTCGTCGATCGAGAGATTTGCGGATGCACATATTTCAAAGGGAGAATTGCCGTCGGGATGCTCGGGCGCGATATATCGAACGCAAATTAAGTCGTCGATAAGCAATTCCCCTCGAGGCACTTCTCGCGCGGCTCTCTGCCGCTGCTGCTGCTGCTTCTTCGTCGGCGGAAGATTCTTTTGTCGCGGCTGGCAGCTGATTATTTTTGACGCGAAGGCTCGAGGACGCGACCGGGGGCTTTAGCGATAAAGAGGCGGCTTCTTCGAAATTCCTTTTTCGCGAATCGATGCAATGTGGGAAATTGGTCGAATTTTAAATTTTCTTAATGTGCCTTAATGGAAATGTCTTATTTATTGACTGTTTAAAGGCGCTTGAAAGAACTGCGGAACGTGAATCGAGGCAATTAGTAGCGCTTTCGATGGGAAACGGTCTTCATTCGAGTATTAATTTACGTGAAGCATAATTAAACGGCTTCGTTCGTCCCAATGTTATTGGGACTTTCAAATTAAAGCTTAATTTATCTTTTTCTTTACTTTCCTCTTTGCGAACAGAGATTTTTTATTTATACGAAAATAAATTTTTCGAAAGTTGTAAAAAACATTACCTGAAAAATAAAAAAAAAACAGAGCTTCACTGCAATATACATACAAAAGCTTACAGGGCAATAAAAAAGCAAAGAATCAAGTAGCCAGCTAGCTTGAATAAAAACGAATGAAAATAGAAACATACGTAGCGGCTCGCTCGGAATTCGCACTGCAATTGAACACCACATCGCACATCGACAATCAAAGCCACAAAAATCGCCACCCCCGCCGCCGCAAAAATCGGGAGAAGCGCCGTTGGCAGCGACGCGCAATAATCAATTCTCGGCCCGATCTTCTAACCCATTTCACAGAGGCGGGCTTATCTTCGTGCAGTTTTCGCCGGCCATAATCCTCGAAGCGGCGGCGGCGGCGACTCGCGGCGAGAGTCCAGCCGTGATAATTCGATTGCGCGCCGACGCGCAATTGGACATTAAAGCGGCGGGGCGCGGCGAGAGGGGCTTGTCGTCTCGATAGCGCCCCGCGACAATTACGACAATTACGAATCCGATATGCGTCCTCTCCCCCGTACGGGATTGCCGAATTGAAGATGCGCGCGGGCTAACTTTGCGGGCGGGAATGTATTCGGGATGTATGCGCTGTATCTCGGGCGTGTATTAATGACGTTGCGACTTGGCAGGACGATAATCCGATTATTAGAGTAGGATTATTCGGTGATCTTAATTAAAATTAAGATTTCAAAAAAAAGAAAACACCCGGCAGATAATTCAGCTGATTTCACGCGGCGGAGAAGAGTTACAAGAGAAACCTGGGGAAAATAAACAAATTGAGCGTAGCCCCGCAAAGCCTTCCAAATCAGGGCGATTAGTCGGCCCCCGTTCATTCCGAGCCGGCCGCCGTGTCTCATCAGACCGCGGCAAGAGCCGCGCTCCGCGCCCCGTAGCCGCGCATTCAAAGCGAGAGAGAGAGATTCAATTTAGCGGGCGTCCCGCGCCTTATTATAATCTCCGCGGGGCGAGAGAGCGCGCACAATGACCGGCTTACACGCCGCGGCCGAACAAAAGCTCGTGTCATATATACGTACGTACCTGCCCCGTGAAAATTAATCGACGGTCGAGAGAGGGAGAGAGCGAGAGAGTAAGCGAACTCTTTCGGCGTCACGCGTTGCTCTCGCGGCGACGTATGCCGGGCACGTACCGGGGATCAGAATTCGGAGCGGGTGAGATTGCGGGGGCCCTTAAATGCTCACCGAGACCAGAGAGAGAGAGAGAGAGAGAGCCCAAAGACAAAGTCGCGGATTTACGAGTGCGCCCCCACCGAGAGAGGGCATTATTTCCACGCGAATTCCATCATATCCGCCCGGGAAAATCCCGCGTGATAAATGCTCGCCGGTCGAACGGAGGCGGCGGCGCGGAAGCAACGCCGCGGGAACGGCCGCCTCGAGGAGTCAATCAATCCGCGCCTCGTATGTATATAGTCGCGGGCGACAATTAGCGCGAGTAATGAGCGAGGACTCGTCTCTCGCGGCTTCCCGCGAGCGTGTTTCCTCCGGAAGCTCGAGAGATCGAACGATCGATGCTCTCTCTCTCTCTCTCTCTCTGTTTTCCCGGAGACAGCTCGCAATTTCCTCCTTCCTCCTCGGCTCCTTCTTACGCAAGCACTGCAATATTAATCGATCGCTTTCTTTCGAGAGGGACTCGAGCCGACGAGCCGTGGTTCCGCCAGATAGCGAGATTCTCTCCCTCTCCGGGATGGAGACTGAATTTTCGGCGAGCAGCGGGGGCGGGGATTTCGTCAAAACATCCAGAAGTGCGCGGCCGAGCGTCGTTATAAAATTTTCCGAAGCTCCGAACTTGGGCTGTATACCACGGAGAATCAACAAAGTATTATAATCAGGCCGATATTAAAAGGCTCGCGCGCGCGACTGCAGATCCGGCTAAACTTTCCTCCTCGACTCGGGGCGAACTCTTCGCTCTCGCGCTTCGTTAAGAAAGACCGCGTCCCTCTCACCCGAACGCCGAGAGTCGTACGCTTTATTACATTTGCACAGCTGCTGGGTTCGATCGGTCGGCGGAGAAATTGCGTGGAGCCGCGTAAGAAGCGTTTCGCGGCGAGGGGGCGACATGCAAGCCACGTACTTACTTTGGCGTATGTGGCAGCTCGCGGCGCGGCACCGCGTATTATGTGGGCTCGCGCGCGCGACAATATCTCAGTTTGCCGAGAGAGCTGCCAGGCTCCTCTCTCTCCGCGCGCGTCTTTGCCTTTAATTTCGCGAGCGAGCGACGCTTTTTCCCCCCCGCGGCCTTTGTTGCGAGCTCTCGGGGTGACTGCGCGACTATACTTCCTGTGTATGTGCTCGTCTCGACGGCTTGCTTAGCGTCTCGCGCCGAATTTCATTCGTCTTCGGGGGCGAGGGCGGTTTTTCTTCTGCCGAAACTTTCGGCGAACGGAATAAATGTAGGGTTCTCTTGTCCCTTTTTTCTAATATTTCGAGAGAACTGTATATTGTTCGACGCTCGAAATTGTGGTGGAAAAGGGAACGGGCGCTCGTTCGCGTATCCTGCTTAACTTTTTAAAAAAGTTCTTTTTTCCATCGGCTGCTTTGAAACCCGGCTAAAATTGGAACCAGGCGAGCGCAAAAAAGCGATTCGTATATATTTGCCTGTTTGCGAGAGAGAGAGAGAGGCAGTCAAAATTCACTCGAAATCGTAACGCATTTCATTCGAAAAAGCAGGGAAGAACGGTGTTTTAAAAATAAGCGAAAATCAGAGTCGAAACTGTCGCAAATAAAAAGAAAGAACGCGGGCCGATCCTCCGTCATTAACGCAACAAGAGCACGTGATCGCGGCTCGAAAAAAAATTTCAATCGGGTTTCTATATACGTTTCCCGGCTCGCCGGCCGGAGACATACATATATTCATACCTCCGCCCGGGTCGTATTCAAATCGCCGGAATTAGGAGCACTTAGTGGATTCGGAATGGACTCGGGTCATCGGCGCGTCCGACGCTCGTTTTAATTGCATCGAATCTCACCCCCTACCTCCTTTCGACTCGAGGGCGAAGTCGTTATTCGCGAGTGTTCGCCCCCTTTTTTTCCGATGCGCCTCGGAAGGCGATAATTGAGCTATCGGTTTTCCGATGTTGTTTTAGGAGCCCCCCCCCAGGCTCGTTACTTAATAATCCGCGAGAAAGCCACAGTGAAATTTAGTCAAAAGGTTCAAGTAAAGGGTACTGATTCTGACTTGTAAAATATACTTGATTATCAAGTAAGCCACCACACGCGCGAGAGGGACAGAAGGAAAAACGGGGCCCTGGATTCGGTAAAATTTACTTGCAAAGCTGAGCAAAGTTTATTCAACGACGTTCCCTTAACTTTTTAAGCAACTTTTACTTCTAGCTTAGGTAAACTTTACTAAACGTAGTATATACACTTCGCGTTTTCGAAAATTCGCCGAAAATAATAAAGGGGAGCAGTAGGTTAGCCCGTCCATTTGACAGAGAGAGACGTCGAGCGTCACTTTTGCTTGGCCATTGTCAAAGGCCCCGCCCGCAGACTGGGAATCCTGCCAATCCTCCATAACTATAATACTCTTACATTCTTAGAACAGGAAAACGACGCGCGGCGGCGGCGGCGGCGGTGTCGGTTCGGTGGGCGATGCCAAAACTTTTGAAAACCAAAGGCTCGGACGCTCGGTTGCGGGGGGGATCGAGCCGCGCGTTTTGTGTCGACCGGCCCCCGTAAAATGTTTGATCTCGAATCGGAAGCCGCGCGCGGGTTTGTACAATTCCGACGCCGCGACGGTAAACACGAGCGGCGCGCGGCTGTATGCATTCGGAGTCGAATGTCTAATGCCGGGGCTTATTGGGCTAATTAAGTCGACGCGGAATCTTCGCCCTCGATCCCCGCACGCGCAATTGTACTTTAATATATTTCATTAATATTCGCCGGGCCGCGGTTAATAAAGAAATTGTTCTCCGAAGGAGGGATTTGAGAAGGGGGGGGGGCCTTGAATGGAATCAGGCGAGCCTTCTTCGATTTAAGCTTTATCAAGCTTTTTCATCAACGAACAATGCCCCGGCCGCGCGCGGGCTTATAAAAGTCTTCTTTGCTTAAAGCCTATCAACTCTGGGCTGTAAGCTTCAATTGCCTTAATCAATATATCTTTGTAAAACTGTTACTCCCCCGTCCGTCGCTCGGACGCCGCGGCGGCACTCTCTCTCCTCGAGAACTGCAGCCGCGAAAAAAAAACGGGTTGATGTCGCGCGCTACATATATTTCTTTCGCTCTCCGCAATTAGAGTACTCGAACGGGCGCCTCTTCCTCCTCGCAATCGCGCCTCCTTTCGCGCGGGCGATTTCTCCTGTGCGCGCGACTACAGAGGGAAGCGAGGTTGGAGAGGGTGGGAGAGAGAGAGAGAGAGAGGGCTGATTTTGAATATTGCTGATGATGCGGGTGGCGAAAGCTCGAGCGGGTCGAGTGCCGCGGCACTTATCTCGCGAATTTTCCTTCTTTTGCCGGCCTTGTGCCACTGCCGCCGCCGCCGCCGCTGCTCTGCGGCTTCGGGAAATTCGTCACGCGCTTTTAACAAAGCCCGCTCGAGGCGCAAAGTTCAATTAGCCGATATATCGCGCGTCCGGAGGCCCCTTTTTTTGTATCTGCTTTGACGGACCCTCGAGCTTTTTTCGCTCAGGTATATAACTCGGTCGTTGATGCGCGCGGAGGCTCGAGAGCCTCCGAGGGTATATATGTGGATTGTCAATTTTTTCATCGATTTTTTCGAGAAAAAAAAAAGAGACAAAGAACTGCATTAGAGCGAAGCCACGACTTGTCGAAGCGCCTCTTCGCGGGGAGTTTCGAGGCACGAGTCAGACCCGAGAGCGACTTGTCAAGATCGACTCGAGCCCTTTTAACTCTTTGGAGAGACATGCCGGGGTGCACTTTGGGGCGCAGCTCGTGCGCTTTGAAAATTCGCGACTGCCGAAAGAATGGAGGTTATATATATATCGACTCGGGACTTCAAACAAATTATCCAATTCAAGGAACTAATATACAGTCGAGAGCGCGGAATCCGCGCGCTTCGTCTCTCGCCGGTCGGAGGACGAAGCCAAAGGAGAGAGAGAGAGAGATCGAGCTTTGACGGAAGACGAGCGCGGGCGTAGGGTCTTGAAAGGGAAGCGCGAGCCTCTCGGATATTAATCCGTAAAACGCAGCCGGGCAGCTCATCAGGCGGAAAAGCGCACATCTAATAAAGTTCGCCCCGGGGTCACAAAAGCCGCCCCCTCCGGGCCCATTGTCCCGCGCTACAGAGAGAAACTCGCCCTCGATCGTAAAAGCTCTCTCTGTCGCGCGGGGGGCTCTTCACGACTTTGGCCCGGCAGAGCGAAGTTTTCGGCGAACGGAATCGATCTCCGCGGCGCACCGTGCACATTCATTCGAAGCGGCGCGGCCCACCATCATAATATAAGGAGCCCCGCGCGCGGGGACTGTGCAGGCTTGCTTGCGCGCGCGCGCCCTCGCGGGGGGACGGGGGAGGGGGCCGCGGACGGAGGCGCGAGGCGCGCTCGCCAGCCAGCCAGTCAGTCAGTCAGTCAGTCAGCTGTCGCGCGTACGGGCACACACACGCAGTGCGCCGACCAGCCGACCAGCCTCCACGTGCGCTACCCGAATATAATATCGGTACGTACTCTCTGTGTGCCGACCAGCGGATATCGCCGCAACGCCCGCGCGACCCTGCGGGTTGAGAGATTTCGCCGTGCGAATTTATAAAGTATAAGACGTATACTTACGGACGTCCGATTGTTTCCGTAACGTTTGCCGTCCTCCTAAAATTGAAGGAGGTTTTGAAAATTTATTTATAACTCGAGATTCGCAACTTTTTTAATTATAAAGCTTGAAGCGGAGAGGCCGAGAGTCGGTCGAGCGTCTCATTTTTAAGCGAGCATAAATAATTCGATAATCTATTACGAGTATACGGCTTTATTTTACAACGCGTTTGCCGAATCTCGGGGATTTCGCGCGCGCCGCTTCTCCCCGCGGTCCGGCGAAAATGAGCAAACATTGCGAATTGAAAAGGTATAATGAGAAACCGTTTCGTAATTCAACAAACTTCTCCGGCGTCTCTCTCTCTCTCTCAAATTATTTATTTTCGTGTAATCACCACTTGCCCGGCGCGATGCTCCAATCAATTGAAAATGAATTGTTCAAGAGGGAGACTCGTCGTTTTGTTCGAATTTTCACGATCCAAGCAAATTTTCCGCGCTCGAAGCGAACGAACGACCCAGTCTTGCTCTCGCCGAATCGCGCGGGCTAAACTTATTTATTTTCATTTTCTCGCGAATGTACGTTAAAATCGTTACGAAATTTGCATAATTAAATATTCGCTTTTGTATAATGTAGAGATTAAAAGAATAAAGGCTCTCAGCTTTTAAGAATATTATATCTTTAAGGGCGGAATAAGAATTCGCGCAGATTTTTTTTTTTTTTTTTTTGGCTCGTAAATAAAACTGAAATTCTTTCGTTAAAAAGGTTGACGCGTGTCGAGTAAGAAAGTAAATCGCATTAAGTGTAATTATAGCGGCTGGTAAATGAAAAAATTTTATATCATTTCTATTCAAAAGTTTTCTCAAATCGCGCCCTTTGTTTCTTTATTGTATACCTTCTTCATTCACAATGTACCAATTAAAAAAGAAGGCACAATTATTTTTAATAAAAAAAAAAGAACGAAAGAAGTATGTATATACAGGATTAGAGAGCAAATTCGAAGAAAACTGATAAATTCCTCGGAGAAGAAAATTGTTTTTACGACTGATTGGTTTCGTCTTCGGGGTTTAAATCCGACTCTCGTTTGTTCTTCAAGCAGCAACGACAAACACACAACATCCCTCGCTACGGGCATTTTATTATTACATCCTCCTTCCGCTTCGTTACCCCCGCCGACGGCGCTCGCGAAATTCAAACAGCTGAAAATCCGCGTCGATCGAGTACACCCAGGCGGCCCATTATCGTTATCATTACATATCGAGCGGGAGGACAAGAGCCGCTCGACACCCCTCGAGTCCCGAAATATTTAGCGAACGATCCCCGGCTTTCCTCCCGAAATCGTCGGGAGAGCAAACGGACTCGTCGAATTAAAGAATTCAATTGCATTTGTCGGCGTTAACGAGCCCGACGCGTAGCGGGGCCCACTTTTAAAACCGGCGGATCGATCATTTTATTCGAATGCGCAATTCGTCGCTCGAGCGGAAACCCTTCGGAAAATGAGGCGCGCCGCGGAGAACAACTGCGGCCGCCGTCGCTTTACACGGACAGCCGACTCGGGCGTTTTTTTGCTCCACCCGCCCCCTGGAAATCCGATCGCTGATTCGACGTGCACACAGCCGAAAGGGGCCGTTGTTCGATTCGATACGTCTGCCGCGCTTGCTTGACGTTATTTTTATTTTCTGCCTGCTTTTCGAATGTATATTATTATTGGGCGCGGGGTATCGGCAATCGGGAAGCTGCTGAAAAAGATCGTGCGGCGCAGGTGTTGCGATGTACGGCCGGTGCGAGTTGAAATTTAGAGTCTTATTATTCCTGCGCGAAGCCCCGCCTGTCGCCCCTTCTGAAGCTATAAGCAAAATAAGCCGATCGCCACGTGGGAAGATAATTTCGGACAAAATAAAACCGTAGATTCACGCTAATTAATACACAAAGGTACATTTTTCCCTTAACGCGCGTAAAAGGAAAATAATTTCGAGCGCGGGAGGACTCGGGAGAAAAAAAAACGGGCACGACGTCGCGGCTCAAAAGGTTGAATGAAAATGTTCCTTCTCGGCCCCCGGGCGCATTCAACGATTCTTGCTGAAAAAAATGCGACGCGCCGTCTTAATTAAGTCAATTCAGAAGTGTGCAAACAAGCAAAATGTAAAACCGGCGCGCCGCGGCGACGGAAATAATCACGCGCCGGAGGAGCTCGGGGCCCCCGACGACGAGAGCTCCGTCTTTATTTTTTTATCTCATTATAACGTAATTACACGCATCGCCCTTTCGCGAACAAACGCGCCGCCCGCGCGCATTTATTCGGCGCGCGGAGCCTTTGAAAAGGTGCCGCGGAACAAGAACTCTCGGCGAGGCGCGACTCTTTGGCTTTCCGCGATTATTGTTTATTTTTTTAACTAAAAAATTCGACGGTGAAAAAAAAGCAAATTCTTTCCCTCGGGCCACTATCGTGTATATTACAAGTCGCGGGTTCGGAATCCGAGGCTTTTGCGAAAGTGCAGCGATCGCGCGGAGCAGCGGACGAATTTTCGGAGCGCGTTGAATACGGGATGAATGCGGTCAGCGGGTGTAACGTAAGTGTAATAAAATAGAGAGATATGAAAGTAATTTTTTTTTGGCCCCCGGCCTCCGGTGCGTGCGACGAGACGTATAAAAATATATTAAATTTTGCGAGATCAATGGAATACGGGCAGCGCGCGGCGCGCCCTCGAAAGTCATCGGAATGTAATCACGTCTGAGCGCATATATACATATATGTGTGTGTATACATCCGAAAATAGTTTTAAAAACCAGGTTACGTAAATAGTTGAAGGATTTTTCACTTAAAATTTTGAACAGTGCAATTGCCACTTATTGGATTGGGGAAATCTAGCGCTCGGCCAATTAAGCTGCCCCGAATGCGGGATGCCTTTTGAAAAATTGATACGCAAAATTAGCGATCTCGATCGTCCGAATTCATCGTCGCGGCGTAAAACATCGTGCCTGTCGAGCGGATATAATGGGCGTAACGTTGCGTTTATCCGGCGGGCGGAAGCATCGGCGGCGCGTTTAAATCCACGACCGCGGCGGCGTCATTGATCGAATCAGCGTTTGTCCGAGCCGAATGAAATCCCGGCTTTTATCCGCTCCTTCCTCTATATATATATATATATACCCTCGTCGAAAAAGGTGCAGCTGCGCTCTCTCCTGCGAGGCTCTATTTGTAATTAGTTCTGTTTACCGGGCAGCTTAGACTCCGGCTCTTGTTTGCGCTCGATGGGCCGCCGACCCCCTTCTCCTTTTTTCTTCTCTTTTTTTTAAACGAAAAATTTAGCCGATTCGCGCAGCCGAACGCGACCTACTTCTCGGCCTTAACTCCCGGTGTGTGTGTGTGTGTGCAAAACGAGCGGCGCTTGTCAAGAATTCAGAGGCATCTCTTTTTCATCGGCGGCGGCGGCGACGAGCGCGAAAATAAGGGAGTCCTGCATAAGGCTAACGTATGCGATCCGTCGACTGACACGGACTGCGACGCGCGGAGTGAGTCTTCGCGGCCACCGGCAGGCACGCCGATGACACGGGCGTTTTGTGGATTTTCGCACGAAAACTCGCAGGCGCGGATTAGCTGTTTTTTCCGCAGCTTATTGAAATTATGCGGCGTGTGGCTCTTCGTCGAATCCGCCTCGTTTTGTTATGTCTTTACCGGAGGAAGCGGACGGTTATAATAAATTCGCGAATACGTTTGAAATTTCGTATTCCTTTTCGCGAACTCGAGTATTTTACGAGCGCAACTTTTACAATATATTATAAGAACAAGCGAACGTAGCCGCCGTACGATCGTTCCATTGTCGAAGACCGCCGAACGCCGGGCAGCGTCATTTCGTCAAAAGAGCTTTTACATCCGGATAATTTTCGTCGAAGCAAACGTCCCAAAATCGACAACGCCGACGAAAGATCCCTCGTCGAATCTCCGAAAGATGCACTGGCAGCTCTCTTAATATCCTTTACTCGCCCGAGGCGCCTCGGCCTCGAAAGGCGCAGCAGCTGCTCTCTTTTTTCCGCCGGACCGCTGGTAACGCCGCGCCCTTGTTTCCTTCGAAATATTTACGCGGGGAAAAGGAGAGGCCGGCTCGAATATGTATACCCGCGCGAAAAAAGCAGCGCCCGAGAAAAACTTCCGGCGCGACTCGTTTCTCCGCGAGGCGAGGATCCGCCGCGGCTGCGAGGAAAAGCGCGCCGCTGCAAACGAGAGTCTGATGCGACTTGTCCCTTTTGCGGCTCGAGGATGCTGTGCAGGAATTTCGTTGCGGAGAAATATAAAATGAGTTCTATTAATATATCGCGGTGTTTTGGTCGAATAATTTTTTTAAACGTGACGTCGAAATCATTATTTGCTGGAATGCGACGCTTCGGAGCTTGCACGAATCGAAGACAATATTTTTTTAAATGGAATTTTTTATTAACCAAAAAAAAAGAACGTGCCACTTCTGCTCGAGAAAGTTATCGAACAGAAATTTCAATGTTTCATAACTCTTTTTCTCTCATCAAACCATCGATTCAATGACAGTGAATCTTTCACGACTTTTTTTTTTAGTGCCCGAGCGAATAATATAAAAAGAAACAAAGGAGCCTTTATCGGCGTTATGAAACGTTACGTTTTGCGCGAAGTTTGCGCGAAAGTCGCCGTAAAAGATTCAGCATAAAATTAGCATATACTTTTGCTTAAAAACTTTCTGGCTCTCTAAAGTATCATAGTCCCCCCCGAATCTTTCGAGAATTCGACGTTCCCCCCGCCGTAACCGACAATCTGCCGATCCGAACGTTCGAGCGTAAATGTAACGGTTAAAAGGTTGCCCTCTTAATCGCCCGTCGTTCCGCTGCTTCGGAGGAGGACATCCCGAACTCGGGAAATTAATTCGCATTCCCAATTTCCGCAGCTAATTTTCAAGCGAATCGCATAAATTGAAGTTTCGTGTTATATGTATCAGTCCGCGGGTCGAGCTCGAACTTCCACTTGTTAATTTGTCCAGGAGCCAAGAAGACTTCTCCCTTCGAGCAATTATAAGCTTCGTTTAAAGTGTAATAAAGAAATTTTATTGTACAAAAAATGCGGCGAGAGAGCGAGCGAGAGAGAGAGAGAGAGACGTAAAAAAAGTTCGGCGAAAGCTTTCTATTTATCAGTACAATAAAGCAGGTATAGAGTCGGAAAATGGCCGTAAAAAATTTATTCCGCACAGGAGGAGGAGAAGAGCAGTAGTCCGGGGGGTTGCAGGAGAATTCGCCCGGTACGGAAATCCCGAGCGTTTTCTCTTACAGCGAAGTCTTTCCGCTGATCGAAGCAATCTGCAAAGAAAAGAAAGAGCTTGCAGGTAAGGAGAGGGCACACATGCACGCGTCGTTCGGCGGGATGGGGGGGCCTCTTGACATGCTTTTTCCATGCCGCGCGCACCGATGAGCGGAAATCGCGCGGCGCTCTTGCCCCCTTTGGACACTAACGCTCCTCCCGTCGCTCCTGGGCGCAGCCGACTTCTTCGACGCCTACTTTTTCTTGCCGGGCCCCTTGCTCGACGAGTCTCGCTTCGAGCTCTTTTTCCCTTTGACGGACTTGGCTGAAAGGCGAGACAGTTGGTCGGTTAGTAATTCTAGCCTCCTCTTTAAAAAAAAAACAACGCCGAAATTTTTAACTCTTCCCTTCCCCTTTACTGAGACTCGACGTCTTGAGAATGTTTTCTTTAAGCAAAGCTACAGGCATGAAACGCTGAAAAATTGCAAAGTTATATATAGGATCTTCGGTGAAGCTCTCTTTTACGCTTTAGTCAAAATCGCGTTTTTTGCGTTGCCGCGAATACCGACAGTCTCGTTCCGAGCTTTGCGCGCGAGCTTTTTTGCGCGACGGCGCATTAAAGGCGTTAAGTGGAGAATAATTTAAAATAGTTTATAATCGTCAAAAAAAAGTTCCTTTTCGAAAGCCGGAACATTGCTCTCGTTTCAGTTTTAGCTGGCCGTTGGAGGGTTTATACACCGGGGGACTTAAAAAATTGCCGCCGCCGACAAACTTTTTTTTTTATCCCAAATTCGTTTGTCAGAGTTAGCGGAGCGTGCCCCAAAAATGTCGCGATAAAAAAGGAGCGCGCAACCCGTCTTAAAAAAAAACTACCGGTAACGTCGAAAGATCAGCTAAAATTTGGTCGTATACGAAAGTAGATCTAGAAAAGGGCGCGAACCCGAGGAGGGCAGAGCCTTGGCCGGGCTGGTGTACTTCTTGGGCCGTCCCCTCGGCTTCTGTGCGGGCTTGGCGCTCGCCTTTGAGCCCCTCGGCGGCTTGACATTTTTCGACTGCCGACTGGCCTCCTTCGCGGCGAGATGCTTTCTGCTGGCGGCGCCGGTCGGCTGGCTCGACGACATTCTCGACGACCTGCTCGGCCTGGAATTCTTCCTGCTGTCCTCGGGTGCCGGGTGGTGAGCCGCGCTGCCGCCGCCGCCGCCCGCCTCGACGCTGCCGCCTCTCTTCTTCGGCGGAGGTGCCGGGGCGACTTTCGGCTGGCACATCTTGTAGCGGCCGCCGCGCAGCTTGATCAGACCCTCGCTCAGGCCGTGCTTCAGGGCTCGGCGAATCTGGCGGACGGAAAATTCGTCTGTTTTCGAGAGCTTGCGTATATACTGTATTGAGATCGAGGGCGAATTGCATGGCTAAATCTTCGGGAGAATTGATTTAGAAACGGTGAAAAGAGGTAACGCGAGATTTTAGAAAAAAGCCTAGCTGCAAACGAACGCTTCGCGCGAATTTTGTGCTGTAGACTGAAGCACCTGTTTCTATATTATGTGAAATTTTGTCACTGGAAAAGAGGAGTAAACTATTGACCGATTTACAAATTGTTACATTGCATTTTGAAGGATTTAATTATCATATTCTCGGTCGTTAATGATTATAACGATCGTCCCACCCACATTCAGGGATCTAAAAGAGAAGAGGCTTCGTCCATTATTGTATTGCACGCTTTTATGTGACGCATTAAAATATATTGCAACGTTTACATTCAATACTCGGATTACTAAACATTAAAATTCTGATTTAATTATGCAAGAGGAAGGTGTAGAAGAAAAAACAGTCATTTATATACATTTCGTTTTAACGTAATTGACCTTTTTTTAAATAGTAGTCCCTTAACGTCTTTAAAATAATACGAGTCGAGTGAAGGTCGATCCCTTGAGATATCTAAATTCCTGAATCAAAAGCATCCCTCCTGTATCTATCGTTTCATAGCGGATTCAAAGTTTAATATATTAAAAGTTGATTGTATTACGTTAATTAAACTACTTTTAATCAGCGTCAAGACAGGAATACGACGTTTTAAACGCGAAATTTTTAATCCCGCTAATTATATTTTCTAGAAAGCAAATCAGCTGCATAACAGCGACTTCATTCCGCGGTTAAAGCGATTGTTCGATCGTCATTTCCGTTCGGGAATCACTCCGCTCTCGGCAAAGGAAAGGCAATTTCATTTAAAAGCGGTAAACTAATTGAAAGTTTCATTTTGCTTCGGCGCGGGAAAAAAAAAAAATAAAGACGGCCGACGCGCACAATTCGAAAATGCAGCTATTTTTTATTTATTTATTTTTTTTTTCGAAACGAAACGATCGAGAGTTTACGTCGAAATAAAGCGGCGATAGTAGGTCGCCTCCTTCGGAGGGTGAAAATTCAGGCGAATCAAGTCGCGTCGTCGGCTCAGCCGAGCTCGAGCGGAGCGAGCGGCCAAGGCAAGCGTTAAGAATCGCTCGCTCAAACACTCGACGCGCAAATATATATACCTGCACGGTGAGGTTCCTGTCGGACGCTTTCCCGTTCATCCTCACGTAGCTGAGGATGTTCTTCGTGCTGGAGCCGTTCTTCTCGCCCAGATTGGCTATCGCGTCGAGGACGCGCTCGACGATCGTCGATTTCGCGTCGCTGCCGGCGGCGGCGGCGGCGGCCGCGTCGTCCCGCGCCATCCTTTTATCGTGCGCCGCGCGACTCGTCGAACGGCTGGGGGCCAGACTCTCGATCGCCGACCGAGGAACCGCCCCAACCACGGCTGAAAAGTATAGTATCGGAGGCCGAGGCTTGAATCGGACTCTATGTAAATATTGTCGGGAGGGAGGGGGGGAACGAAATTTATTCGCGAGAAGCGAAAGCTCTCGATATCGGGTGGCTTAGCAAACGGCGGGAGGTGTCGGCTGGAAAGAGATTTTTCCGACGGCCCCCCCTCGTATCTAGTTCGATTCTCGCGCGAGAGCAAACAAGCAGTCGTCGCGCGGCTGGCTCTCTATATATCTGTCGATTGTCGCGGCGCGGAAGTTAGCGCCGCTCTTATCGGTCCAGCGCTCTTTGCTCTTTTTGCTCGCGTCGTCGTCGTGTCTGTCTGTGTGTGTGGGAGGCTGCGCTGGCAGGCCGGGCAGCGATGCGCGAAATACCCCCGTCCCTCCCCCCCTCAGTCGGCAGAGTAAACCTCGCGCTGATTTCGAGGACCGCTCAAACTCAAATGTTTCTCCGGGGCACTGATTTTGCAGCTCCGCACGTCAGCCGCTCCGCGCGTGCACAGCCTGCAGCTCGTATAATTGGCCGCGAAGCGAGAAAGAAGCGCCCTTTGACGCGGTCGGTTTGTTTGCCCCTCGTCGAGCGACGCGCCGAGCTCTCTCTCTCTCTCTCATTCCTTTATATTTTCCGTGGTGATATGTCGGCCGTCGGATGGATATATGTATATAGGCGCGGTGTCCGGTTCCGACGATTGCGTGTAACCCCTGCACCTCTTTTTATTTTTCTACGCGCTCCTTTCCGGTTTCTCCATCGATGCAGCAATCGCGAACGATTATTCGCTCCTCGAATCGGCCGGTGATTGCGAGGGTTGGGCGAGGCAGCAGGCCGAGTTTTTACATTTCACAGCGGAGCGAACGTCAATGGGAGCGGAGATTTTTTTTTTTTCATTACTCTATTGTTTACGGGAAATTGGGGAAATTTCGATTTCAATGGGGCCTACCTAGAAAAATAGATCCTTGATGATTCTCGAGTCCTTGAGCCTGATGAGTCTGTACATAGTAATTGAGATTCACTTTGGCCGAGATGTTTTCAGGTTAAAAGCTGGCTTGTTTTCCGGGACGGCGAATCCTTTCAATTTTTTTCGCTTCTTCGTCGACGAGAAGTTCTTTACTTTTACGTTTTCGAACGCCGCGTTGAAATCCAAAGGAAGCGTTACTTTTTTTTCTTCGTGTAATTACCGTGTAAAGTTGCTTTGATTCTTGATAATTCGGCTATCGGTTAAAGGACTACCTATAACCTATTGGCGCGATGTCGATGTTCTTCTGCTGCAGGCTGATATACTTGCTTTTTTCCGCCCTCTGAACATCATTTGAATCTTTAACAATTTTTGCTTTTCCAAATCCAAAAAAAAAAAAAAAATTAATAATAATAAAACTACAATCGTAAACACTGAAATTTGATTGTTAGTAATTATTAAAAAAAGCGGAGTCAAAGCGTGAAAGAGAAAATCTAATTTCACAGCCGAGCTTCTCCTCGACTGTCGCCCCTTAGAAAAAACTGTCGCCTTGCGCCCCAAGCGTCAACTAAACCGCGAGTAGCAGCGGCGCTTAATCAACAATTCCCCGCTGCTAATTAGCGCCTTTCCGCCCTCTTTAGCAATCTCGAGCTCCAGAGCTCCGAAAGCGCCAAAGGACACCTTAAAGGACTCGACATTCTTTCAGAAATCGTCTCCTCCGACAGCCGCGAGCGGCGTCGGTTTAACGAGGCCGCGACATGCCGAGCTAATCCACCGGCGGAGATGCGCCGCGGCGACGCCTCGATCGCGGTCCTCTTCTTCCAGCTGTTCTGCTGCTCCAGCCCGTGAGTATACACACATTTGCAAGGACGATCGCCCAAAATGTTCATCGACGACGTCGTTCGCCAGATTGCGGGGAGGGGCGGCGACTCGCTCCCGGCCGGGGCCGCTCACCCAGAGCAACAACCACGGCAACATAAGCGAGCTGCTGGACAACCTGCTGCGCGGCTACGACAACAGCGTGAGGCCGGACTTCGGCGGGCCGCCCGCCACCGTCGAGGTCGACATCATGGTGCGCAGCATGGGACCCATCTCCGAGGTCGATATGGTGAGAGATGGATCTTATGTACTTATATCCTCTCTCTCTCTCTCTATCTCCCTGCTCCTGACAGACGAGAATATTGCCTTCTTTGAGATGCTGATACGCATACGACTTTTCATCTGCCGCGAAATTCAATGTAAATAAATTCGAGCAGCCGGTGGGGCCGCCCGGCTGCTCGCGCGCGTTTCGTCCGACGATGTATATACTTACCTCGTTAGGGGCTAAACATAATCAATTCAACTTTGTCAATCAGTCGAAACTCGCTTTACCCCCCCCCCCCCTCCGAGAGTATACAGCGATTTCTCGTTAAAGAAATGAACTGCGAGACGTTGATTTAACGGCGGCGAAGATTTTAACAGTCGCAAGTTTATCGGCTCCGGTTGTAACCGAGGATTTCGCGGGGATAATACGTACGCCGAGAGGAGCTGCGCCGCTTCCAACGGCGCGGGGGGATGTCGACTAATTCAAACTCAAACTCTCGTTCATCCGGCGGGTATTAGCAATTCGAGCAGATTGCGATGACGTATAATCCGCGCGGCGGCGTATTACGCTTTTCCTCTCCGTTAATTGGGAAGAATAAAAAGTCCCCAATGATCGCGCGACATCTGCACGGGGCTATTCGAATTTTTCATCATATATATATACATCAGCGGTGATTACGTAAAGTTCGGCGCCACATTGCGCAACGAAACGAAAAGCGCTTGGTAGAGAGAGAGAGAGAGAGAGAGACGTGCCTCGCTCATTCGATTTCTCGGGGGCTTATCTGCGCGACAGACGTACTCGATGGACTGCTACTTCCGGCAGTCGTGGGTGGACCGCAGGCTGGCCTTCCAGAGCGGCAAGGAGACGCTCGCCCTCTCGATCTCGATGCTCGCGCGCATCTGGAAGCCCGACACCTACTTCTACAACGGCAAGCAGAGCTACCTACACACCATCACCAGCCCGAACAAGTTCGTCAGGCTCTATCAGGACGGCCGGGTACTCTACAGCTCGAGGTATATATATATATATATATATGTATATGCCGCGACGGCTTTTCAACACAATATATAATGCGCGCGCTTAGTCGCGATAATTACTCTCGCGCGAATTTGGGAGCTTTTGAGGAAGCTCGACCTGCCGGTTAATGAGTTGTTAATTTCTCCCCACCTGGCTTGTATTATGTATATCATATTCGAGTTGTCAATTGCGCTTCGACGGCGCTTTTATTTCGCCGTTATTGAAACGACTCCGCGAGTTCGACGCATTCTTCGACGAAATTCATTTAGCCGCTCGCGAGTTTTGAAAAGTTTTTAATGTTTCCACGTACAAGCGTTCCCTATAATTTCGATAATTTTTCTAGGTATTTAATAATTCCCCCGTTACGAGAGGTAATTTGGCCCGAAAAACGTATTAGAAGCGCGTACGTAATTAAAGTTTATTTATTTCGCCGAGCACTTGGAGTTGAACTCGTATTGCGCTCTCGAATATCGAGCGGTCTGTACTAATTTAATATTTTAATTTCTCCGATGAATTAAAATCTTGTTATATTTGACAAAGCCAGCGCGTTACTGGAAATTCATTCGTTCGAAAACTAAACGCGAATCGAAAGAAGCCACACTTTACGTACAGGGAAACGGTCTCTCAGCCCAGTTTTTCAAACGCATCGATCTCCCCTAGACAAGCACACAGCGAGATAAAAGCCCTGTGATATACCTTTTAAAAAAAAAAAAATAGCCGCCCTTTAACAAAAGAAAACCGTCCCCGTCGCAATTACGCGCATACGTTCCTTCTTACGGAAAAGACACTGGCAATCTCCAGCCGCTCCCCCCGTCCTGATCCTCCCGTTCCGCTTTGACAAATCGCAAGCTCGGCTTCATTCGTCACGACTAATCCGGCGAAATTCGGCGAGAGCCACATGTGCCCCCGTCCCGCGTGTCGGCTCTGCGCCTCCGCCGCCCGTCCGTCGTCGTCGTCGTCGTTCCCCCGTCGAATTAATGCAAGGCGCGCGCAGGAAAATTGATATTTCTAACTCGATTAAACCGGCGGGTCAAGAGGACCTCTTCAGTCGGCCGCGATCGATTACCTCGCTTTAACCGTTGTAAATTCGGCGCTGCCGCCGCTGCTGCTGCTGCTTCCAGGCTCACCATCAAGGCCGCCTGCCCCATGAATCTCGAGGACTTCCCCATGGACACGCAGAGATGTCCGCTCAAGTTCGGCAGCTGTCGGTGATCCGTTTTTTTGTCCTTTGCCTTATCTAACGGGGGGGATAATCCGAGCGATTCTTTTTCGGAGGGTTATGAGCTCCGAGATCAAAATCGGTGTAGATTGCACGATTTTTTTTTTTTATCTAAACTCTATCGACTCTCGGAGTCGATTTGCTCGCGGTGATCTATAGCCGGATTATCCTCCGCGGCGCGAAAAGAGAGGGGTATCATATTGTTTCTTCTAGATGGCTACACGACGCGCGACGTCATCTACAAGTGGAACAGCGCGAGGCAGGTGGCGATCGCCCACGACATGAAGCTCTCGCAGTTCGACCTCGTCGGCAACCCCACGGCCAACTCGACCGATTCGACGCTCTCGCAGAGTAAGTTCTCCCCTATCTCGCCATTACGGACAATGCTGTATCATAGTTATCGCCTCGGAATAACCGCGCGCCGCTTGCAATTTTTTACTCCGCGGAAGTGCGCTACTCGCTACTGCTTCTCGAGAGTCGCGCGTCAATTCGCGGCGACGCCTCTCGCGGTCTTCGATGTGTATATATGTATATACGCTCGCACCGCTAAAGCCAGTTACCGCGCGGCTTCCCTCCTATACCGTATCCTGTTGCCGCTGCGTCTGGTAACCTAATTCTCGTCCTCGCTTCGCTTTATCGCTTTAAGACGCGCTTCTATAGCTCTCTCTCTCTCTACGGAATTCTCGAAAAGTACAATATTTTTATTTTTAGCAGTGCACAGAATTGCTTTATTGTAACGTCGAAAATACACCGCGCGACCATTTGTAGATACACCGCTAACCGCGAAACTCCGCAGCTATACAAGTCGCGTTGGAGAGCGGCTGGGGTGGGCGGTTTAAAAATAAAATTTGTACGCGCGTGACTTGCCGCGGCAATTTCCGGTATTTGCGAGACGTGGTTCCGCGCGCCGACGACTCTCTCCCTTCCCCCGCCGCGAGTTCTCTCCCGCGAGCTAAACTAATCGAGCGCTCGCTGGATCGGAAGGACGCGTGTGCCGCCCTCTCGCTAATAATTATTTTCCTCGAGAGCCCTTGGTTATAAACTCGCGGCGCAAGAATTTTACCTGTAATTTGCAAATATAGTAATTACGCGCGGGCAAAATTGCCACTTTTACCAGAGGGAGAGAGAGAGAGCTTTTATTGCGTCCTTGCGCGTATCGCGAGACGAATTTGTTATTATTATTATTTCGCGGCTGAATTTCGCTTCTTCCTAATTTAGAATAATTATATAATTAGTACGTAGAGGTAGAAGAAAAACTAAAAGTGATTGAGTGATTTGCACGCAGATTCGGTGGTCGCCGAGTACTCGATGCTGCTGGTCTCGTTTCACCTCAAGAGGCACATGGGCAACTTCCTCATCCAGGTCTACGGTCCCTGCGTGCTGCTCGTCGTCCTGTCCTGGGTCTCGTTCTGGCTGAACCGGGAGGCCACAGCCGACCGCGTCTCGCTCGGTAACGAACAACGAATTTTCCATCCTCCCCCTAAAAAGATCATCGTCGACCAGGCCGATAACTTCGTTCTCCGCGTCCATAATCTCATCCGAAATTTCTCTCATCAACGTTGCGTCGCGCAAGGCGCGCGTAGTTTCGTAACTAGTTGCCGTTATAGCTCGATACACCAGACTGTTTAACTCTCGTCGAGCTTCGCGGAGAAACTAATTTAAAAGCTCGGCTCTTATTTCTATGAATACTTCGCGTTTCAAGTACGGGGGAGTTGCGCGCATAATTTCATCGCCGCGTATACAAACTGATACAATCCCTCGCTGCGGAATGTCGACGGTTCGAAAAAAAATAAATAAATAAATAATCATCCTCCCCGTTCTCCAGGCATAACGACCGTGCTGACAATGACGTTCCTGGGGCTGGAAGCGCGCACAGACCTGCCGAAGGTCCCCTACCCGACGGCCCTCGACTTCTTCGTCTTCCTCTCGTTCGGCTTCATCTTCGCGACGATAATCCAGTTCGCGGTCGTCCACTACTTCACCAAGTACGGCTCGGGCGAGTGCTACTTCAGCAGCGAGACGGAGAACGAGGGCGAGTCGAGCGACGATTCCGAGACCGAGCAGTCGACGAGCGGCCAGCAGCAGCAGCAGCAGCAGGAGCAGCGTCAGCAGCGACAGCGGCAGGCCAGAACGAGGCACCACCGCCGAATGCCCAGGTACAACTCCGTCTCCAAGATCGACCGCGCCAGCAGGCTCGTATTTCCGCTCTTCTTCCTCGCCATCAACCTCTTCTACTGGTTCGCCTACCTGTCCAGGAGCAAGAGGATCGACTACTTCTAGATCTGGAGCTTGGAAAATTATTATAACCCTTTTTTTTTTATTTGCGTTTCGTTCCATTTCTTTTTTTCTTCTTTTTTCTATACTTTTTCGAGGGAGGATGTAAATAGCATTTCTGGTGAATGGTATTATACCTTTTCGTCGAATACTGCCACTTTAAAGTATTTTTTATCAAACGATCGGAAAGAGGTAAAAATTTATAAAGTAGGTCTAAACTATATTCAAATGCGTAGCGTTAACATTGTAGAAATTTTCAGAGTTTTTAAAACAATAATGGGTGCTAAGGTTCTTGTTGAGCATTGTTTCGTTTTAAAAAATTTATTATATGTTAGCAGAAATAATCATTTATTGGAAGATATTATCTATTATATAGTAACTAAAATAATACATAATAGGGAAGGTAAATAACATAGTACCTGCATATAAAACTATAACCTTTGTTGTCGACCTATAATCAAAGGAGAAGTTAAGGTAAATAGGCAAAAAAAAAGCTTCGTGTTACAAAACGTTTTCAAGAATTTGCATAAAAGTATTATTTTTTTAAACTACTTTCCTTCACAAACAATGTATAATATAAGCAGTTACAAACTCGCTGCAAAATATACGTTACTACGATATATTTTCATAAATTATAGTTTTTTGTAAACTAAAAAGAACGTAAATCCTAATATTTGTCTTTAGATTTACGTCATGTTTCTTTTGTGTTCCGTATTTTTTTAAGTCATTTAGTCCTGTGATATCCTTACGAAAGAAATTGTAAGAGAATGCGAGTAAATGTGAGCGTGAACATAATAATTTATTCAAATGTACTTTTATAGACAACAAGAAATTTTTGAAAACTAGCTTATATTTTATATGTACAATCACACATCACACTATGCATAAAATATCAGTATTATTTGAACAGTTCGAAACGTTTTACTGTAAAACTAATTGCTTTACAATTAAAACCTGTTTTGATATGTAAATAAATGTTCAACGCACGAATAGTATATATATTTTATCAGAGGGTAATCAAAAGCTTACCAATTTTATGAGTTTCCCTATGCAAATGTCTAATTGCATAAAGAGCTTTTGGTGATTACCAAGTTTATACCAAATCCTTTATGTATTATAAAATTATAGATGATAAATATAAATTATCTGTAGCTTTAGATTCTAAGAATTTTTGTTTAAAAGATTATTTACAATACTTTTAAATGTTTATAGTTAATTAATTTATTACATAATTGAAAAGAAATAAAACAGGGTAAAAATGTAAGAATTGGCAAATGATAATAATACATTAAAAACGCCAAGTATAAATTAATATTTGGTATGAAAATGCATGGTAAAAAATGAATCAGCAACTGATTGAGTGATTAAATTTTGCTTATTTAGCAAAGTCACTATATGAAAAATCACTATATGTATGACATTATTGTGAAGAATTGTAAAATAAATTATGTAAATAAAAGATTGTTGCACTGCGTCAATCGTCCTTTAATTCCTTTCAATTTAATCATTTTCTCTAATTCCTTTAATTCCTTAATAAAACTAAAAATAATTCTGTCACGCTTCGTAGGTAAGTTTGTGTTAATGCTGGACAAATCGACCGGGATTTGATTCGCGCAGATTTATCTTGAAAGCTGTTTGTTGAGATGAATCCTCCGGGCTGTCTGGTGGAATGTAAATACTTTAGAATTTAATTTCGAAAAGTATTATCGAGAACTGTTGCTTCCAACTATCGCTCTACTGTTCATTAGCCGTTCTTTCCAAACATTTACTTTGTTCACTTTTAAAGAGGTTTACAAGGCTTCGTTTGCATTATTAATGTCATATATCATGCAACTTTAAACATTCTAAATGCAGAATTACAACTGCAAGATTCAGTCATTTCCGTCTGATGATAACTCATTGATTGATAAAAGTTTCTGTTTCCAAGGTAACTCTGGATTCCTAGATAAAATTATTTATAACTACGTAAATTATGTAGTTGTGCAGACAAAAGAAACTGATTTAGGTAAACGGGTATCGATGAAATTTGGTAAATGCCTCAAATGAAAAAATTTAATTTCTTTTATTTCGACAATCATGAGTTATAACTCCATAAAATGTATTGACACTATATAAAATACAATTTCTGAAAAATGATTTTTAATATTTTTCTTTTTTAACAAATCAACTTCGCAAATAAAACAGAAACCAATCAATATTCGACGTAGCAGCAGGTTAAAATTTCTTTGACCTTCGGCAGTAAAGTAAAAAATAAGTCGCCTATTTCAATAACCCATCGATTTCTAGTGGGAAACCTTATTAACAAACATCGTAAAATCATCCAAAAGCTCTTTGCACGAAACAATATCAGCGGCGCGAGAGTGAACGCGAATTTGGAAGGATTACTCGACAAGGTCGAGCAAACGAGAGCACGAACAAGATAATTGGGTGTATCGCACTTGTACGTGCACTTTATGACTTTGCGCGAGCGCAATTACCTCCGCGCGTCACATTTTTCCGGGATAACTGTCATCTCTCTCTCTCTCTTATCCTTTGTTTTGCTTTTTTGCGCGTGAGTTTGTGCGCGATACGTGTAGATGCGGTAAAAATGCTTCTTCGAAGAATATAGCTCAACTTTTTTTTTACCCGGCTAATAAAATTTAAAGACTTCCAGAAAAATTTGCAAGCAAAAGGTAGAAAAAAGAAATTAGAGCGCTGCACGCGACTGTATCGACTGAAGGGTATACAAAAATTATATTTCTCTTACGTATAAACAATACTGTTTTGTCAGTGTGAGGATCGGAGAACATTTATTCTAGACAGTCAAGCACGTCCGATAGCTGCTCGGAATAAAAATCTGGAACTATCGAATGCTGTGGATTTTCCTGCAGCTCCGTCAGATTCTCTTTGGTTGTTACACCTGACATAACCAGCAGAGTCTTAAAACCGCAACGTTTGCCCAGAAGAATGTCCGTGTTGAGGCTGAAAAAGAGTCCCGAAAACTTTTTATTCTCTGTTTTTCGTTTTTTCATTAATAAAACAATAATCGATACCGGATAAAAAATCTGATACTTACTTATCGCCAATCATCAAAGTGCGTTTAGGGTCCAGCCCATACTTTTCCTTGATGACCTCACTGATAAAAGGCTCCGGCTTACCCAAAACTGTAGCCTTCCTACCGGCGATCGCTTCGATGGCTTTCAAGAAACAACCGGCTCCTAAAAATGTAATCAGAATTTTTTTAACTCCCAGCCGAATTCTCGATTGAGACACAGTCGTAATTCCGCACCTGGGAAGCGATTTTCATTGGGAGACGGCCTCTCGACGTCGGGATTCGTGCCGATGAACTCCACGTTTCGATCCTGGGCGTAGGTCGCGGCCTTGACGAGCTTCGGATAGCTGAAGTGCTTGTCGAAGCCGACAACGACGGCGCCGACCTCCGGGTCGCGTTTGAACTTCAGCAGCACGTCCAGCTCGTCGCAGTCTATCGTGTCCGGCTGCAAAAAGCATATATAAGTGGTATAATTACGCGCGAGCGAGTCGATCGGGTCTTCTCTCGTAATAGTGTCTTATTTGCAGCTGTCGTCCGACTCGCTTCGGATTGAGTTGGAAAGAGGAAATTGCAAGGAAATTGAATCATTTTGAGAGGAATTTAGCTTCAAATTATAAGTAATGAAAATAAAAAGATTGCCTCGCAATCATTACGTAAAAGAATTTTTAATTCAAAATTTTTATTGCTCAGCTCGAAAGAATTCAAATGTAAGCGCTGCGCGCTGTTTTATCTTATCTGACATTGTTGCTCACAAAGAAGTGAGTTTTCTGGATTTCGAAGCTTGTTTTAAAAAGCAACGATTTGACTTACCCCGACACCGCAGTGATTAATGCCTTGTCCTTCCAATTCCTGGGCAATAGCCTGGCCGCCGATGATGTAAGCTTTTTTCTGGAAGTTTATTTGTTTCAAATAGAGCGCCGCTAGATACGACGCGCACAAAATCTCTTCCTGCAAATTGAATAGGGAAAAATATATCAATTACTTATTCTTGGCTCCTTTAATTATTTTTACGCTCAGCAAAGTGCTACGTACCTCTGTTGCATCGTAATTCTGGCTTTTACACTTCTTCGCGAGTTCTGCCCTCGTTTTGCAATTATTGTTGGTGATGTAGAAGAACTTTTTACCCAATTGCTTAAACTTGACGACTGTCTCCGGCGATCCTTTTATCACGTCCAGTTCTCTCCATAAAACGCCTAAAAATTTGCGTATTTTTGCAACATCTACTCATATAGCTATTTTTTATCGTAATAATAAAGCTTTGAACAAATGCAATGAAGCGTAGAATTTTAGATTTATTATTTCTAGAAATGACTTGCCATATTTTGTAAAATGCTTAATAATCTCATATGACAAACAATTAATTTTGAGGAATTAAATATTTAAAAAAACACAAATAACACATCCGAAATCACAAGTGTGTTTTCGGATACACATTGTACCTCGAAACCTATTTAAATTGATGGACAGTCAAAATATTTACTTTTTAACAAAGAATTTTCGAAATTCTCGAGGAATATTAGCTGTTAAAATAGATGCAATTACGCGTGCCAAATATTCGATGCTACTTACTAAAAACAATAAAAAAAAACTAAAAAATAAAAAATCATAAAGATTTAAAAATAAAATTATTCAATTAAAAATAGTTTTTAGTAACTAAAAAATCATAAATATAATAAATAATAATTTTCAGTTTAACATGGTTCTTAACGCAAGCTGCCTATTGCGTACTGTACCAAAGTTACTCTACAAAGACGTCTGATAAAAAATCAACGCACGAACGAAATAGGCCTACCACGAGGCTCGAAAAGCTAAACATACCATCGCAGTCGGAGAGGACGACGTCGAAGGAGTCGAGGAAGTCCCGAAACTCTTGACGGGACAGGGACTTCAGGTGCTTGCAGCCGGCCATGATCCTCTCGACTGAGCCTTCTGCTCTCGTTTAGCAGTGACGTTCGCTTGGGACGCACGTGTCCGCGCGCGCACATATATATAGCCCGCGCGCAATCGACGGGGAGTGAGAGAGAGAGAGAGAGAAAAGCTGTGCGTATCCCGCTCTTGACCATGCACTCGGCACATGCTCTTGACCTTTGTTACGCAACAGCTGCCAATCAATGAAAGCTCCAAGATTCGACTCGGCGCCCGCCCTTTTTCGAACCGTCGAAAGCTCCTTTTCCAGCTTTGCTCGACCTAAAAGGTTTTGAACAAAGAAAACTGACCAATTCTTGCGAAATGTGAGTCATGTCTCTGTTTCGTTTCTTTTTGAGAGGTGAAATGAGCGTAAGGCTGATTAATTATGAGGTCTGAGTGTCAGGAATTTATTCTTTAGCTTTGTAGTTTGTACAGTAATGAAAAATATCCAAAAAGATATATACAACAGGTTTATTTGTAACAAGCTCATATTGCTTGTACATAAATATGTTGTGCAGTGAACCAGACTGACAATTGACACAGGTGTATTGATCTGTATTAGTATAAGGCATTGGTCTTTTCTTAAATAATTCGTTTAATTGCTTAGATTAAGCAAGTTTCGTAATTTTATTTTAAAATTTAAATAATTATTATATTTAAAAATTCAATAGACTTTTCAAAAAGATCGAAAACATGTATGCAAAGAAATTAATGTTAAACTGTAACGAACATTTTATGATAAATTGGATCAACCAATTTTATAAGTTATTATTGTAAATATTTACACTATAATTATTGCACTATTTACTTTGTTTTTGCAAGCTTGTACTTTTGTAGGTAAGGGTACAAATCTCCCAATGAATCTATGTAATAATCAGCTATTAAGTCTCTGTCTTCTTTTAGAGCTGATTGCTTAAGCTTTTCGAGATCGTCTAATTTAGTCACGCCGCTAAGCACCATTAATGTTTTAAATCCACATCGTTTTCCGAGTAAAATATCGGTATTAGATCGATCACCAATCATTAAAGTGCGTGCGGGATCAATATTATATTTAATTTTAATCATTTCAGCAGCATATGGTTCAGGCTTTCCCATTATTACTGCTTTTCTTTGAGCACAGGTTTCTATACATCGAACTAAACTACCCGTACCTGTAAATTTAATTAATATTATACATTTTAATTTTATGAAAAATAAGTGCATTTTACCTGGTATAACTAAATTACTATCTGCTGGAAATCTTTCATCTGTATTTGTTGCAATGAAATGAATATCATTATCAGCTAAATAAGAAGCTGCTTTTGTCATTTTTGGATAACTAAAATGTTCGTCAAATCCAACAATCACAGCTCCAACATCTGGATCCCTCTGAAATTGCAAATTTTCAAAATCTCCTTCCATTGGATCAGGTCCAACTCCACAGTGTTGAATACCAACTTTATCTAATTCCTTTGCAATTCCTAAAATATATTAAATTTTTTGAGCATGTAGATTTATATTAAAATTTGACATTCTTAAATTAATGCTAACCAGATTTTCCAATAATATAAACTTTCTTTTTAAAAGATAAATTTTTTAAATAATTAGCAGCTAAATTAGATGTACACAAAATAGATTCACTTTTAGCTACAAAATTAAGTGCTTTACACTTTTCAACAAATTCTTCTTGTGATTTTGTACTATTGTTTGTTACATAAAACACTTTTTTTCCAATTTCTTGAAAAGTATTTATTGATTCCGGAGTTTGTGGAATTACTTTAGATTCAAGCCACAAAACACCTGAAAAATAATTAACAATTAACTAATACTCTTTAAATTTATAATTTTTAAAAATATAAAATCTTACCATCACAGTCAGTTAATACAGTATCAAATGAATCAATAAATTTAGTTATCTCTTCTGCACGAAGACTTTTAAGATTGATTGCTGACATTCTTTTATAAAAGAATTTCTAAAACAAAAAGATATGATTCTTTAAAAAATGTGTACTATGAACATTATAAAAGTTAAATATATTATCATTATTATCTATTGTAATAATTGCTCTTTACACACAAATATAAAATAAAATAATTTAATTACCAACATCTCTCACTGCTTAATATTAAAATAAAATATTTTAATTACTAAAAACTCTAATGCAAATAATAGTTAATTATTTATTAAACATACATAAACTATTTAAATCACACTGTAACCTTAAAATAAAGGTTATAAGCACGCGAGTAACGACAATTTGTTTCAGTATATTAGTTAAGAACGTATGAATATTTTAAGTTATTTATTTATTCATCACAATAAAAATTCTTTATGTCTATCTATACTCAATTATCTTCCACTATTCACGCATTATAATTTCCATTGTAGAAGATACTTTAAAATTATTTTTAAACTTATGCAACAATACCATGTACTTACAAATCTTACCTATAAAATGTTGTCCACTTGAAGTAAAATTAGGAGGCTCAAACATGAATTGACAAACTGTTTAAGATATAAATATTATTAATTATGGAAAATTTTTTCGCTGCCCCTGGAAAATGAGTACATTTTCTATCTGTAAATTGATATGATTCCGCGCAGGCGCAATTTTGACCTACATCTACAAATACAATAGTTCAAAGCAAATCCAAAAAAAGTATTTTATTATAACTTTTAAAAAAATGGAAAATAACAGTTAATTTTGTTCATATTGAATTTTTAAAATTATTGATCAAATAATATACTTAAGGAAGTATTTAAATTTTAAAGTTTAACAATAAATTTAAGCAGTTAAAATGAGAATGAGAATTGAGAAATAACCAAGTATATATATATGTTATAAATTTCACACTAACAAAGCAGCACTCTTTCTGTAATTGCTTCATTCGTGGCGTTCGTTTGGCAGCTGCACTGTGTCAGCCTCAGCCTGAGTGTGTGTTTGGTATTTTGTTCAGAGTTAAGAACTAAAATCTGCTTTTTAAAGAGTTTTTTTCGGCAATACAAATTTATTAAAAACTATTCAAAATGTCGTATATGTTATCGCATCTTCACAACGGTTGGCAGGTGGACCAGGCAATTTTATCGGAAGAAGATCGAGTTGTGGTAAATTAACCTAAAACACTATGTTTTCTTAATTTTCTTCATTTTCTACTTATATTATTAATTGCAATATTTAAATTAGTTTTGTATGTTAAATAATAACATTTTTAAAATTTTAAAACTCGTTTGAATATAAAAAAAAAGTTTTATTTACGTATTTTAATGGAAAATGTGCGAATAGCATGGTTATGTTGAAAATATTTTCATTCTTAAAATGAGAAGTATTAAGAAAATTTTATTTTTTCAAATTTTCAATGTTTACATAAATAGCAGCAAATGAAAGTTTCTAAATAATACTATTAAATTCTCTTGAATGATGCCTTGTGTATTTTAACTAAATAATTGCATTTATGTTTTTAGGTAATTCGATTTGGCCACGACTGGGACCCCATGTGTATGAAAATGGATGAAGTGTTATACAATATTGCAGAGAAAGTAAAAAACTTTGCTGTCATTTACTTAGTGGATATCACAAAAGTGCCTGATTTTAATAAAATGTAAGTTAAAAAAAATGCATTTCCTTTTCTGACATAAAATACTATAATATATATTCCATGTAATTTTATATATAAAGATTTTTATAGCAGTCAATAACATTACAGGTACGAATTGTATGATCCCTGCACAGTTATGTTCTTCTTTAGAAACAAACATATAATGATTGATTTGGGTACTGGTAACAATAACAAAATCAACTGGACGCTGGAAGACAAACAAGAGATGATTGACATTATTGAAACAGTTTATCGAGGAGCAAGAAAGGGAAGAGGTTTAGTTGTTTCTCCAAAAGATTATTCTACCAAGTATCGATATTAATTCATTTTCAGCAGCATAATACATATGTTCAATTATTGTGTTTTATATTAAAACTGGATTGTAATTACATCATTACTTAATGAAATGATACAGAGCATAAGACTTTTTAAAAGATTAAAAAATAATTTCTTTTTTTTGAATCTATAATGTCATTCTTATTGGAAAAACTTATTACTATGTCAGAATCTAAAGAGCACCAATTTCAGGAAGAGATTTCCATTCTTCTGATAGTAATCCATAAGCTTCTTAATTTGATTAAAGCATGGAGTCTCTCTGAATCTATAATAATTATGAGTGCATGCAAAATATTTTTATAGATTTTAAATATATTTATCGGTTAAAAACTAGAAATTAAAAGTTAAATATCAAACACTTTAAGGATCATTCAGTTTGTAAATTTAGTTTATTATTTATAAAGTTCACTTTTATAATGAAATAGTATTTTTTATTTTACCTTGATGACCCGACTGCAAAATTTAGCACGGACATCAAAGTCTTTTGTAATGAATAAAACGAAAAATAAAAAGTCTTATCACTGGCCGTGACTGATATTTTGCTAAGTACAACGTCAGTGGACTCACGCGTAAGTCATGGACTACTACTCGTCTAGCAAGACAAACGTCTTTATTTATTATTTAGGACTTTACAAAAAAAGGAGGAAAAGTATAGTTTTTTCTAGTATTGATTTATTCAACACTTATCTTCGTTCTCTCTCATTCTTCCGTTATATTCTCAGAGAGCATAATGTATATTTACGTAAATGGCATTCATTACGTAACGTTACAGTAAAAATAATCGACACAAGTACAAAACTATTGCAGTTCAACCGATAACATACTTTTCTCAAGCACACTCTGTTTGTGATTTTTATACAACTATATACAATTACTTTTCTTTTCATCAAAGTAGACTTAAATCTACGTAAGAAATTTAAATTTAACGACGCTAAATCTACCTAAGAAAATTTCGTTAAAAGGCACCCTGAGTTTGGTAATTGTTCTATTATACTAGAGTATTTTCGTCCACTGTCAATTTGTGCGATCGAATACGAAACTAGAATTCTTTGGCGAACTGCACTGCCAATCGTTTGTTGTCAGCCAGTTCGATCGAAACGATGACTCGAAGTCACTGAATTTCGAACGACGAAAAAAACGTCGCGCGGCTACTTTTCTAGACATTCGAGGATATCCGAAAGCTGATCTGTAAAGTAGTCCGGGACCAAGGACTCCTCGTTTTCTTCCGTCAGCTCTTTGTACTTTCCAGGTGTTGTGATTCCTGACAAGACCAGCAGTGTCTGATAACCGGATCTCTTACCCAAAAGGATATCCGTTTTTGGACTGAAAAATGATTTCAATGTTAAAGTTTCAGCGTATCAAAATTTGCGGAATTCATTTAATTTACTTTAAAACTTACTTGTCTCCAATCATTAGTGTCCGAGCCGGATTGACGCCGTATATATTCCTGAGGTAATGGGTGACGAAAGGTTCGGGTTTACCGACGACAAAAGCTCGTCTTCCAACAACGTGTTCAATAGCACTGAGGAAACATCCCGCGTCTGCGTGAAAGAAAAGAGACTCTCGTAATTCCCGATCCATCGGAATTATTCTGCGCAATAATTACCTGGGAAAACATTGTCGTTGGGCGAAGGTCTCTCGATGTCCGGATTCGTGCCGATGAAGTGAACCCTCGGATCGCGAGCGTAAGTGGCAGCTTTGATGAGTTTCGCGTAATTGAAGTGGTTGTCCACGCCGACGACGACTGCGCCGACTTCCCGATCTGGTTTGAACTTCAATATCGTATCCAAAGGACTGTCCATTGGATCTGGCTGTTAAATAAGCGAAATTATTGAGTAAAGAGAGAAAAAGAACTTGGCGAATTTTTATAGAAAAGCTAAGTTATTTACCCCGACGCCGAAGTTCTTGATGCTTTGCTCGTTCAGTTCTTTAGAGATTCCTTCGCCACCGACGATGTAGACTTTTTTGTTAAAGTTCATTGTCTTTAAATAAACGGCCGTTAAGTACGACGAGCATAGTATGTCCTCCTGAAAATTTCATGTCACTCAAAATAATACTCTTGATTATTTATACTCGATTCTATAAGCTTCAAATTGTAACGCCGCTTTTCCGCGTTCTTTAAACGTAGTTATGTATTATTCAAGGCTGCTTCAATGAAATTTAAGCGAAACTTTTTCTGAATTAACGGCGCGTAAACGAGATGTATAAAAACAAGTTTTTGAAACTGTAGATTGTGCGACTCGGGGAAACTTTATCTGCGCGGTTCAAAAGCGTGTAAATTATACGGTCACTTAAAAATTATGCGTCGAATTTTAATAAATTATCATATTTGTAAGACCGAGTTTAATACAGAAATGAAATGTATTTTAAGGCCAAGACTCAAAGGCGTCCACAACGAGTGACGGAAAAAAAAAAAATCTTTAGAATACAATTTTCTGGGCTGTACTTAGAGTAACGCTGAGATAGACTCGCATAAACTAAACACTAAACTAACTTATAAATTTGCCTAATAACATCAAAGCTAGTGGTTTCGAATCCACTATAAACTGTAAGTCCCCGTTGTTGGACTTGGACTTGTAAATAAAAAAAAATAAAAAAAAATAAAAAAAAAATTTGCTGCTTCGCTTTAGCATGCAGCAGCAGAAGGAAACGTTAAAAGAAAAATAATTTTACAGACCGTAAATTAAAATTTCCCCCCCATAATCCGACAAAAGGTCAACACTCTAGAATCGCATTACTTCTCAATACTTGTTGCTCGACTCATTTGAAAATCACCAGTCGATCGATTATCCCTCTAAAAATACTCAACAATGCCAAAGTTGCACTTGGTAAGTGAAATTAGAATGACGTATCGTCGAACGCCCGAACGGCCCAATAATATATTAAGAATCAGTAGTATAAAAAAAAAAAAAAAAAAAATTTCAAATAATCGTTCGTCGAGCTTACCGCGGTGGCGGCGTAATCGAGTCTGTTGCACTTGCTGGCGAGCTCGGCCCTCGTTCTGCAGCTCGCGTTGGTAAGATAGAAAAACGTTTTGCCCAGCTCCCTGAACTTGCGCACCGCCTCCGGGGATCCCTCGATGAGTTCCTCCTCCTTCCACAAGACTCCTGCTCGCGGAACAAATACGTTTTAGGTTAAAGCAAATATTAGGTACATACACGAGAGAGCCTACTGTAGCACTCACCGTCGCAGTCGGACAGGACGACGTCGAAGGAGTTGAGGAACTTCCTGAAGAGGTCCCGGGACAGGGAGCGGAGGTGCCTGCAGCCGCTCGTCATCCTCTCGCCCGACTGCCAAAGGCCGCGGCGGCCGTCCCCGGGGCCGCTTCTTTGGCAGGTAGCCACTCCGACCTTCGTTACGCAAGCGCCCAAGACCACTGGCTCGTACGGCGGCCGATGCTCCATTGACTGGCAACGGCCCACCCCGAGAGTCCGTTGGCCCGCAATATTTACTCTCTCTCCCTTTTGCTTTCTCGGAAAAGCGGTCCGGGAAAAGCCGAGAGACGAGTCGTTTCGCTCGGTCGGAGGCCCCCCCCCCGGGCGGAGACGCGCTCTCTCCTACGCTCTCCTCGGTTTTCTTTTCGCGCCAGACTTTTGGCGAAGCTGACCGGGGGTCATGTGACGGTGAGGCGAGCCGCTTATTTGTTGCAACAACCTGACGCGCGAAAGTTCGGCAAATTAAGTTGCGTTTCAAAAATTCGTCGACGAAACTGTACTAACTGTATACTTGTTTCGTTCTTTTCGTATTCTTTATGTCTCTTTAAACTCCGAAATTCGGAGAAAACGTTTTACTTCGCCGTTTTAAGGGAGCAAAGCTGTATTAAAATACGCTATATTTTGGTATTTGCTTAAAATAGATATTAATGTATTTTTAAACTCTTGTTTCTTGAATTTTTTTTTTTTAGATATCTATGCGCAAAAAGGTTCAATTTTAGGCTTAGAAGATACGAGATACTATTGTACAAAACTATCTAAGCATTTTTTGATAACGTAAGATAAAAAAATCTGAAACTTGCAGCTCTCAGATAAGATACGGGAGATGATTGTGCCTAACAAATGATAATACAAAGTGTTTTCAACGCAATAATCGCATCTTAGACTCGTGTAATGTATGCTTGCCATTCTCATAGTGCCTCCGACGTTGAGCAAGTAAACAACGTTATTTAGTATAATTGAAAAGTGTCAGTAAAATAACGCAGTGCAATATGAATTACGAGAAATTTTTAACGAAAATCAGCAAACGGAGAAAGCCAAATTTAATTAGACAATTGAGTGAGTAAAGAATCTTTAATAAATTCCCAAATTTAAAAAATTTTAAAAATTTAACCGAGTTTATGCATTATTTACATTTAATTTTCTTTTCCAAGATGAATAATTTTCTATCCGACGTTAATCATTGACACGTGTAACCTTTAGCTGCGGCCTACGCGAAAGATCCACAAGCCCTTTTCTTCGCCGGTGGATTACCGAACGCCGAGCTGTTTCCGTTCAAAGAAATTTCTGTTGCCTACAACGATGGAACGCCGAGGAAACTCGAGAAAGCTGATTTATCAGCCGCACTGCAATACGGCCCCACTCCCGGGTACATTGTTAGCTTATAAATATGTAACGCGTAATAAAAAAATTAATTAAGGTTCAAAGTAGATTTTATCGTGAAATTACGACGAAAGTCATTATTTAAAATACGGCCGAAGTATAATTTAAAAATTCTAAGCGGCGGGCGGCCGATAATGTAGATTTTGACTTTGCTCAATGTAACCGGCGAAAAATCAAATTCTACAGGCACACGGTGCGTATCAGAAAAGCAACGGCTGGCGTATTGAATAAAACCATCGGGGATCCACATGGGAGCAACGTGGGTTCCCTTCGGAAACGCATGGATCCCTGATGGATTTATTTTTCAGCAGGGGAATTATTACTTGTCAAATATGAATGATTTAAAATACATAAGATACATATATAAATATGCACAATTAATAAAAAAACACTGTCAAGTAAATATTATTTTATTTATTATAAACTATGATTTAAAATAAAAATTAGAAACGACGATAGCGTAATCATTAAAATTGCGCGCTCGTCCCCAGATATCCGCCCCTAGTAAAACAGTGGCAGGAATTCCAGAGAAAATGGCACTCCCCGAAGTACGACGATTGGAAGGTTCACTTTTGCTCGGGTTCCATGGACGGCTGCAGCAAAATATTCGAGATGCTGGTCGCCGAGGGCGAGCCGATAATGGTCCAGTCGCCCACTTACACCGGCATCCTCAGTGCGGTAAGTCAAATTCTAACATAACTCTCTCTTACCTCAATTCCGTCGCTCAAGGAATCGTTGCCTCCCAGCTGTTGCCGATGCAGCCGGATTTTCTGGGCATCGGCGTAGACAACGACGGCGCTTTACCCGGTGACATCGTCAAGGTCTGCGAGGAAAGATTGGAGAAAGGGAAAGCTCTGCCTAAGGTACGAGGGACGTTCATTCGTATAAAACAAACCGATAACCCGCAGTATATTGAGAGGGAACATTTTGCCAAGGTACACAGCTGCTGTACGTAAACCCGACGGGCGCAAATCCGGTCGGCTTGGTCTTCTCGGACGCCCGCAAACGGGAGATCTACGATCTCGCCCGAAAGTACGACTTCCTGATACTGGAGGACGACGCCTACTACTTCCTGCACTTCCTGGACGAGCAGCCGCGATCCTTCCTCTCGCTCGACGTCGACGGCCGAGTCTTGCGGCTGGACTCCTTCAGCAAGATAATGAGCGCCGGATTGAGACTCGGAGTCGTCACCGGACCGATCACTTTGATCGACAAATTGAACCTTCACTTTGCCGCCACGACACTTCAGCCCTGCTCGCTGTCTCAGGTACATATGTCTTTCTTTTTGTAAACGAATCTGTCAGGTGCACTTGCTGCTGAATTAAAGGATTTACTCTTTTTGTTCTAGATACTCGTTAGCAAGCTGCTCGAAACCTGGAGCGAGGACGACCTGAAGGTCCATTTCAGCAGCATACAGAAGTTTTATTTGGATCAACGCAACGTTATGCTGAGGGCAATTGAAAAATATTTCACGGGTAAAAAGGCATCGAAGAGGCTATATATTTTTCGCAACTGCGTTCTATATACAATACTTTGTCGCATTTTGCCAGGTATCGCCGAATGGTCGGAACCGAGGGGTGGAATGTTCGTTTGGTTAAAAATCACCGTGCTGGAGGACGTCTACGATCTGGCGATGAACAAATGCGTGCCGCAGGGTCTATTCGTTCTGCCGGGACACGCTTTTTATCCGGACAATGCCAAGCCGTGTCAGTACTTGAGGCTCAGCTACAGTCAAATGAAGCCGGAAGAAATCGACGAGGTTGGTCAGCGATTTATATTCTCTGTGCGAGCGTTACTGTTACGAAAAGTCACTAATTTATATAATGTTTGTATAATTTTTCTATAATGAGACCAACGCATTTTAAGTTAACGTAAACGTATAAATAGGCCATTGAAATTCTTTTTTACCGGTCAATTTGACAATAACGTTTGCTTTTTATACTTTATAAAAGATAATGTGAGATTTGTAAAAAAATTTTCCACGACCACTATGTCAACACCTTAATCGAACTAATTTGATAAGAATATATTTATGTCTTGGGAAATCTTTTAGTGACTGTATCTACACTATCCATTATGTCAAGTAAAAGTTTTTGATTTTCTGTTTTTCGTTCTATGACTATATATGCAAAGATGGTAGCATAAAAAATTACGATATACTATACATTTTTTACTAAACAATTAAATTACTTTGGATTGAAATATTTGTTGCAGGGATTATGTAAGGTAGCAGCCCTTATAAAAGATGCAAGCGCAAAAAAAGTATGAACAGAAAAGATAGAGCTTGAAAAGTTTGTTAAATCAATATTAAAAACGACAAAAGTACGTATCTTAATTTGTACTCGGATGCACTATTTGAATTCACAATTTTTATTTTATTTTGTAAATAAACTGTAGCAATTTTTTTCAACACATCTTATCTATTGACAAAAAGAAACTCCACTTTTTCAGCTATCCATTAAATTATCACTCCATGTTTAATTATTTCTAAAATGATTCCTATAACAAGTTTTTAGTGATGTTTTCTGATAATTTTTCTACTAATATATATATCATTGTGTAAATTACATCAGAGCTTACAGTTTCCTCGTGTAATTTTGTTCTTTATCGTGTTCCGAATTAACGTGACTATTTCTAATTTGGAATTTTTTTTCTCGCCACATTGCCACATTAAAAATGAATACGCGAACTCATGCACCCAAAAGTTATCGATAATAGTGGAGCAAAACATCGTATCTCCAAATGCTCACGCCAGTCTGTAACAAAGCTCACGACGGAAAAGGAAGCGAGAAGAAGCCGCTAAAGCCAGTCGTTAAGAAGAAGTCCCCGAGAAGAAGTAGACTCGGCAATTGTTTTTCTTTTGTAATATCTTTAATTTTAAAAATAAAAAAACTTCAATCAAAAAAGTCCAGTGAGTGATTATGTGATTCTTATGTAAATTTAAATAAATTAAATAAAATTAGACGATTTTCTGAATTTTATTGATATATCTAAATAACAGAATATTTGTGAAAAGGTTTTATTTTTCTCATTAATTAGTAGAAATTTTCAGGAAGAAAAGTTAAGAATCTTTCATTAGATTAGATAAAGTGCACAGAATAAACACGATAAAATTCGGTGAAATTCGGCACGATAAAACTTTTCACTTTCAGATAATTGATGAGGCAAAGGTGTCTCGGTGCGCAAAGTTATTACAGAGTTTCGCATATCGAACTGCAGTAAAATAAACTTTTGCCATGGATTACGAGAAATTTTTATCGAAAGCCAGCAAAAAAAGAAAGAACAACATTATTCGAGTGCTCAGTAAGTAAAAGTGAATAAATTATAACGATTTAGTGCATAAAGAAGATCATTAAAATAAAAATATTACCTGTAGATTATTTATTAATGAAATAAATTCCCTTTACGTTATTCTATTATCGCTCTCATTCGTATCGCATTGTCGTGTCTCCAATTTTAATTATTATTCTCAATTCTCTCGTATCAAAATCAGAATACTTACTTATTTCTGTCTTCAGCCGAAGCTTACATGAAAAATCCGGACGCCTTATTTTTTGCCGGTGGACTGCCAAACTCTGAATTATTTCCCTTCAAGGACATCTCCGTTAACTACGACGGGACGAGCCGTCAGCTGTCGGAATCCGAACTGATTTCAGCCCTACAGTACGGACCTTCGATAGGGTACACAGATTTATAATATAGGTTCAGCTTAAAGTTGGATGGATGCATTTTACATTAATCCTTTATAATTGTGTTTATTCGTACGCCGACGCAGTCATCTGCCTCTCGTGAAAAAGTGGCGCGAACTGCAAGAGAAATGGCACTCGCCGCCGTACGGCGACTGGGACGTAATGTTCATGTCCGGCTCGATGGACGGATGCGGCAAAATTTTCGAAATGGTAATCGAACAAGACCAGCCGGTCATGATTCAATCGCCGACTTATACGGGTATTATCGGTATGGTAAGTCTAGTCGTTTACCCGCACAATTATACTATGCTTTTCTGAAAGAGACATATATTTTCCCCTCGCAGCTGGAACCGATGCAACCTGACTTAATAACACTCGACATGGACGCCGACGGAATCGTGCCCGCCGATGTAACAAGAATTTGCGAGGAAAGGCTGAGGAGTGGCAAAGCTCTACCAAAGGTAAATTAAACATTTATAACTTTATTAAAGTATTAATACAAAGCAAAAGCTGAAAGTATTAATTCGGCTCTCAGCTGCTGTACGTTAATCCAACGGGATCGAATCCGACGGGCACAGTGTACAGCAACGAGCGCAGGGAAGAGATCTACTTGCTCGCTCAAAAATACGACTTCTTGATAGTGGAGGACGACGCCTACTGGTTCTTGCACTTTCTCGAGGAGCAGCCGCGTTCCTTCCTCTCGCTGGACGTAGACGGTCGAGTGCTGAGACTGGACTCCTTCAGCAAGATTTTCAGCGCCGGTCTCAGGCTTGGAACGGTGACGGCGGCCAGGCCGTTTCTCGGCAAGCTGAATCTTCACGTCGCTTGCACGACGCTTCAGCCGTCCTCTCTGTCTCAGGTGAGAATTTTTCGATGCGTCGATCGTTGCTTAATATATTGCTTCGATATTCTGGTAATTTATTTTTTACAGGTACTCCTGTACAAACGTCTGAGCACTTGGAGCGAATCCGATTTAGAATTGCATTTTGAAAAATTGCGAAAATTTTATCGAGAAAAGCGCGATGTAATGATGGAAGCTATTGAGAAACATTTCACGGGTAATTATTTAGTTTGAAATTCAGGTGTTTTAATTTAAAATTATGATTCGTACGATTTCTCATCATCGAATTATTATCCCAGGAATCGCAGAATGGTCCGAGCCTGATGGTGGAATGTTCGTGTGGTTGAAAATTACAGTATTAGATGACGTTTACGATTTGATTATGAACAAGTGTGTGCAAAGAGGTCTTTTTGTTGTTCCTGGTCACGCTTTTTACCCAAATTCCAGCAAATCGTGCCAATATTTAAGGCTCTGCTACAGTCAAGCCCAACCAGAACAAGTTAATGAGGTGCACGAGCTCATTTAATTTTATTAATACTAATATTTTATTTAACAAAAATTTTAATTTATTAATAAATTTTCATTTTTTAGGGATTATCCAAAATAGCTGCAATTATTAGGGAAGCAGTCGCGGACAAAGTGCCAAGAATCAAAGGGGCTTAAATAATTTTTAATAATATTTGCGAATACTAAAAGAAGAAAATTTATTGCTAAAACTTTTTGTAAAATATTCTTAACTATACATATTGTTAATTAAAAGATCTTTTAATAAAATGTAAAAGATATTATTATTATTATCCTCGATCTCTATGAATTCGATTCCAATATACCATTCCGACATCTTAATTTCGCGCCATTTCTATGACGTAACTCACGAATGCGTAATTGCGTACCTACATGTGGTAATAGAAATGTCAAAACACACGTGGATTGGATGATTCGCAAAATTAAGTTTGAAAAAATGTTTCTTAACGTACTGTGCAGAAAAGTAGATAGATTAAAATTTACTGTGCCTAAAAATAAAGAGCAATTGTAAGTGGAAACCTTTTGAGAAAACTAGTAGAAACTTAACCACAAAACTGAAAGATGGAATCTGATGCGAATTTTGAGACAGATTCAAAATCCGATTCTGAATCAGATTCAAAAAATAAAGAAAAAAAATATAAATGCAGCTTTCCAAATTGCAATGCTGCATTTCCTAGACCTTCCAAGCTTCAGCATCATTTAAATGTTCACTGTGGTAAGGTAAGTAAATTTACTGAGTAAATATTATTGTAAGTATTTTATATCTTATTTACATTCTATTTATTGATAAGGTAAATTTTGCATTTTATTAGAGGCCATATAAATGTTCATTTGCTGACTGCGATAAGTCATACACAAACCCGTCACACTTGAAACGCCATGCTCAAACTCACACTAAGATTGGTAAATCACATGTGTAAGTAGACTAAAATATCTGATTTTTAATCAATATATAAAATAATCAATTATTAAAATTAAATTTTTTAGTTGTGAAATATGTTCTGCACATATGAGCACTTTGAGTAATTTGAAAAGACACTATAAGAGAGCTCACGATAAAGGAAGAGAATTGAAATGTCATGAATGCAATAAAGTTTTTAGAAAAAAAAGTTTATATTCAGAACATATGGAATCACATGAGAAGCCAGTAGAACGTAAATGTGAAAAATGTGGAAAACTATTTTCATCGTCATATAAGTTGCGAAGACACCAAAGAGAGCACGAATCCAGAAATTATAAATGTTCAGTTGAAGGTTGTTCAGAAGTTTTTGAAAAATGGGCTCTATGGGTAGAGCATAAAAATACAAAACATGAAACAGGTAAGCAAATTTGAAATTTATTTATTTCTTGTAATAATTAAAAATACTGATAATTATCTAATTTTATTTTTAGTGTATCCATGTACCAAATGTAAAAAAGAATTTTTAACTAGAAGCTACTTGAGCACTCATAGCAAAATTCATGTAAAAGAAAGACCTGTTCTTCCCTGTTCTTATGAAGGTTGTAATCGTCTCTACTATTTCAAAAGAAACTTGAAAGCTCATATTCGTACTAAACACATTGGAAACAAGTTTCATTGTGACATATGTAATATTAAAGTATCAACGAAGCAAAAAATTCAACAACATATAATCAGTCAACATTTATCTGAAAAGAAACCTTTTAAAAGGAAAGCTCAAGTGTCAAGAAAAGATAAAGGATTAGCTAAAAGATCTGTTTTATCACAATTGACTGGAATTAAGTTGTCAGTTAGTGCTGAAATTCAATTAATGAAACGAAAACCTATAGCATTGTTACGAGATCGGGCTATCGAAGAAAGTTTTTCTGAAGAAGATAGAGCTTCAGATGTTAGTGCTAAGGGAGCTTGAAATGTATAAAAATTTATGTGTAAATATTTACGTAATGCGATCGTTATCTTAAATTTATAATCATTAGTATTAGTATATTTTACTCTTTCTCTTCATTTCTAAGAAAAAGCAATACTCGTTCCGATATATTGGCAACGCCGCATACTTCATTCAAACAACTGCGCGCTCCGTAGATATTTTTCATCTCCGCTCAAACGTCTATATACCGTCGACATATCAAGATCGACGTTGCAGCACCTGAAACGTTAAATTTCATATCTTGTTTGAAATTTATATTGTATACTAATAAGTTACTTTTTTTATGTTGATTATTGTTAATTAATCGGTGAGTAGATAATTTGTAATTTTTATAAATATCTGCGTTGAATAATTGTCTAATTATTAAATAAAAATTAATGTTATTTAAATTATTTAAAATAATATTAAATTAAATTTTAATATTATTTTGAATTTGCGAAGAATCAACAAATACCTATGTGCATTCAATTTGTAATTTGATCTTCTAGTAAACAAGCACAAAGAAACAAAGAAACTACCTCAAAAAATTGCATATATAATGTTATACTTGTATCTTAGAATTATAAAATAATTTATTTAAAAAAAATTAAACAAGTTATGTACATTTGATAGAAATACAATGGTGCGAAACTTCGGCGAAAAGAAAAAAAAGAAAAGAGGTCAACAAAAAAACAGCAAAACAAATAATTCGAAACCAGCAAAATCTACCGAAATTTCACAAGAAGAAATTACTTGTCGAGAAGTCGCTATTTATGTTCCTAAAAAAGATGAACAGGATACTCAACCTAAAACTTCTGCACGTAAGTCGGAACAGAAATACTATCAAACGCTTGATTGCGGATGCGTTATTGAAAGAAATGTAAATTCTGATACTGAAACGAGTTCCATAGACAAATGGACTGAATATTATTTTTACCAACGTCCTGATTATATGCATTTTATAACGATGGACTTACTTCGCAGATATGTTGAGCAACGTTTTTCCAACTAAAATGATTGAATTTTTTTTATGTTTAGTAGCCTTTTATGATGCTTAAATGTTTGCTTAAATATTTTAAAGTAGGTCCTACTTATTTTTTATATTATTATCTATAAGAAAGAAGAAAAGATTTGAAAAAGTGTCATTTTTTTAAGTTTATCATTGACCTTTACTATCATTATAAAATTAAAAATAAAGTTATGATTAAAACAATATAAATTTGTGCAGTTACTTAATATTTTTATTTAATGTATCACCCATTCAAACATACAAGTCTCGTGTCTCATATGGAGAAAATTATATTAGATAACTGGTCAACAAATTTGATTGTAGATACAATAATATATTTGTTGATTATTCAGTCCATAGGATAGGTGTTATTATATCTTATACCATCAGCATTAAAGAGTATAATAAGAGCATAAAAGTTATTTATTTTTTACTTTTTAACTTCCACAATGCACTTTCATTACTGGCAAATTATGCTTTTAAATTTAAATAATCTGAAGCTTATTTATTGCATATGTATACTGAAAATTTTTATGTACTTTACTACATGTTTTAATAAATCCTTCAAATGTAAGGATTTCACATTGAATGTAATCTTATGATTTGAAATTGCTATGGAATAAATGCAATATTGTCAATTTATAAGAAGCAACACACCAATGCTTTTGATTTTTCAAAATTCTTTTCTAAAAAACTAATATTTATATTTAAATTTGACAGTTATGAAATAAATCAATAATAAAAATCTTTGTTAAATATACGTAATTAAAAAACTTTATAAATATATAATATATATATCTATAATAATACAATTATAACAGCACGATTATCGCATGAGCAAGTGACATGAGATCATAGAAACGACTGTTCTATCATAATTCGTAAATATAAGGTCCCCTGCAATGTATGTCACATATTAATTTATTACATGTACAAAGTTTCTAATTTCACAAAACAAATTTGTCATTTCCTTTGGCTAAACATAATCGCTGCATTTACACCAATTATGTTGGTGCTATTGAAATTCAATTTTTTTTAAATACTTTTCAGTTTTAAAGTTTGAATGATCTAAGTATGCTGTAAATGGGAATCAGCAAAATTTTCAAAAGCTTTTTCTAAAAATTTGTTTGCTTTTCATCACAATATATGGAATTGCTAAAAGTGCATGCATGCAATACAGACAAAATTCTCTTAATTGTGGCGTTATTTCAGCAAAAACTTTGATCGATTGGTCAGTATATAATTACCACTAACAAAAATTGAGTCCTTTTACATATTTGGATTTAGTTGAATGGATCTAACGAATATACAGATTACCATGCAAGCGATTCTTGATAGTATAAGAATTTGATGACAATTCATTTACTCTATTGCTGCCTCTGTGTATTACGACAATCTCTTGTGCCTTTAGAAGATTCTGAAAATTCTCTTTGTTGGCGTTGATTCTCCTTGGGCTCCCTTTCTTTATATTCTCGATGATATTCCCTACTGTCTTGATCTCTACGATCTCTCTGTGACTTTTGACCTCTGTACTTTCTGTTTCCCCTCTCATCCTTGTAATAATTTCCTCCACCACCACTGTGGTGACCTCGTGACCTGAAGAAAGGTGGATAACTAGAACTGTTATCTACCCGAACACTTCCATTTCTTAATTGTGGTAAGACAGTGTTGTCAACATCGGGCTCCAAATCCTGTCTCTCTTGGTGATTATGCCTACTGTTCCGATGGTAATCTGATGATTGTGAATTATGATCATAGCTGCAACAAATTCATTATTAAGGAGTAATATTTATGTTTTAAAATAATTTTAATGTAATAAATATTTTTACCTGTGATTGCCTCTAGAAGCTCTGTGCCAATAACTTTGAGTTTGCAAAGGTGGAAATTTATGGTAATTTTCCTCTTGACCTTGGACTTCGTTTGACGAACCGCGATTGTGATAAGCGTTTTGAGCTCCGCGGCTGCGACTACTACCGCTTCTGTTGGTGTTACCATTGCTGCATGCATTAGCCGTCTTTATGCTTGCGATTTCCTTGCGCTGATCTTCATTTTCTTGACGTAATCTTTTTACCAGTGCTTCCGCGTCGTCCAAACGAGCTTGCATTTCCACTTGTTGGCATTCGAGAAGATTATCGACTTGAATGCCAACGTCCGTCACTTTTTGCTTTTCTTTTGCTTTCTCGGCGAGTTCCAATGTTCTGCAAAAAATGTTCATTTTGTACACTTTTTAATCTTTCTAACTTTGCTACATGATTGATTCTTACTTTTTCTGTTTCTCTACCACTTCTGACAAGTAAATATTACGTTTTTTCGCATCATTCAAAGAAGTTTTAAGGTCCTGGAGGTCTTTCTCCAATAATTCAACCTGAAGAGGAGTAACGTTAACATTCGAGGGGCTTCCCTGCTAAAAACGTAAATTTTTCATTTAATAATGCGTTCATTATTGGTTAACAACATCTAACTTGGATAAAAATGTTTACTTTTGGTTTCGTGTACCCGTTTTCGCTGTCTTCAGGAGAAGAAGGACTGCTGGAATTATAGTTTGTTCCTTTTGAAAAGACTAATTGAAACTGTAAGTCTGAAAAGTTGAAAAAGCGTAAGAATATTACTGCGCGATTCTATAAATAAAAATGCGTCTTCAAAGTCTGAATCACCTCTATTCCGTTGTCGAAGGACCTCGACTTCTTGATGAAGAGCTACCAATGTTGCTTGATGCTGATCCTGAAGAAATTTCATATTCTGTTCTAGTTGGGTCACCTTATCGCTGTTGTGCCCTTGAAATCTTCCCTCTTCGTTATCTTCATTTCTATTCGGTAAGGAGATGATTTCGGGCGGTGGTTTTTTTCGCTGCAAGCAAGAAGCGCCGAGAGCCATTAGTGACGAAAATCAATCATTGCCCATTATTGGCCAAGAAAAAGTCGGCAACTTACTTGTGAAAAGGGTACCACTGGAAGTTTGACTAGGACCTTAGAAGTCATGATCGATTATCCGGACTAGAAAACGAAGCTGCAAGTTTCCAATTGCGGGGCAATAAGCTGACAGCTTTAGTTCGCGGAGCTTGAAATGTATCGAAAAGACGCGTTAAAAATGAGTGCGGGAAGGCACGATTTAAAGAAATCAATACGCAGAGAAGAGGAGCGTGAAAAGCGGCGGCAGCATCATCTAGTGCGTCTCAGCGAGAATTGCGTCTTCCGAAGCAAAAAAATGCAAGGCAAAGGCGGCAGAGCATTCCGTTTAATCGGGGAAGATTGGCGTTGTCCGAAGCAGGGCTCGAAAGACACTTGTCAACTGGTCGGCTTGGTACAGAGGAGGCGGGCGCAAGACTTGTAGGAGCTAGGATTATCGCTGAAGCAGGTCAGGTATACCCGTCTCGACTAACTCGGCCTGTCCAGGCGACGATTCTGGCGAGCAGCTACGACCCGGCGGCGGCGGTGGCGGCGCACAGAGGTACGCGCGTACGTACGTCTGTCTGCGCGCTGGGGGTATTGATCCGGCCGATCTGCCGCTGGCGGCGTGGAGAACGCCCTCCTCCTCCTCTTCCTCCTCCTCCTCCTCCTCCTCCTCCTCCGACAAAGAGAGAGAGAGAGAGAGAGGACGCGCGCGTTAGGAGCTGCGCGACCGCACCCCTGCTTGCCTGTCCGCCTGGCTGCCTGGCTGCCCGCACCCCTAACAGTCGACAGTGCGCCTACTGCTGCTGACCGTAAGCGCCCGCCGGGGCCGCGAGTATGAGGAGGCGAGCACTCGCTCGCTTATTCCTGCCTGCTCTAGTTTCGCGCCGAGCGGCTCTCGCAAAGCGGCTCAGTCGATTCTGAGGCCTCCACGGACTTTTTCGCCGAACTTGCTGACATTCGGGCATTCATTATTTTCATTATCTCGGGCGGAGAGCGTTTATAAGCTTTTTCCGCGATTAAAGTGCTACTTGCCAATTGATCGAATTCGAACTCTCTCTCTCTCTCTATGTAAGTTTTCAATTTTTATCGAACATTTCTCTTGTAAGCCGAAGTGAAAACTGTTTACTGGGTCACTTCGCGTTACATAGGTAACTTATTGTTTAGAGCAGCCTACAACAATTTTTTAAATCAACTCGTCATCAATGATATCGATGTTCGATTCGACGAAACTGCATCGACTTAAGGAATAGTAGCTCGGTTCAAAAATAGTTTATAGTTAATTTTGGAAAGATTTCAAAATAAACGAGGCGAGTTTGTAGGATTAAAAGAGAATGTATTAAAGTATCAGTGTACATCAACGAATTGTAATATCATTGCCGGACTTATTTAGGAAGTAGATAAAAATCGATCTGTTTCCCATCGCCGAAAATATCTCTTGATCTCATTACGCAGCTACTATAAGATAGCATGTAGAGAGATACAGAGCAGCGCGAACGTCAAGCAGCTGAGGCTAAGCTATATAACGTTAGTGTCTGTTCTGTTGTACGCTCGGCTGCGTACGTTCATTTTGGAACGGCCCTCTCGTAAATAACCAGGCAAAACCGCCCAAAGTACTTCCTGTGCATTGCACATAATTGTTTTAACGCCGTCACCGCGAGTCTAGAACATCATCCGGAAGGCACGGTGACGAATTTGTTTATCAATAAGGCCAGTCTTAAATGTATTTACGAGGAAGGTTAGGTCGATCAATCCCTCGACTGAAAGAAATTTGAAAATTCTGCTACTCTTAGATATCAAATAATAACTTTAAACAATCCACTTTGACGGATTATCATTTTTTATTTCTAAAATGGTGACTTTAGACAAAAGTGTATTCAGAAAGTTCGGTATTCTACTGAAACTACGGGTAACCTCAGGTTCTCATCATTGCCGGAATAACCGCCGAGCCTGGAGTTGTTGCCCAGATGAATTCTCTGATTGTAAATAAGTTGGTGGAAATTTGAGAGTGAAAAATCGACATGCAAGATGTTTTAACTCTTAACTATGCACGTTAACTGCACACTTAATTTTTTTTTAACATGAAAAATTCTTGTTAAACTATTCGTTTTTTTGACAAATTGTGAAGAACGTTTTTTAGTAGCTAAAAAAATTTGTATATAAAGTAATGTAATAGTTTAATGTATAAATAAACAATTCTGTTATTGTTTTAAAAATTCTAAAAAAACATCTAAATTTTGCTAATTAATCTTATCAGAATAACAAAATTTTAATATTCGCATTGTAGCTATTTTTTTAAAATTTCTTTTAACAGTTTTAAAAGATTTAAAAGACGCGTATTTTGACATAAATATACAATTCCGATTGAATAAGTGCGACTCAAAATAATAAGAAAAACACCTTTTTCCTATTCTCGCCAAGCTATTCAATATTCCGAGATCAAACTTAAACGAGAAGTAATTATAGAGATATTAAGTAAACTTTTTATGCAATAGCTGTGATAAATGTTAACATTTATCAGAAAGTGCATATAGCGCAGAAACGTAAGTCCGCTGCCATCGGATATCAAGAATGGGTACCTCGAGTGACCATTGATGAGGTACAGTGTTGCCATCTTTCGGTTTAGGTGAATCAGCGAAACGCCGAACTGTCTAAACTAGAGCAAATCTCAAAAACGTTTTCCGTTTTTTAACTCTCATTTTTTGTCAACTTAATTGCCGTTTTTGAAACTGTTGAATTCAAAAATCGGATAAAATGAATAATACTTGTTGTGCATTCAGTAAATTGAATTTTTGCAGTAATCAGCTAGCATTTCCCAATTTCTTTCAGTGTCGTCATCTTGAAAAATGAGTCATAGTAACTTTTCGCATGTAAGAATCAATTTTAAACAAATTCTTTATTTGTATTTTGAATTTTCGTAATATCGAACAACACCTAGAGTCGAGCCTTCTTGCGCTCTACTGTCGTTTATGTGATCAAATGGTCGGCGTAGATTTAGCTAATAAAAGCTTTGTTTTCAGATAAGAGGCTTAAAATAAAATGCATGGATGAAAAAACGTGTAATTACATAATTTGGTCAAAATTATCGTTCTAGTAACAGGTATTTTTTCCTTCAGATGTTTAGATGCAGTAATTTAACGTATGAACATAAATAATGGCATGTTTTATTTTTAGTATCAATGGGTCAAACACTTAGTGAGCCTGTTACCACCAAAAAGTCTGCCTGCTGTAGGGATTCCAAATACAGAGTAGGAAGTTCTTGCATGCAAGGATGGCGAATAAAAATGGAAGATTGTCATGTACATATTTTATCCCTGCCAGATGACCCAGATGCTGCATTTTTTGCAGTCTATGATGGTCATGGAGGTAATCTTACAATTTACAACATGTGTTTCCTATTTTTCTCATTTCTAATACAAAATAAATTTTTTTCAGGAGCTGTTATGGCCCAATATGCAGGGAAGCATTTGCATGAGTATATTACTAGTCAACCTGCTTACAAAGAGGGTAATATCGAGGAGGCAATGAAAAAAGGCTTTCTTGAATTAGATAAGGCTATGCAAACAGATGAAGCTCTAAAAAATGCACAAGCGGGTACTACTGTCATTGCTATTTTAATCAAAGATAATGTTTTATACAGTGTAAGTACAGCCACTTTAAATTATTGCTAGTTACTGATTAAGTTGGATTTTTATATCACTAACATGTGGAATGTAAAAAAATTATTTAGGCCAATGCAGGTGATAGTAGAGCAGTAGCAAGTGTTTCTGGAGTAGCTCTACCATTAAGTTATGATCATAAACCAATGTTACAAGAAGAAAAAGAGCGCATTCTTGCTGCTGGTGGTTTTGTTGAATTTAATAGAGTCAATGGACACTTAGCTCTTTCTCGTGCTTTAGGAGATTTCATGTTTAAAAAGAATGAACGTAAAAAGCCTGAAGAACAAATTGTATCTGGTAAGTAATAAAATAATTTAACAATAATTTTTTTTTTAACATAAGATTTAAAGATAAGTTTTTGGATTATAATATAGGACATGAAATGGTAAATAATAAATATACATTGAATTTGTTGAGAATGCTACATTTATATTGCAACAAGTGTTATCAATAGAAGGCTAAATACAATATTAAAGTAATTATTTCATATAAAAAATTAACTGTTGGCATAATTATATTTTTTAATCAATTATAGCTAATTACATTTAGTTTAATTTTATTAAAAGCTCCATTATTTAAAAAATAATATGCAAACTAGTTATTTTACAAAATTCATAATGCCTAATAAAATCCATTATCTTATGACGAAAATATCATTATGGCTATAAAATTGCAAAATATTAAACGACGTAATAGTTTTCTTCTTCATGAAAAATATTTTTGAAAACTAAAATTTCTTTATTACTATTCTTGCAGCTCTTCCTGAAATCCAAACCCATGATATTACAGAAGACTGGGAATTCATCGTACTTGCATGCGACGGCATTTGGGACGTCATGAGCAGTAAAGAAGTAGTAAGCTTTATTAGAAAGCGTTTTGCCGATGCAGCAACAGATAGTAAAGAAAAAGACACACCACTTATAGATCCAGAAGAAGTATGCGAACAACTAATCAATCATTGTCTAGCACCAGATGCTTTAATGGGCACTGGATGTGACAATATGACAGTTGTTCTTGTCTGTTTTCTTCACGGCAAACCATATTCACAAATGCTTCTTCATTGTAGAGAACCTCCTGCGAAAGAAGAGTCCGAGGAATAATACTTCTTCCATAACAAATGTAAATAACAACCGATTTGTGATTATCGCGTGTACGTCTATTGTAATTGATATCGTTGTTACTGTATTTATTATGTATCCTTTTTATTAGAGCTGTACACCGTGAAGTTTATAAATATTTTTATAACTAAAGATTCATCTTATGTGACAAGTTTTAAAAATTTTTCTTCCATGTATTTATTATTATTTACAATCCCGATTTTAATGGACAAAAACAGTTTCATTTCACGTAACATTCTTAGTAACAACAAAATTTTTATGGCTTATAGTCCATATCGGTCTTGTATTGAACTAACAGCAGCATTGGCAAGCGAACTAAGTCTCCCAGCCACTTTGTTAACACCTTGCCTCACACTTTCACGAACATCATCCAAATCTACACCTCCTCTTCCTCCAATATTCATTGAAAGTGATGAAGTTGGAGAATTCGGCTTTGACTGCCCAGTGCCAAAATAGTCTGCTGAAGAAATACTTGTCGAACCTTCAAATCGTCGCAAATTGCTTTTTTGTTCCCACTGAAAATTCATTAATTATAATTAATTTATGCTTTTACTATTGTAAATAAGCATCAATAAAAGAGTAAAGTCTTTGATCTTAGTTATGGCTATCTTTTAAATTCTTTTATAGTACCATTTTATTTAAATAAGAATAACTTTTTATTTCACCTTCAGAAGACATTCAATTAAGAAAACATTCATCCGTAAATAAATTTTAATTTATCATACTAAATTTTTTATTTACAATTTGGAAATGTTTTATTTTCAATAAATTTTAAAGTTGTACATCTAATATCACTAAAAGATAATTGACTAATTCATAACTGCAAATACCGTTTTTGCAAGAAAAAAGTGGAGTAATTTTCAATTGTAAATAGTATTAAAATTATTAAGTTTACTTACCGTATTATCATTAGCGTAATCTTTAAAAAACTGATCCGAACTTATAGCCTTTGCACTACCGAATTTCTTTTGTGCTTCGCCTTCATCTGATACAAATTTACTACTGCTGTAGCTTCTATTAGAAGTCTTATTAAACGACTGTGCTGACGTTGGTGCAGGGGTAGCAAATTGTGTTGATATCCCACGTCGTAAATCTGGTTCTTCTTCAATAATGTATTCGTCTTTGCGAGCTTTACTACTCGATGAACTACTCGGGAAATTGTTTGTTAAAGATTCAAAGCCAGTAACTAAATAATCAAGATCCATGTCAATATCTCTTAATTTTGGCTCTGAAGCCGTTATTACTTTTGAAGACGTTTCTTGCGTTATTGTTTGCATATCAGAAAATGCTGAGTGGCTCGCACCACTAGGATATATTATTTTGTTATTAATTTTATTTCTTAAAAATTTAATTTTGTAATTTAAAATTAACTTACCGTCTCGTATTAAGACCCATACCGAGACGCTCAGCTTGATTAGCTTTCATTGGGTCCATTTTTCGAGTCCTTTCTTCAACTTTTTTCGCCTGCTCGGTCAAATTGTGTTCATAACGATAAGCTAGACGTTTTTCTATTTCCATTTTTTCTTCTTCATTCTTGGGAGTATCAACTGCTTCTCTCCTTTCTTTACCAGCTTCTGCAGCACATTTTTCTATTTCTTCAAAATTTGTTTTAATTCTTTGAGCACCTAATCCTAATCCTGTAGCTTTTTTTCCAATCTATAAAAAAAAATTATTATTTATTACAGCATTAAAGTATAAAATAATTATTTGAAACTTTTATTTACCCCTGATTTTCTAGGTTGAGGTTTTCTAATTCCAATAGTTGGTTTTCTATCTGTTGCGTCAAATAAAGCAGATTCTGAGATGTTAACAGATGCTGCCAAACTTTCTTTTGCAGGTTCAGGGATTTCCAGGTTTGCATGAATGTTGTCATTATCGTGTATTTTATGGTCTTCAGTAATTAATTGTGTTATTGTATCTGCATGTACATGTTCTTTAGGCACATCGGTGTCAGTACTATATACATCAAAATTTTCATGAGCTTCAAAAAAGTCCATTTCTTCTGTTTGATTATCTTCTGGTTCAATATGATCTTCTATATGCAGCTGTAAAATGAAATCAATGTTTTATAATACTAAATAAAAAAAATATTTTATAATTTAAGTAGCACAGCAATGTAATAAGCTTTCAGGTTTAAAATCTTTTTGAAATGAACATGAATAAATTTAAAGCAGCTTATTCTTTATTAATATGTACTCCAAAAAGAAAATAAAATCAAAACAAATGAATTAGTAGTAAATTTGTGAAATACAATTAGTGTTTATTTGTGAGTATTAAAAATTGGTTCAGTGGCTTGAAAAATCAAACATTTTCGCAGCTCACCAATAATTTGCTTTGTTGAGGAGGTAGAAGGACCTATAATTTTTTTAGTTTTATCAAATAAATTACTTATGACTTATCAGATTATAAAATTTTTTAATTTTTAAAGAAAGTAAGTGTAAAAAATTACAACCAAAACCTACCTTTGTTCCGTAACGCTGCATTGCTTGAGCAGAAGCTTGAGATAATTTACTTTTGTACATCATGGCAGTTCTTGATGTATACTTTTGCTGTGCATCATTAGTTGTACAATTGTGTTGAGTAAAAAACTTCCTCTGTTAATGAGAACAAAAAAATTATTACTATCATTTAATAAAGCTTTTTAAAAAAAAAAATCATAAAATTTAATTTACAAAATGGTTTATTCTTTTTTTTAAATAGAAAATAAAATTAATAATAACAGATAAAAATGTTCAAACTCACAGCATTAGAATTTCCTCCCAACTGCATATTTCTCAATTGTAACCATGTCCAATTAGTGTCAAGTTGAGTAGAACGGACAAATGTCAAGTGAACTCCAAGATTCCGATGCACAGCTGAACAATCGATACATAGGAAAACACCATAAGTAACACTGGACCAAGCTGGATTTTTGGCATTGCAGTCGAAGCATGTCTATAACAAGGTATAACAATTATGAATCATTAATAAAAATGTCAAATACTTGGAAACAGCTGTTTAAGAAAATTTTCCTCATTTTTCATAATGAATTAATTCAAGTTTTTATTAAATTTTGAAATATCTCATGGACAAAATGAATACAATATCGACTCTTAAAGATGAAACCAACGTGTTAAACGCATAAATCACTCGAAAAATCCAAATAATTCTGAATTTTAAGAAAACTATTGGTGCTAAAGCAAGACTTTTTTAATCGAAAAAGTAGGATTTTTCACAAACTCATTAACTGTTTCCGTTAACATTAAACTGCAAATTACAAACCTTATTAGCGGGAAGGGCACGTAATCGTTTAAAAACTTCCTCAATATCACCTTTACTTGGTGCTTGATCTGCCATTTTTGACGTGTTATAAACGATAAATCGTGAAACGAGTACAGTTGAAGTAATAGGAGTGTGTATGCCTACTGCACTGCACGTATGTACACAATTAACCTTTAATATGTGAATGTAAGTTTTCGTTTTGAAACATTGGCAGTATGCTTGCAGTTGGTTAGACTGACTTGTTGCTGACGCATTTCTGTTTGATTGAAATCGTTGGTAGAACGTATATTTTTAAAAAAATATTTTTTATTGGCAAAATTATTTTTGCTCAATTTTAATTAATATTTATTTTTTATATCAAATAATATAATCACTGATACACTACTGAACCAATGAGTCATTATATTAATTATTTTAATTTCTTCATTTTTATTTTAAAAATAGAACAACTTCAATTCATTTTTTTAAACAAATTTTATTTACAGTTCTTAAATATTTGTATTAAACTTATAAAATACATAATTAAATAGCAATAAGAAAACCAGTCTTTTTTATTTTTTCATAAAATCTGTATGTTGATGACCTGTGCTTGGTGAATCACTAACATTCACCTCCTCTTCTTCCACATCCAAATTATTTAATCTGAAAACACACTTTTAATAAATTTTAGTGAAAATATTAAATCACAAAGAAAAATTCTTTAACTTACTCATCTTGTTCAAGACTATGCAACATTTGGAATCCAGCATCCAAGCTAGGTGGAAAACCCATTTCTGGATCAAGTAGCTGCAGTGTTGGCACTTCTCTGTAAACATTACCAAATTCTCCAAGATCATCGAACTGAAGAGAACTTGCTGCTTCATCTAATTCCAATCTGTAAAAATCAATATTGAATTACAGTAAATTTAAAAAAAGTATTGTGTAATTTTAAGTAAAATAATTTTTTCAATTACTTTGCATTGCAGATATTTAATTCTAATTGTCGCTGTTGCTCCATTTTATTCTCTACTTCTTTCTTTACGTTTTTTTCATGCCTAAGAATATACTCTTCATAATAATTGTGTAATCCTTCAAAACCTCCTACATTAGCTTCTACCAAAACTTTTTCCATTACATCCTGTAAATAAAAATAATGAAACAATTATTTTTATAGTAATATTAATTACTTATTTTTATTAAATGATAAAATAATTTACTGGAAATCCATAATTCTTTTCTTCAGATGCTACTTTTAATAAAAGACCTATCCTCCTTAAAAAATGAGCAGCAGCATCAGTAAGAGTAGCTATGGCATAATCTGAAGCTTTGTCAAACCCAATATGGGCCAATAAAATTGTAACTGCATGTTTCAATAATCCTTGTGCAGTTGAAGGTTTTAAATGAATATTAATTTGATTTTTAAATTTTTTCCTAAAAATAATAAGCATTAAAGAAATGTAAATAAACAAAAATGATTAAACAACATTAATAAATTTATAATACCTATTTGGCTTATCTGGTAACATAAAAGTGTATGAATCTTTGGGAATTTCTTCTTGAGATTCATCTTCAATCACAGTAATATTCCTTAAAATAGTCCCATCCTGCTATAAAATAATTAATAAATAAAATAGATACTGATTATAAATCTGGATTTATGAATAATGTAATTTATAAATAGATTAATTTTGAGATATATTTACCATTGCCCTTAACTGTTGACGTAAATTGACAGTATTCAATACATGTGGATTTCCTAAAGGCATTCTGAAAAATTAAAGTTTGTCATGCTGATGTTTAAATTAAAATTCTAAAATGAATAAAAAATAAATATTTACTGAATATAATTAGTTGTCTTGTGCATTTGATAATCACAATCAGAATTGTTGGATTCATCTAACACTTGTCTCCAAACTGTTTCAATAATATCTGGCGTAATAACTTCTTGTTTATGAGTTTCTCTCACTGGAAGCTCACCCCACAATCCACTTGTAATGGCATTTTTGCTTGACTTCATGATTACTTTTATTTACATCTGCTAATAAAACTTTTACATAAATTATCCAAGATGTTTAACGTTTAGGTTATAATTTAGAAATTTATTTCAATTTCATTCTGCTTTACTTTTGTAATACTTTCACTTCACATTATATTTCATAAATTATACTACATTTTTTTAAGTTTGGAGAGCAACCGTGAACAACAAAATATATTTTTTATTTTGTACTTTTCAGGTTTGTTTATTACTCATAACGTAAAATTAAGGTTATGTTCTTGTTTGAGATACGGTGGTATGCACCAGAGAATATCTCTTTAGCAGAAGGCCAGAGAGAGAGCCTGATTTCGTAATTCGTGCAGATTCGTGAAAGTCAGGGTGGAAGACGGCGCCACGCTTCAGGCCCGCGCGAGATTCAAAATTTATGCGTATTATTTCAGCAAATTCAGCCCCCTTTGGGAGTTTACACTGAACAGTAAATTTTGAACGTACAAAATCTGGGGGAGGTGATTTTTGTTTATATTAAGCATTTAAACCTTATTTTTTAGATTACAGTAATTGAACATGCATAAAGTGTAATGATATAGCGATATACATACACTAGCTATGTATAAACCTTTGTTATTTTTACTATATCCGAGAATTACACAAATTGTTGTAACTGATTCACTTGTATTAAAATATTTTGAAGTAGCAATTACTTTAATTCTTTCTCATTTTTAATAACAAATTTTTAATATTGTAAATAACAATTTTCAATTATGTAAAAATTTTTTTTCTTTTAACTACTTTTTTTAACCTAATAAAATTACACTTAAAATTAGAAAATTTGGTAAATAAAACGAACTATTTTTGAACAAGGAAAACATATATTTGCGAAATCTAACCGGTCCATAATGGCATCAATTCATCCTACAGTTACAGATGTATTGGTTTATGCATATGTAGGCGAAGCGTATATGTATACAAAATAAAGTGCAAAGTGGCAATGTATGGACGGCTGTCAAAGGCTAGTTTTTGAGAAGAGGTTATAATCGCTTCATTTCCAATCAAAAAATGACTTTTGGCATTCTAATACAGCAAGTATAACAACGTGGCAAACAACGGTGAACAATATAAATTATACTCGAATGTTACGTGTTGTAAATCATGTCTATAAAAATGAAAAAGTCGTAGTTCAAATTTAAATAATTACCGTCATGCACATAAAAACTTACTTTCACCAATTTTTTCAATTTAACTTATGTTCTTGAATACAAAAACTCGTAAATTATTAAATTTAGCAAAAGTGATTAGGTATTTTATTTTATGAATAGATAGGTACAAGAAGAAAGAATGCATATGTTTCAATGAATACTTGAACATTTTTAGATTTCTTTGAAGGAAACAATGGGTGCTACACCGAGCAGATATGAGGATCTCTCAAAAAATACATTTCTTGAAAGGTTTTGTGGTAAAGAACCAATTCCTCTGGATGATCAATTTTGGACACGTTTTCTTTCGTATAACATGAGACCACCACTTACCAGAAATGATCAAATTGAATTAGATTCACGATTAGATTTGTGTTGTCAAAAATTGCTTATCAATAATCAAACTACAGGAAATATTGGCTCTTTAATTCAAATTTCTTTATTGCGAGTGACCGAATTACTATCAATGTCTGATTCAGAAAAGTGAGTAAAAATGTGCTTTAATTATATGTTTTTAAGTAATATTTATATTTATCAAAAAATAAAATTTTTTTTCAGTGTAATGCCTGCTTGGCAGACATACAATGCTTTATTCGCAGTAAGGTGTATTTTAAAGTACCTCATTGAAACAGTAGGAGAAGAAGAAATGGTTAGGCATACTGAAGCCCAACTTCCTGATGAAAATGTTAACAGTTTATTACCAGTTCGACTACAATCATTTTTTGAAGCTTTAGTTGAAGTTATTGTAGATGTACCTCTGTGGTAAAATAATTTGATTAAATTATAAATAATTTAATCACAAATAATTTAATTAAATTATTTATGATAAAAAAATGCTGCTGAAATGTTTTGCAAGTGTTTTATAAATTATCTAAATTTTTTCTTTCAGTGAATTTACATATCTTGTACATCTTGAAGCAATAAACTGTTTGCTGGTATTGTTATCAGTACAACTTTTTTCACAAACACCAGCTGAATATAGTACAGTTTATAGAATTGTAATGAATGAAGAGGTTAGTGCCCACGCACCTGTAATAGTTTGTACATTACTCAATAATTTTGCTGAACAAGCACATGCACCTCCAGGACTCTTAGCTCCTCAACTGGGTTCCAGTATTGTCTTTAGTATAGCAGGTATTTTAAAAATGTCTAAGGGTTCTTTTAAATTATATTTATTAGATTTAGATTTATAAAATAGTATTTAAATTCATGATTACTTATTCTTTCTTACAGCTGGTCTATGGAATGTAATAACAATGGGAATGGGTAGTAGTTTGAAAAATGTTCAGGTGTCACATGGTGGAAATATAGATGATGTGGAGAAAAAACGAGATACGGAAACACCATTAGCTAGTCAATCTTTATTACTTTTGTTAGTTCTGACAAATCACTGGACTGCTTCACACAATCCATACAGAAATGCTTTATTTTCATTTACAAGTGTTGAAGGTTAAATTTTTTATCATTTATTCCCTATAAATATATAATTGTAATCTCTAATTAAGTATTTATTTAAATTTTAAGATGACTGCAACACTTCTTGTGAAGCTCAATGTTCATTCAAATTTAATGTGGATAAATTATACAAAACAATTAGTAAACTACCAAATACTGACGAAGTAACGCTTTTATTATACATGTTACTTCATCGAAATCCTAATGTTAAGTTGCATATAATGAAAAGACCTGACGTACAATTATTGGTATTTCAACTTTATTTTTATTATTTGTATTAAATTAAAGCATCAATTTAAAAAAATTTTGTTATTATAGGTGATCCCTATTCTGCGAATACTTTATCATGCTCCAGATAACACTTCGCATCATATATACATGTCTCTAATTATTCTTCTAATTCTAAGTGAAGATGAAACTTTCATTAAAAGAGTGCATGATACAGTAAGATTATTTTTGTTTTAAAATGTAAAGTTTAATTATAAAAAATAATTCATATGAAAATTTTTATTTCAGATGTTAAAGAGTATTACTTGGTATACAGAAAGATCTATAAGTGAAATATCACTAGGAGGCCTATTAATTTTAGTCGTTATCCGAACAATACAATACAATATGTTAAAAATGAGAGTATGTAATAATGAATTTGAAAATTTCAAGTTAAAATATTGACAATTCAGTAATTAAAATGATTTTATTAATTGACAGGATAGATACCTGCATACAAATTGCTTAGCTGCTTTAGCAAACATGTCAAGTCAATTTAGAGGACTACACCCTTATGTAAGTCAACGACTCATAAGTTTATTCGAAACGTTAGCGAAAAAACATGCAAAATTAGAAGCTGCAGTGAGAGGTCAGTCCTCCAATGCTTCAACAACAATAAATATTGGTGCTGGTAATGGAAGTGTTGCAAATAGTGACCTAGTACGCAATTCCTTATTTTTTATTTTGATAAATATATGTTTTAAAATTATTAATAGTACTAATTTCTCTTTAGATTCAAGACTTGACCGTATTAGAAGAAGTTTTACGCATGGTGCTGGAAATCATCAACAGCACTTTAACGCACCAATTAGCACATAATCCTAATTTAGTGTACACTCTTCTCTATAAAAAAGATATTTTTCAACCATTTAGGACACATTCAGCCTTTCAGGATATTGTGCAGAATATAGATTCAGTAAAATTTATTTAATAATACGTTAATATAATCATATTCAAATAAAACTTTGAAATAATAATTTTTTAATTTATTTAGGTAATCAACTTTTTTTCACATAAACTTGAGCAAAAAGAGCAATCTCAAATTGGCGTTAGCCAAGTATTAGCGACTATTCAGCAAGGTACAAGTCAGTGGCCAAAAGATCGATTGAGGGTACGAAATTTAATCTTTTATCAATTATTGATTTAACATTTTTTATTAACGATTTTATACTAACAAGTTTATAATGTATATGCATTGTTCTTCATTTAGAAATTTCCTGAATTGAAATTTAAATATGTAGAAGAAGAGCAACCAGAAGAGTTTTTCATTCCCTACGTATGGAGTGTGGTTTGCCAAAGCGCATTGCTTCATTGGAGTGCAGAGAACATAAAATTATTTTTGCCAAGTCAGAACGAGCAAACAACAATTATTGTTTGCTGATACAATGACGAATTATCAAATTGCGGAATTTGTTAAAGGGCATAAAGAATTTTAACTCATTAACGTCAAAGTAGCCTCAACAAATTTCTTTATTTTTTATATGTAGATTTAGATCTTAATAATTTTATTCATAGGTTTAAAAATTAATGTACATATGTATATTACAGGATATTTTATTAATTTATAAAGCATAGAATAAACGACATAGTTACAAAAATTTGAAGATAAATAATCGTTGGGAAGGTTGATTTATAAAATATTTCAAGTGAAATTTAATACATTAGATCTTTTACACGATTTTTTGTGCAATTTTAATTAAATTTTCAATTTAAAATATTTATGCGAAATAAATTTATAGTGATTGTTATTAGAAAATTTGGCGTTAATGGGCTAAAGTTTATACAATAATTAATGACTGAAGAAGTGACGACTGTTTATTGCTAAAAAAAAACAGTTTAATATTTAAACAAACAAATATATATAATATATAAAGTGCGTAAATGTGCAACTAAACAAAAACTATTATTATATACAGCATGAAAAATTAAAAAATTACTTGATTTTATCAGAAGTTAAAACTTACCTTTTATAAAGTAAGCATTTTTCAATTTGATACAGTATCAACTAAATTAACAAAATATCGAATAAAATGTTAAAAAACGCTTTTTATTTTTATCAATAGAATAATGTAAATAATTTTCTAAGTAGCTTTAAAAGTATGATGTTACAAGCTTCGATATTAACTGTAAAAGTAATTTATATTAAAAATACACTGTACATAGCTTCAGCTATTTCATTCTGCATAAGTATATTATCTAATAAATTTACAGAATCAAATTTCTATATAAATTGGGTATGTTTTTTGACACAACCTTTACTTTTGAACAAGAGTGATGAGGATTGAGGAAATGAAGCGCAAGGAAAGTATAAATAAAAAAACAATTGGGTTTTAATTTTTTTCGAATGTACACCTTTATTAAACAAATACACTTGACCTTAGTATTATTTATAATATGTCATTAAGATAGTATTTTATATTCCTAGCATGTGCAGTGTGTGTATGCGCATGTGTGGATTTTTCTTTTTGCTATTGCTAATATTGTTTTGCTGAACAATCTCAGTTTGCGGATTTAACAAGATTATCATAATTTGACATTTGTGTGCGCCACGAAAAACAACGCGCTGAGTTGCACAATGTATATAATGTATGTAATGTATATAATCATCGTTATAACCGTTCTAAACAAAATTTGCAAACAAAAACGTTATATATCTCAGCGAAAATGCCTTTCAATGACTTCCGTTTCTATAATAATTTCTTTATTTTTTGTTTCATATATCTCATTTCGGTTGCATTGGTTGATGTGAGTTTTAAACATGTAAGCGTACAGGTGGTATCCTTTTTCTCTAAATACCAATGATAATTTTTTTTTTTGTTCTTAAACTTTAATATTAGCTTTTACGATTAATCTTATTAGTTAACACACACAATTTCATCGGTACTGGGAGGGAATTTAGTTGGCTCCTGCGTTAGTGAAATTTTATTTATATATATTTATATTATAGATTCCGTTCCAAGCCGAAAGCTATTACGAATAATCGAGACGTATCTCACAATCGGTGTAATGGTTTCTCTATTATTTTTCTTTTATAGTTTGCCGTCGTTTTACAGGACTCGCGTACATCTTGAGTAAAAAAAGTCTATTTCAGTTTATAAAACGTTAGAGAGCAGTCGGGGGGTTAAACGTCCACCGGGCGAGCGCATTCCCCCCCGCGCGGCAGGACGTTCGACCCGGCCGCTCTTTTGCCTCTCGTTCGCTAACCGGACTGGCTCTTTCTTTTTCGACCGAAGTTGTACGTTCATCCGTTATTACAGTTTTTATACATTCTTGACTTGCGCCGCTTCCCCTCGTCAAAGTGTCTCACTTGTAGTGCAACGCATTCGCTTCGATTACAATCCCACATTTCGGCGAACCTGCCAATGCTAATGTGTGTGCGTGGGTGTGGGTGTGTGTGTACGCAGTGAATATAGATTTCACTGGCGTTAGTGCATCATTCTTTTTAAATCCGTAATATGCATAGAACACATATATACATACGTGAATGTATTTAATTTTTACGCGCGCGTGGGTTTAAATTTTTTTTGCGTGCGCGCACACATTACATATACCACGTACGCACGTTTTTTTTTTTGTTTAGGTGTCGCGTATCATTATATAATATTTAGCTGCCTACAAAAACAATAATAGTGCGTTACAAATTGATCTTTGCCGTACGCGCTAACATATTTCATCTCTCTCTCTCTCTCTCTCTCTCTCTCTCTCTCTATCCGACTGCTTTACAACACGCTTTAATCCTCGTAATATACATGGCGGAGGCACCGGCGAAAAAAGCGAAAGTAAGTATAATAAGGAAGAACGCCGTTCAATAATGCATTCCGGTCTGTTTTTGTTTTTTTTTTGTTTTTTTCGTACACTAGCTTGCTCTAATGGGCCCATCGTCTTGTCCTCGTCGAGCGTGTAATGGCCGAGCTCTAATTTCACTTTTTTCGAGTGCCTCGTCATATTTCTCTCGCGTATAAGTGTTCATTCCATTTTTTTTTTTCGTCATTATACGTTTATATATAATATATATATATTCATATTTATATATATGTTGCTTTCTTCTCTTGTAGGATCGCTTTGTTAATTAATAGTTAAGTACAGTATGTAAAGTTCTTTTTTTTTTTTTTTTGCTCTCGAGCAATGAGAAAAAGAAGAAAGGAAAAGCGCGCGAAATTTATAGATGTACACGATTGAGTAAAAGTTTTTCTCAAGTCTTGTTAGAAATAAGTGACGAAGTCAAATTTGAAAAATGCGCTTCGAAACTCGGTTACCGACGTAGTACCCTTTTTTTAAAAAAGCTATGTGCGAGTATATAGTAAGTATGTATACGCATACTAGAAAAATAAAATAATACAAGAGGGAACGCCTGAAATTGAGCGTTCATTGTGTCAGAGGCAAGTACATTTCCTGTGTGTGATAAAGCTCATATTAAAAATGATGAAATTTAAAGTAAGGTATAATATAAGGTACGATTTAAAAAAAAAAAACGAGTACGACCTACGCAAATACTGTTCTCAATTTATCGTTTCAGAGTTGTTGAGACTCGCATAGGAGAAAACTGAAGAGAATACAATACAATAGAATACAATACATCCTTCAGAAGAACTGACTGACGAGCCTACCTACATATATATAATATTTATACGCGTTATAGAACCGGGGAATAAATTAGAGAGGAGTAAGAAAATTCGCGTCTGGAAGAGAAAGGTCCAAGAGCCCAGCTGCCAGATCAGTTAATAAAAACGGTAAGAAGGAGGAAAAGGAAGGAGGGGAAAGAATGGCCTCGCCTCGGCGAACAATGGCGAATTGATTATAAAAAAATGAAAAAAAAAAAAAAAAAAACGACGCGACTTTGCGGAGAAGGAGAATTGATTATAAAGATATATATGACGAAGAAACGCTAGTTTTATTATTATGGCAAAAGCCGTGTCACACGACGGCGTTTAAATCGATCTTAATTTTACACATACAACTGCGGTCGGGACACAGGACCGTTTATCTTTTTTCTTTTTTTCACAAAAAACGCGGTAGTTTTTGCATTTCAGCATTTTCATTTATGTCACCAATTCTTTTATAAAAATGATATGATATGCACGTTGGAAAAATAAATTGTCATATAGTCCCTATATGAATACACATATATATTCATCATACTCAAATATTCAGTTCTAGGTATTTGATCGATACGACTTCCCTAAAAATACATACATACACGTGAATTAGGACTCGGCAGTATTTGTATTCATTTTGGATTCATTACAAACTGCTTGGTTTTTTTTTCATTTTTTTTTTATTAAAATTCATTATCCCAAGGATATAATTTGTTTCTTTGTTTACTCTGTATCATCGTGTTATCGTCGAGAGACTTTGCCTTGATGCTGTCGCGGCTTTTTCCAGCCCGAACCTCGAGGCACAGAATCTCCGTCTCGAGGCTACGCCTTTCGAATACTTAAATACATCATAAATAGAGATTTCAGAATGAAATGTCACAATATATATGTATATATGCATATCAAATACTGCCTGATAATACAGTTTTATTATACGTTTTTTTGTTCTTTTTATCATTTTTTTTTTTTCAATATTCCACGCCGAGAGGAATAATTACGTTATATTCTAAATGAAGATCAGCCGCTACTTGCCAAGTGTCGACTGGCTGTTTTACGAAAGATTGAAGAGCCTTTAGAAACCTCTACACAACAATTATCAAAATAATTCAACGAGGAAGGAAACAAAAAAACATAACGACACGTAGTAACGTACAAAAAGCGAATTATACGAATCGAGAATTACGTGGTACGAGGTCTAGAAAAAAAAAAAAACCAAAGAAGATTGCATTGCACTCGCGCAGAGTTTCTTCCGGCCTTTTTTTTTTTGTTCTCGCAGCAAATCGCAAGCAAACTAATTGACACACGCGCCTGTCGCATATAAACGCAATCGTCCGCCCCGTATACTTCGTTAAGATATGATAAAGGATTTTTATACCCTCTTACACCGACAAAATACATACGCATGATCCCGATTAAAAAATATTCTTTCCTCTCTACCTAAAAACAAACGAACAATTTTAGCCAAGATTCGCTTCTCTGCTGAGCAAGCTCTCGCGATTACTGGAAGATGTCAGGAAGAAGCAAGATCAAAGTTATTGCAAGCGGGTGCTGTGTGTTAAGAGACCATTTTCTTTACTTTACTTTACTTATTATACTCTCGTTTTCTGTCTCTCTCTCTCTCTCTTCCTCAAAATTACTTCTGACAAAGAGTTACTTCTGAGATCGTTCTTCTTTTCAAAAAAAAGTCCACGAGATCAGAATACGAATGTCGCGCTCCTTCGGGGATGTCCACAAAAGAATAGAACCAGAGAAATGCAAAAAGATTAATCGACTTAGTTTATATATGTTCTTTATTGAAAATCTTCTTTTCTTATAAATTGAAGCTTACGTACGATAGTAATGAGTAAATGCTTTGAACAGTGTTTACAGATACCGTTAATATCAGTAGCAATATTTTCTTCAGCTGTCCATTAGTCATATTATATATTTGAGCATTTTCGAAAAAGTCGATATAATAAAATAAAGAAATTGTTTACATACTAGAATATTTGCAGTAACCAAGCATAAAACACAAGGCGGACTATATAATGAAATTCGCGTTTTTTTTTTTTTTTTTTTGGTATCGTTTGTAAAAGTCGATTTGTGCATTTAAAAGTCTTTGATACGTTACCAACAGTTCTCAAATTCTTATACAAATGTGTAATGAGCGAAATGATTGATATAGTTTCTTGTTTATTATTATTTTTCTTTTAATTATTAAATACCTAGTCTCAATCTACTCGACTGCAGTCCATTTTTTGTTAAGCTTTGCAAGCGTTTTTTTTTTCAACATTTGAAAAATTTCATTATCGCTTTCGGAATTTCCAGATACCAATACCGCAGATTACCCCGAAAACGTCTAGATAGGTTTTCTTTTTCATCAATTTACTGAACGTGTGTGCTTGTGTATGTGTGTGTGAAAATAGTTTCGAAGAATAATACATTCGCATACGTTGACAACTGGCGTTGTGAACAATGTACCGTATGTAGAAAGAGTTTTTTTTTAAACTATTAGATAAAGCGTCCCGCACTCTTACAGATTTTTAAATCGCTCTTTTTTCTCCGTTTTCCATTTGTTCTCTTTCTCTCTTTCTCTCTTTCTCTCTCTATCTCTCTCGGTCTCTTTTGCAAGCAGTACACCGTCGATTCACCGATGTCTGGTACTAGAAACTCAATCTAAGGGGACGGATATAATATGACACTTCCACCTACCTGCAAGAACACAGTTCACCTACGACTCTACAAACCGAGCATTTTCAAGGTGTCCTATATAGGGAGGATATGAAGTATCTGGAGCCAAATTCAAGACTTTGTCGACTTGTGCAAACTTTGCTTTCTCGAGCCCTTGAAATATTCGAGATAAGGCTGCTGTTACCGCCGCTGCTTTTAACTCCTAACATTGCCTTTCTTGATCTTTAAAGTAGATGAATTTGCATTGCGAAGCTCCATGCCTGTATTCAAAATTTCACACTTTTAAAGAGCACGGAAAATGATTTATTCGGCATACTCCGATAATCGCAAGCATTACCCCCTCCCCAAAAAGTACGGTATCTCATCGAGCAACGCGCATCTCCTCACCTTATTCGGTAATGTAATTAGCGCGGTTCTGTATCTCCGGGTGTTTAAACGTGTGGGTGGTCCCACTCGTAGTCGGGAGTGGAGCTGCGGTTGTGACGCCGGCTGCTGCCCAGGTCGCAGTCGTTCTCGCAGTCGGAGGAGTCGAGGTCGTCGTCCCTGAAGGAGCCGTCCTCGGAGTCGGAGCTCGCCGAGTCGTCGAGGTCCTCGTCCCGGCGGCTCTGGCCGGCCTCCTGCTCGGTTAGCCTGTCCATGGGATTGACGGTTATGGCGAGAGCCGAGTCGTCCCAGGCCATCTCGGTCTCGGCGGCCAGTTCCTCCCCGGCGGATCGCCGGCGCTTGTTCGCACCTGGAAAATTAACGCGGCACGTCCGCGCGCTTCAGTTCGACGGCTCTTTTGCGAAGATTGAAAGGAAAGATCGATTGCATTCAGCCGCGACGCCGAAGCTCGACAATGTGTAATATCGGGCCGCCCTTTGGCAGCGCGGCGAGAAGCGAACTGGAGCAGCCGCGCTCTCAATAGAAATGAATAGAAACGGGGCTGACGGCCTATTTTCCGTTTGCTCTCATTGTGAGCGTGTGCGTACCTCTGACTCGAGCGGCGCCGACGACGACCATCAGCAGTAGGAAGCCGATGCAGCAGGCGGCGACGATGGTGACGGCGTGGCTGCCGGTGGCGGCGGCGCCGTGGTTACCCTCGCGCAGCTGCGTCGTCGCGTACTCCTCGTTGAGCTCGGCGTGATGGGGCGAGAGTAGAGCGTGTCCCGGCTGCGGCTCGACGACGCGCGCCATCGGTATGTCGTTGGCCGTGTGCGTCGAGTGGGGCGCCGGCGACGTGCTCTTCTCCTTCGGGTGGATCACCGCCAGCGTCTGGATGTACTCGTTGCTGGCGAATCTGCCGCTGGAGAGATTTACGGGCGGACGGTCAGTCTCGAGAATGAAGCTGAATAAAGCGACGGTTACACTTACCTCAGCTCGGAGCAGGTGAGCTTGAAGACGCGATCGAGATAGTAGGCGGGCTTGCGATTCGTGTAGGTGATGAAGCGGATGATCTGCTGGTAGTTGTGGGGCGTGTCGGCGCCGGAGAGAACGACGCCGTCCCGGTCGACCCTGGCGCTGATGGAGTGGAAGCGGCGGAGCGTGTCACCGGGCAGGCTGAGGCTCTCGTGGTCGGGGTTCAGGCTGGGGTAGACGCTGACGGCGCAGGCGTCGAGCCGGGCGGCAGAGCCGGCGGTGACCCGCGCGTCGGGGAAGACGCGGACACCCAGTCGGAAGTCGGCGTATTCGCGCGCCACGTATCCGGTGCCTGAAGGAGGAGAAGCTCGCCGGTTAGCATATTCCTTATAATAGTCTCGGTGCTTTTGCGCGATTGCCTACCGTTAACGGTGATTCCAGGACGCGGCGGCGGAAGCACGAAGACGTAGGACTGGATGGAGGGTACGGTGAGGGGCCTGTCCTCCCGGCCCTCGCAGATGATGGTCGTGTCGAGGCGGAAGTTGCGCCGGCCGGGGGTGGGGAACCTCCTCGAGTTGGTGTATCCGATGCGTCTGAGCAGGGTCTCGACGTTCGTCTTGTTGTCGCCGTCGATCCTGAGCTCGGTGAGGTCGGAGTTGGTGAGGAGCTGGGTGCCCGGCTGCAGGAGGTCCATCGAGGGCACGTGGATGCCCTCCTGGCAGTGCCTGAGGCAGGAGAGGACGTCGGGCTTCTCGTTGCGGCCGACGAGGACGGAGAGGCCGGCGAGGTAGCCGCGGAAGTGGTGCTTGGTCTTGTTGTCCGAGCCCTGCCAGCAGGCGCCGACGACGAGGGTCGTGTTGATGCCCTTGGCCGGGTGGAGGGGCCAGTCGTCGATTATCTCCGGGTTCATCTTGTCGGCGTGCCACTCCTCGCCGTCGACGAAGAGGCTAACACGGGGGAAGTTCACCTGGACGGCGAAGTGATGCCACCTGTCGTCGCAGACCTGGGTGAGCTTCCAGCGCCACTCGGCCGGTCGGAACATGTCGGGGTCGCCCTCGGTGAAGTCACGGCGCAGAAGGAGAATCAGCCGACAGTTGCGGATGAAGAGGGCATAGTGGTGTCTGTTCATCTCTGCAGTTTGGGTTAACAAAACGACATTTCATTTTTGTTTATTCTTATTTTTAGATTTGCGTTTTTTTCAGGCTTTTGTTAGCCCTCGAGCGCGGCGAGTGTACGTTCTGGCCTGCGTCTCGGCCGTAATAAAATGAAAATGACCTTTGCGAATGCAGAGTCGGCTCTAATTGAGCGCGTCAGATGCGGAAGTCATTAAAATTACGTTTCTAGTCTTCTCTTTCTTTTATTAAATCCGACCCTCGGCCCGTAATATAATAAAGCAGCAGAAAAAGGAACTTTTATTAAAACTTTTAATAAGATTTTTTTTTTTTTTTTTTCAAAATACTTATTCGAAGTAAAAAGATTTTAATGGACCCCGCACGCGCATATATACGTCGAGGGCAATCATTCTCCATTGGCTTTCTAATGAACAAATGGCTTATGCGGATTTAGAAAATAGACGCTCCGCGTAATGGAATTTCCAACGAGTTGTGCAGCTTAATATATTATTCAATCTCCCGGCGAGAACTTTGATTTTAATTAAAAACTGCGAACCAGACGCAAAAAAAAAAGATTTCCGCGTCGCACACTTGACCCTTCGCTCGGAGGACTAATAACGTGTAAAAGAAAATATATACTGACTGTGATCGTCGGCGGCGCAGAGTATGTGCTCCTTGACGTGGGGATCCTGCCTGGGCCTGGGCCGGTGCTTAACCCAGACGCCGATGCTGAACTTCTGGGCGAGCGAGTGCTCGAGCACGTCCTCGGGCACGATGGCCGCCGAGTTCGCCCCGTCGAACTCGAATATCTCGTCGGCCTCGCGTCCCTCGTCCCTGGAGAGGGCGGCTGTCCAGGGCGTGGCCGGTCCCGGGGTGGGCAGCAGGTCGACGCTGTCCCTCGAGGCGCCGCAGAGCTTGCGCTGGCTGCGCACCGTGTAGGTGTCGCGGTCGCAGCCCTTGCCGATGTGATCGGTGGCGAGGCTGAGGGTGGTGCGCAGGTTGCGCAGGTTGCAGGGCGCGTCGCAGAGCTCGAGCCGCGCCGAGGGCAGCAGCGGCTGGGCCTCCACGCCCGCGGCGTAGTCGACTCGCTCCGGGACGCCCCGCCAGCCCGGCGAGCAGACCCTGTTCACCTGGTTTCAACGAGAGACCAATCAATACGCGGGAGTGGTGCTTTTTTGTACGAGCTCGTTCATGTTTTTTTTTTTTTAAAATTGGTTAAAAAAAATAATGCCGCGGGAAATTAGTACATTATTCCTGTTTAATTTCAGCTTTGTGTAAAGTTCCTCGATTATTTCGTCGCTTTCGGCTAAAACTTTTAATAAAGCGAAATTCACTTTTCGAAATCGATCCTCTCCGATTCGAACGGAAATTTTAGCTCGTTACGCGAGATAGAAATTTCGTTCCTGTTTTTTTTTTTCGCGGTAAAAAAAACTCTCCGGATCCACATAGTACACGAACTATATTTCCGTCCACCTGTTAGTCAAAGTTTTCTTTTCTACGCGATACGGGCGGCAAAAAATTCAATTTAAAAAATTCGCTCCGCAATGCGTAAAAAGTATAAAAGAAAGATAATCTTTTTATACATCAACAGCGAAGGGTTGCAATATACATCTAGTTTCCCCGAGAAACGTAGCATATTTAAATAAGTCTCGAGTCGGATGATTAATCGCGAGGGGGTTAGGTCAGAGGATCTCTTCCGCGCGGTTAACATGTCACATTAGCCCTCGGGCAGCCTCTACTCGAATCCGATACCGAGAGAGCGCCGCTCCGTGAGTCAGCCTCGCAGCCCTCCTCGGCTTACCGACGTTTTAAGTAATTAATATACAGGCCAAAAAATTTTCCCCGCGTATAATCTCCAGAAGCACGAAGTATCTCGGGGGCCCGAAAACTGACTTTTAAATTAGCGTATGGGCCGCGGGGCTGGCGAATTAATTTGCATTAATTACCGAGCGAGCGAGAGTCGCGCCCGTTGTAATATCTCGCGCGCGCGAAAAAAAAGGGGCTTCTCAAAACTCTCCCCGCGCGAGTAAACTTTTGTTTTTGCTGCCCGACGCGTATAATTACGATAATTATCGTGTTTAACCGAGTTCCCCTCTCGCGGATTAATGCAACTCTTTTCATCCCCGACGCGCGTATATATATACAGTTAATTTAGAGGAACGCTCGAAAAAAATATCCGATCCATCAAGCGTCCAGTGAAAAACTGTCGGATTTTCATTTCCGTCCCGTGCACGAAACGTAGGAAGTTGTAAAATAATAATAATAAAAAAAAACGCGAGCCCGCGAGATTTATTTTACAAATGTGCGTCTGACAGATGCAATCGTCGCGCGTCGCTCGTATTCGAGAAAAAAAAAAAAAAAAAAAAAAAAACTTGGCGATATAACGAGCGTGTACGCGGCGCGTCTGTATCTCCGAGCAAATAAAACGCATGATTCACCCCGGCGAGGCGCGGCGTGAATCACGGGGGCGAGAAAGGGGCAGCGCGCGATAAAGTAAGAAAAATATGGGTCGGCTATCTTATCGGGGCATCCGAGAGCAATGTCTCGCTGGCGAAAAAAAAAAAAACGGCATACCTTGATGGTGACCATAGCCGGGGCGGACTGCTTCATGCCGCAGTCGTAGGCGACGACGCTGAGTATGTAGTTGTGGGATCGCTCATAGTCGAGGGGCTCGGTGTTGCGTATGGCGCCCTCGTTGTCGATGACGAACGGCTGGTCCGCCGTCAGTATCTCGTACTTGCAGACGTCGCCGAACTTGGGCGTGCAGTCGCGGTCCGAGGCCTCGACGCGGACGATCTCCTCGTAGAGGCGGCCCTCGTCGACGGTGCTCACGTAAGCCGGCTGGAGGAACTGCGGCGCGTACTCGTTCACGTCCACCACCGTGATGTGGACCGTGGCGCTGAAAAAGTCGACGGGGGAGGCGAGGAGATTCGATTAGTTTCGAAGGAAAATGTCGCGTTCGAGATCTAATTAAACCGTCGCGCTATGCAATAATTGAAGAGTTTCGATCGGGCGCGCGTTCGTTCCTTTTTTTGGAAGCGTATAATTGAGCCAATCATCGAGCGAGCCCGTGTTTCGTTACAGGCCTGCAGGATTGGGGGGGGGGAAAAAAAACAAACTCCGTCCTAATATGGACGCATCACCGATTTTAATGCCTCGGTACGCGTTGACGTTATAATTGAACGCGTAATACGCGCGAAACGTGTGTCCAATTTGCGCTGTTGACTTTCGCGGCGTTGCGCGATGAAATTTTTTTCGAAAAAAAAAAAAAAAAAAAAAACAAAAAAACTCTTTCGTAATCAAATATGCATAGTTAAATACGCGCATTTTCCGGTAAACCCACAAATACCCAGGAATTTTCGCTGCATATTTTCATACTGCCCCTTTTCTCTGGAAAAAAAAAAACATTTATAGACTCATTATCTCGCAGTTTATTCCACGTCGGCCGGTGTAATGTATCCCAAGTAGATGCTCTCTTTAACGGCCCCGCGCGCGTTAATTTTTAAAGCTCCTCCTTGTTTTATTTACTTTTTTTTTTAATAAGCGCGGAACATTGAAGTGTAATTTTGCGAGCTGGAAAAACTTTTTTTCTCATACCCGCGCGAAATGAAATTTATTTATTTTTTTTTAAATTTAGAGCTTTCTGTTTTAGAGCCCGCTGACATACTTACCGGGGCTTAAAACCTTCTTATCTTATAACAGCTCCGTAAAAAGAGAGAGAAAAAAAAACGAGTGTATTAAGCCCATGGATCACGTTTACAGTGTTTCCGTGCATCAAGCAAAGTAAGTTTTATGCAAATGCCGGGGGCTTTCCACCCTTTTTTTTTTTTTTTTTTATTCTCTTATCCATTATCGTTGAAAAAACAAGCGAACCCGGCCGAAAGGAGGCTGCATTATTCAAGCGAAATTCGAGGTTCATTGTTTTCGCGCGATATCCGCTTCTATAAATTTTATATAAAAGCTGTGGGCATATAATTTAGGAACGAAAAGTTCTCGGAAGTCGCGAAAGAAATGAAATAAATAAGCGATCGTTTACGGGTAACGGCATTGCGGCGATTAAATCATTTAAAAGCGCAGGATGTTACCTTTCGGGCTGTCAATAAACTAATTGATTATTTAAAGCAGCGAAATGAAAGCAATCGCCGAATTTAGGATTGATTTATGAACATCCACCAGCATTTACGTCCGCCATTACGCTCCAAAATTACATGAGCTTGTAAATCAAAATATATCAAAATAAATTTGTAAAATCTTTTGCATACGTAATGCCATCGGGACTTTTACGCGCTTTTTACGACGCACCTTCTTTTCATCTCGAATAAATGTTGAAAATTCAATTCGGAATTTACGGTTTTTAATTTAATCTTTAGATAATATATTATTTACCTTCGGCACTTCGCTTTTAAAACCCGGCACGATTTACCTCGCTGTGAATTATTCAGGAAAAAAAAAAAGGGTAAAAAAAAACGCAATTCACGAAGCATCTCGGCGCATTTGAGCGACGCGCAGAGAAACGCATAATCCCTCGAAAGCAGAAATATCTGCAAATTGCAGGAACGAAGTCGAGAAACATTCATTATTTAACCCGCGTAAGTAGAATATAATATTCGAAATCCTACCCTGCTGGGAAATCACACCGGGGCTCTTCCGCGAAGAAGCGCCTTAATAAGTTCGTATATTCAGCGCGAGCCTCCCCGCTAAGCCAGATAAGTGACTGCCATTGTTACAGTAAATTAATTCAAAAAGGCACTTGGGCCGCGCAACGCGCGGAAACTTTTATAACGCTACATTTTACGCTTTTATTTCGGCAAGCTCATCGGAGCCGCGGCGGAAATTCGCGAAATATATATTATATCGAGAGGCGCAAGTGCATTATAATTTTCGTAACAAAGTACGAAGATAAACAGGAGAGGAGGCGCGCGCGCGCGCTAGCTCGCTCGTCTGTGTCAATGGCGCACTCGAGAGTACAATCCGCCACTTGGCGCGACCTGGATTTATTAAATGCGCGAACGCGAGCAAATATTGTTTGACGCTCGGCGCCGGGGCCCGAAAATTGCGGGGTAAAAATTTAGGCTGCTGCCTCGCGGGGTGGGATTCTGCCGTCCCCCCCTCAGAGAGAGAAGCAGTATATATTGGTTATAAACGCGAAATAACGGACGCGGCCGATGTTTATGTTTAAATTCAAAGTCGTGCCGCTGCTTTCTCCGCGCGCCGATGAACAGCGAGAAAATCTCTCTGTCCCTCCGTTTATTTCGGATTATTAACCGACTGAATATACGCTGGAATGCTTTGTAATGAAAGGTTAACTCTAACGAATTAAGCGGCGGTTGTTTTACTGTTTTACGATAAAAGTGTTGTGTTGCGCTGTGAAAGCTTATTTTGCTTTGTTTTTTTTTTGGGGATTAAAAAGTAACTGGAGAACAAGTTTGTAAAGAATGGCAGGCATAATAATACAAGTAGCATATTTTTTTGTTCCCATTGAGCTTTCCAAGTGGTTTAAACTTTCGCGTTGGCTTTTTTTTTCTATACTATAAAATTTGTTATTGAAATATAAATGAATTCGTCTTGAGTAACAACGCAGTGATATATATTTATTGACGTATTCTTTCGAAAAGTATGGGTTTTCAGAAGCTGTCAGTGTCAAACATAAAGCAAATGAACAACGGGGGTTCAATCAATGTTGTTCTTCATGATCAAGCTGCCCATATAGGTACAAAGAAATGAACAGTTATTGAGATATAAGAGGTAAATGCACTATCTCACTAAAAAAAAACTGTCTATTTCTGGATTTTCCACCCTGCACTACATCATTCTACGTTTCCAGCCAATTTGACCAGAAGCGCAGAATCTATTGTTATATGGGTCATTTCTGACACAGATATACCGTGCAATGTTAATTCAGATTTTCAAGCTCCCCACATCTCAAAAACTGTTCATTTTCAAACTTTGCGCCCGTCGATACTTTCGATCGGGCAGTCTTCTTCGCCCAGCAAACGACATTTCCAGCCCCTATTCCACTGCCGCCCTCCCTTTTCCATTTGTTTCGCGCCAGAAAGTACCAAGAAACTCACTTGTCGGACTGTATGCCGTTGCAGGCGACGGCGGCGATGTCGAACTTGTAGTTCCGGCGCTTCTCGCAGTTGAGGACGCGCAGGGCGCGCAGCTCGGCGACCCCGTTGTCCTGGAGCACGATGTCGAAGGGCGCCTCGCCGTGGTGCTTGTTGGCGATCCGGAACGAGCAGACCTTGGCGCCCACGGCGCGTATCTGCGGCGTCACCTCGACGAGGGTCTCGTTCTCCTTGACCAGGCCGTGATAGCCGCTCTCGAGGCTCTCCAGGTCCAGGCGCGGCGCTGAAAACAGCCAGGCAATTCATTTTTCCCTCCAGTTATACGTTAATATCGGCTCGCGCGCGATTTGCGCGCGCTCGCCTTGGAGTTGGAAAAAAAAAAAAAGGAGGAACGTTCAATTAACATATTCGCTCGCGCGGCCGTCCGTGGATGGTATTTATGAGTATGACTATATACTCCTCTTTCAATAGTCTATGTAAATGTTTTCTCGCGCTTCATATAGAATCTCGAAAGAATCCCGGCGGCAGTTATTCCAAGCGGAGTTTTCGACCTCTCGGTTAAAAAAAAAAAGAAAAACACATCTCTCGCGCGAAGTATAAAGATAGAAGCGAAAAGGCACACGGCGAATACATTAATTCTTCATAGTTTTTCCCCGATACGAATGAGCGTTAAAAAAAACAAAACCGCCGCCGCCGCCGCGGCAAGAAATAAAAGCGCATATTGTTCCGCGGAGAGCCGCGGTCGGGGAAAAAAAAATTCAATGCATATAAAACGCTAAATAAATTTTCCTCCGCCGTCCTTCCTCCGTTCGTCGTATTTTTCATGAAATTATTTTTGTCAGTGCCGAAGCGGAGAGTCAAAGTTTCGAACAATAGCGAGAGAGAGAGAGTTCCGTTTCTCTCTTTCTGGGTTTTCCTGTACATTGGAGAAAATACGCTGCCTTTGGGGTAAAAGGACAAGATAGGGCTTCTTTGCCGCGGCTATTTCAACTTTCAACCCTATCACTACTGATCGAGCCGAGTTCTAGTTGGGAAATGTCTTTTCTTTGCGGTCGAATCTTGTTTTACGCTACTCTCTCTCTCTCTCTTTCCCTTTCGCTTCGAAATGGAATCGTTGGACAAACAAGACCGTCGCGAAAGCCGTCCGCTCTCCTTTTTCCCGGAAGCCCCGAAAATCGATCACAATTAGCTTCTTTGAATATTGAGCTTTCACGGCACTCTTCGCCTCTTTCCGCGCAAATACAAAGCCCTTCGAAAGCTCAAATACCAGACTCGAAAATTCGACTTCGTTTCGGCGATCCAAAGTCTGCCGTGTCGGTGATGTAATTGGAAAAAGCAAGTTTTCCGCGGGCTTTGACGAGACGGAGCCGCGGAGACTCTCGAGTTTTATGAAAAAATTAGCCTACCGATTCGAAGTACACGCTTGACAGCTGCTTTGACAAATTTATCTCGTCGCTCTCCGGCCGGGGGGGACGCGCAATATTGCGTTAAGAGCCGCGTAATATACGGAACTTGCCTGCGCGTACACACTCGTCCCCTCTCAATAATCGGGGTTTAAAATTAAAGGAGAATAAAAAAAGTTGAAAAAAAAAAATGATCCTCCCCTTTTCCAGCGATAAAAGTTAATTCCGCGAAAAAAGCTCTCTCTCTCTCTCTCTCTCTCTCTTTCGCGCTAATTCTGTTTAACGTTTAATGGAGTGTGCATAATGCGCTTTAACGACGTGCACCGCCCAAAGCCCCCGGAATAAATTAAATCCTACATAAATCGACGAGTCAACAAATCTAGCGGTAGTTTCTACCGGGGCGCCGCGACTGTCAAAGCAAACGGGGGAAAAGGCTTGGAGATCCGTTTCTCGGTGTTTAATTGCAATTAAGGCCCCCTTCCCCCAAGATTCATTAGCGAAAAAAGAGAGAGCTTCGTTACCCCGTTTTTTCGCATTTTCCGCCCTTAAATCCCCGCGCGCCGCCGGGAAAGAAAGAAAAGTGGCGAGATTGAAAATCCGCGCGCGGGGGAAGAGCGAGCGCCACGCGTCGAAACGTCCAGGTTGCAGATCGCAATATTCATCAGCGGCGGGACTATTGATTGCGCGCCCGCTAATCCCCTCGGCGTTAAATTAGGCGACAATACTGCATTTATATATACAGTGCTCGAAAGGAAAAAAGAGAGAGAGAGAGAGTGTGCCGCGCTAGCAAGTGTGTTTATTAAACAACCGAGAGTATATAACCCGCGCGTCGCGGAGCTGCACCTCTCGGCACCGGGCGCCCAATGAAATCTAAATCTGCCTTTGTTCCGCGGCGCCGCTCGGCGCCTTTCCGCGCACTTTCATCAAAGCGCAATCTACTCCGGCCGTTTATACAGCTCCACACACACACACACACACACGCGCGCGCGCAAGCGATGTTTACCCGCGGAGAGAGAGCTTCCGCGCGCCGTTTTATTATTCCCTCTGGGGAAAGCGGCCGCTCCGTATAATGGAAATGATCGGTAATCGATCGACGGGGAGAGAGCCGCGCGCGAATTTGCATTTTCCAAAATTCAATGTACAGGCCGTCGCCGCCGCCGCCGCCGCCTCCTTCCCCTCGCGCAGCGACGGCGGCACTTTGCTCCAGTTTAAAAGGGTTAGCGGCGCGCGGCGGGCGGCTTTATAAATTTTCAGGACACCGCCCCCCCACCCCCTCCCGCAAGATTTCGCCAAAGTGCCTCCTCGGCTCTCCGCAGCCTCGCTTTTTAGAAAAGTTTTGCCGAGCGCGCCTGTCGCGCCTCTCTCTCTCTCTCTCTCCCTTCATTATATTCTCCGATGAATTTTCCGAGGCTTATTTATTAGCCGCTTGTTTTCGCGGCTTTCTATGCGCGCAATTAAGGCGACTCTCGACGCGCGATAAATTTCTCCTCCCCCAAGGAACTCGATAAGAATTTATCTTTCGCACGGCGACGTTAAATCCATTTGGGTTACGTAAAAGCGCGGCGCGCGAGATTCGCGGCCCGATATTCGATTTGCGCGAAAAGGTGCGCTCTCGTTTATCGCTCCGCGGAGGACGAGATGGAAATTCGGCGGATGTATATGAACGCACAATGCCCGTGGATTGTCTGATGGAGCGGCGGAGCGATCGGACTGCGGAGTGGGCCGCTTTCCTTTTTTTTTTTTTAAAGAGTGTACCGCCCCGTTAATTAATTCGCCGGGAATTGGAAGTTTGAGTTTTCGGTTATTGGTAGAATGAAAATGAAGCTCTTTAGGCGTTTGGGGCAGACGGTAAAGGTTCTTGCCTACGCTGAGAGAAAAGTTTAGCGAAAATTACCATAATTTCTACAGTAAAGCCACCAGAATTTTACTAAAAATATAGGAAAATTTACCAAACAGTGTAGTAAAATTTCTTGCGTAGTAATTTTTTTAGTCTTGACAATCTGTAGTGACTTTACTAGACAGATATTTGTATTATTTGTAACTTTTACTATATTTTTTCTCTCAGTGTACCGAGACAAACATAGCTTAGTCCGAAATTTTCAAAAGAAATGTCTGCCGAATTTTCCGATAATGGGGGTGTAGCTCATACCCGCCAATCGAGCTGGAGGATCACGATATGCACCTGATTGATGGCCAACCTTAGTCGTAAGAACCGCGATTGGAAATTAAAAAAAATATACATTGAAACTTTCAATTCTTGAATAAAAATTTAAAAAAAAAAAAACAGAAAACGAAGCTTCGATGAAAAAAGTTTCCGTTGAACTTTCTGCATCAACCGAGCTCTCCGGCGTACTTTATCCTTCATTAATTATTCGACGTTTAACGTTACATTAACAAGTTGCCCCCCGGAAAGTATGATAGATTTCCAAGTTTCCGCCCGACGAACTGATTGAGTAGCGCCCGGTTCTTTTGGGATTCGCTCGTGTGTATACGCTGCGCTGGCTTTATTATATTAGTTGGCCCCGAGTTTCGGGCGGCGTTGCATACATTAATTAAAATCGAGGGCTTCCGCGGGGCGGCCAACTTATTTAATTTAGCCCGCTCCGCTCAAATTGCCGCGGCGCAGCGCGGAACGCTGCGAGAACTGCATAATTTACGAGGCATCTTCCCTCTCCCCCTGTCCAGATTCAACTTTTTTTTTTGTTCTCCTTCCTCGGAGAACTCCGCGCGCTGCATTTCCTCGACTTTGCTTCCGTAATGCCACCCCCCCATCGACTCATTTTTCATCGAACGCAGCACTATAAAGCGCTCGCGCACAATCGTCCGCGCGGCTCGTCTCGACTTTCGCGCCAACTTTTTTAATTACCCGCGCTTATAAAATTGTCACTCGGCCGAGGGAGAGAGTCGAGTCAAAGTTATAAAATGAAAAGCCAAGCGAGCGGCTTACGACGGCCGGTGGGTCCCGCGTTTTAAACATTATTTATCCAGGCGACGCCGGCAACGAAGAGAAAGTCCGCGCGGTGCTCGCGCGAACGTGCAGAGCTCGAGAGAGCCAGTAACAGCCTCTCGAGAGATAACCGTAAGCGCCTTTTATGCCGCTTCATTCGCGATTTCCAGAGCGATCGGAGACACACTTCGAGCTTTTTAACGTTCGACGTCCGCGTCGACGGCCGGGGGCCCTCCTCCAAAATCACGAGCGGCGAACGTGTCGAAGTCGAGGCTCCGAGACTACGGGGGAGGATATTCCAGAAATGTCCTTTGACTCTCTTCCGTTCGCTCGGCGGGGGCCCGGGGTTTTTGTGTCGTCGCGCAACGGGGCGCGCTCCGTCGCTGTAACAAAAACGGGGCGAAACAAAGGGCAAAAATGGTTTCGCCGCGCGGAACGTAATCCCCGTGAAACTTTTATTCGTCCAATTTGAAATTGGAGTTTATATATATATACGCCGACCGAAGAGAGAGAGAGAGAGAGAGAGAGAGAGAGCGGCAGCGGCGTAGCAATCAGAGCCGGATCGAAAAATCGCTGAATTTTCGAGGCAAGAAAAATAAAGTGCCGCGCGTTCGTTCGTTCGCCGCGACAGAACGCGAAAAAGGCGTACGAGCGGTCAATCATCCGCTACGTCAATTCCATTAAAGCCGGGAAGCGTTATACGAGCCACGGCATATATATATATATATATATATATATTGCGTTCGCTGCAATCTCTCGCGGCGAGAGAGAGAGAGCTTTCGTACTCGACGCGCGCATAATGTTGCACGCTTTTTTAAAAAAGCCTCCCTCCCCCACCATCCCCCCCGGCAGCGGCGTCGTAAATATACCGGAGCGGCTAAACTCATTAGCATTCGCGTTAGCCGTGTACGCGCGCGTTAGTTATACGTGTTTATGTATACTCGGAGAGAGAAAAAAAAGGGCTAAAGAGAGGAGGGCTAAATGAACAGGATAATGCGGGGGCATTGTGTGCACGAAGCTCTCTCGCCGCGTGCGTGAACAGGTGTGCGATAAAGCGGGCTAGACTCTCTCTCTCTCTCTCTCGGGCCGGCTCCCCGAAGAAAGGGGCAGGTATACATACGATATACACGCGCGCGGGCCGCAAAATGACTGCCGCCGCCGCCGCCTCTCGCAGCTAGGCAGCTGCCCAGCCTCTCTTTTCTCAGTCCGCTCGCCGCGTAACGCACTGTGTGTATATACACGCGCGCACCTGCATCTCTCCGTCCGCCGCTCTGACCTTCGCCGCGAACGCATCTCGCACGCCGACGCCGCTGCACAAAGCAGAGCTCTCCGCGGACATTTTCCTGGTAAAGAGGAGGCCGGGGAGAGGAGAGAGAGAGAGAGAGAGAGAGAGATTTCAGGACCGAGTATGGAGTGAAAGCGGGCCGAATCCTTGAGGAGGAGTCGCCGGCCGAACAAATCACGGGGCCAGTTTTGTTTATTGCGCGCCAGTCGCCTCTCTTTTCCTCTCTCTCTCTCTCTTTCTCTCCCTCGCTTTATCGCGGCGAGGAATCGATCGAAGGCGGCCCGAAGCCAGGAGGGAACGGCGAAATGAGAACGAAATTTCATTCTCTCCTCTCTCTCTCTCTGTCTCTCTCGCCCCGCGTGGAAAGTCAATAAAAGCCAGCCGTGCCTGAATCCGGAAACGATTTGCGCCCGACGGCGACGTGTACGCCGGGGTGAAGTATACGGCGTAGGTGTAGGCGATTGATCGAAGGAGAGAAAAAAAAAAGAAAAAGAACTGATTCGACGCAGGTATATAGGTATGCGGAGGAATGTGCCGCTCTCTCCCTCTCTCTCTCTCTCTCTCTCTCTCGGTGCGTGTGCCAGCGCGCGTTCGTTGCGCGCGTTCGGCTGCGTGCGAAAATCGATCGCGCCTTTATTTACAAGGCAATTAGCGCTTTCGGGAGAGCGGAGACACGCGCTCTCTCTCTCTCTGTGTCTCTCTCTCTCGGGGGCAGGAGGAAAAAATCAATGAGGCCGGAAAAGAGTGGATAAAAAGGGGCTTTATAAATAGCCGCGGAGAGCCCGCGGGCGCGCATTCGAAATAAGAATGCGAGTAGACGCGCGACATCGTCACGAAATATGCCGCGACCCGAGGAGAGAGAGAGAGAGAGACGGAAAAAGCGGTCGTTTCCAGAAGCTCCAAAAGGACTCGTAGATGCACTCGCACTCGTACGTGCGCACACATTCTCTCTCAGGTATTAAGTCTGCATGCTCTCTCTCTCTCTCTCTTTCCTCCTCGCTCCCGCTCCCTCTGGGCCGAAAAATCGAAGCCAGAGGGCGAGAGAGAGAGAGAGAGAGGAAATAAAGAAACGCTCTGCGGGAACAGGTGAAGGAAAGGGGCCTCCGATCGCGCGGGGTATTAAATGGAGGTAAAAGGGAAGAAAGCTCCTTCCCCCCTCGCTCTCCTCGCTTCCTTCCTCCGTCGGCAGACTTAAAGTGGAAAAATCGATCGCGCCAGACGTTCGCGATCGGACTCGACTAGTTGGTTCGGCTCTCTCTCTCTCTCTCTCTCTCTCTGTGTGTGCGTGAGTGTGAGTCAGGCGGGCAGGCACACAGGTAGGAACGGCCGAGAGCGAGAGAGAGAGAGAGAAACGGGGCCGCGCGCCAGACCGAGATAACGCGAGTCCCTCTCTCTCTCTCTCTCTCTGGCTCGCGCGCGCGAGAGACACAGCAGAGCGGTGTAGGTGTAAGTAAGGTAAAAGGGCTCACCTCCGTGCTCCTGGCTGGCGGTCGGCTGGCCGCGCTGGTTGGCCCTGGCGACGGCTACCAGGAGGCCGACGCCGAGCAGCAGGACGGTGGTCGCCGACGGCGACATGTTCCTCTCCGCTCCGGGTGCAACTCTCTCGCTCTTTCCTCTCTCCTCTTCCGCTCGTCTACGCCACCGAGAGACTCCTCTCTCTCTCGCTCGACGACGATGTGGCTGCGCGCGCGCTTCGCTGACACACTGCACGCCAACACTTCGGGGACTCTCCTGCCTTAGCGCATCTTACGCGCTCTCGCTACTCTAAAATTTTCTGCGCTTCTCTACTCCCCCGCGCACAATCACCGAAACGCGGCTGGCTCTTGTTATTATGCGCTGCTGCTGCTGCTGCTACTACTGAGTACTGCTGCTGCTGCTGCTGCTGCTTGGCACAGTCGGACAGCAGGCTGGAATGTGTGTACGAGCGTGCAGCGATGAGGCACACGACTGGAGAGCGCCACCACCAGCGCACTTTACGACACACTCGTCGACTCGTCTGTCTCTGTCTCTCTCTCTCTCTCTCTCTCTCGCTCTCGGGGCTCGCGTCGGTGTGCGCCGAGAGCGGAGGCGAGCCGCGGGCCTGTGTGGGTGCCACTCCCGACGCGGCTGCGCGGAGGCGCGCGACCGGTTTTGCGTGTGCGCGCACGCCGCACCGACCGAGAGACCGAGGGAGAGAGAAAGATAGAGAGAGAGAGAGAGAGAGAGAACAGCGGCACACTGTGCGCCCGAGAGAGCCGCCGAGTCAATATTTGAGCGGAATGCCGGTGTTGGAGGAATATCGATTCGGCAAAAAAATGTGACCACTGGGCGCCCCCTTGCCCGAGAGCTACTTTTTTCCCCCCAGGATACAGCCGCGGGAACCCCGAATTTTAACGACCATCTTCGTCGCTCGAAGATATCCGGTCGAACCGGAGTGCTGCGGCAACGGGATGCTCGGACCTCGGAAGGGACACTCGTCCGATCAATAGACCGATCGATACGCTATGTATATATATTTAGACGGCAGAGATTGTATCCACCTGAGACCGACTTTTCAGGACGAAGGCTGCTCGATCAACCGAATTTCGTCGGAATAGCAATTGGTCCTTCGACTTCTTTGATTTCGGCGAGTTTTTGCCGCATAGCTCGCGGACGGTGGCGTGTTACAGTTTTAGATTTCGGGGAAGCGTGACGCTCGCGTACGCGTTTTTCGCCGAGGGAGCAGCAGTGTTGGGCACAGGTACGGACTGGCGCGAGAGAGACCGAGGGAGAAAGGGTCGGATGTACAGTGGATCACGCGCGCGCGGCCGAGAGCTCCGAAATTGCCCGCTCGAGACGTGATCGACCGGGCGGGAGGGATGAGTAATTGGCAGGTTTTCGATCGCGCTTTATTTTTAATTCTCTCGCCCTTTTTTTTTCGGGCCGCCCCCTTCGCCGAGAGAGTGATTTTGACGACGGAAATGGCTGCACGTCCCGCGACGTGCACGAGAGACTCGGCTCGAGAAACCGGGCCCCGGAGAAAGACAGATGCTGATGCGGCGCGCGCGAAAGTCGTTCGAAGGGAGATAAGGAAATGCTATACCTTTGGTTTTATAGTGCCGCTCTTATCGCCTCGAGAAAGAATGATGATTACATACTCCTCTTTTATCCTCTTTAGTATTAAACTTTTATTTTCGCTTTACCTTTTTACAAATATATATTTGGTTCGTTTAATTAAAAACTTATGGAATTACTAATTCGTAAAATACAATCCTGAATTGTTTCAAATTTAAAATCCTTAATACTTTTTCAAAATTCTCCTTGAGTTTTTAAGAGAAATTTTTTTTTATTAATTTCGAAATTTCTCTTAATAACATTTTAGAATATTACAAAAAAATTTACGAAATTTTATAAATTTGGAACTTACATCATTGTTATAGAATAGAGCGTCATTGGCTGACGACGCTAATTTATCTATATGTCTTATATATAAATCAAAATATTAAATTATTTTACTAACAAGTCAGTTGATCCTCTTGCAAACATAAGTATTCACTCATAGCTTCACGCAGACAAATCCACACATGCAGTTCATTGCTTTACAGGGGGTAGTTGAGAAGTACATCTTGACGCGCGAGCTCGAGCAACATAGGATCATCGAAGAATTTGTTGATGGACACGTCCTCGGACAATCCTTTCCTTCTTCTCGTTTTCAACATAAACTCTCTAGCCAAATGCGTCGCTGGCTGAGGCTCCAAAGGCCTAATGGTAATACTCTTATCGAGAGGATCACCGGGTACAATTTGCCAGTGATGGAAGACTGACAGGCAAAAGGCCTGACCCTGAGTATGCGTTCGAAGATCTGTCTCGAAGCCGAAACTGTCGATAGCGGGGATGAAAGCTTTTATTGTGTACAAAGGACTACCAGGTACCGGAGCGTCCTGTGTGACATGACCACGACGTTTGGCTAACACTGTGTACACTGCGGATACGCAATCAGCTGGTGCTTGAACTTCAACGAAGAGGTAGGGTTCCATAAGACGAGGGGTCGCCATAAGGAAGGCTGAATAAGCTACTCGTCTAGCGGTGGGAATGATTTGACCACCTAAACAAGAGACATTTATTCATAAATTAATTTTCAATTTCACTGGCAAATAAACAAATATTTAGGACATAAAAATAAAAAAATAATAGACTTAGTAGCCATGGTAGACTTTTATCAGCCGCTTTGAATTTTCTAAAAAAAACTTTCTTTCTATTCTTAAATTTGAGCAAGATTAATGTCCGCGTATTAATAAATCTGTTTTGGAAACAGTCGGTAAAGTCAATCTCTAAAGTCCCACTCACGAAACAAGTCCGAGAGAAAAAAGAAGAGACGGTCTCGTAATAAAACTGCAAATCACGGAAAAGAATCGATGGAATGTAATAAAGGCTTACCTCCGCGATGAAGGGGTTCTTGCGCAATGACGGCGTCGAGAATTTTGAATTTCACGTTCCTAATAGGTTCCTCGCACAGAGGCCCCTCTCGAGTTCCCCACTGGAAGCCCTGAATTATGGCTTCGCGAGCGCTATTCAGCAGTGATTTATCTACCTCCGAGGGTAGGGTGTCGTCGACTAAAATATTCGGCCCGGTCGCGTCCGGACCGAAAGCCCAAATGCTTCGGGCAGCCAGAAGATCCCAATCGTATTTTTGCTGGAAAAACTCTCCCAGTTTTTTCCTACGGGTAGAAAATAAAATTTATTCTTTGCTTGTGTCAAAGCGACGAAAGAGTTTATTTTTATACAACTCAAATGACTTTTTTATTATAGCATTTTTTTTTTAAATAATATGACAAAAACTTACTTGTTCCACGTAATTTTTACTTGCTCAGCCTCTATATCCTCTGCTAAACCTCTTTCCAACGGTTCGGCAATCATAGTTAGCTTGTTTCTTTTATTTGGCGTCTCGGCAAAACATTTTAAGGAACTTGTTTCCACAACAGTTTCAGCAAAGGCTACTACAGGATCAGCCACTTTGATGTCAATCTCGGAATACATTCTGCGCAAATCGTGCATAGCACAATCTAGATATAGTTCACCAGTACCAAGGACCACGTGTTCGCCACTTTCTTCTACTCTCGTGCCTAATAAAGGATAACTTTTATTGACTTTACGTAAGCCGTCCAACATTTTTGGCAACTCGGACGGATTAACTGGTTCAACAGCAATTTTAATAATACTTTGTGTGTTGAACTTTAAAGGTCGGAAAATGTACAAGTCGTCTGATTCAGTTAAATCGGTGATAGTGCTGGTTTTGACGATGGATCTATCAATTCCTTCAATCAAAACCCAGTTACCAGCTGGTACCATGCTCAGTTCTATATTGTAACGAGCCTCTGATATCCAAAGGCGACCGACTGTGAGAACACGGGAGTCTTCTTCGTCCTGTCGCGTGTAAGCTTCACCTAGAACGCGGACTCTTTCACCTGCATTTAAGGTGCCAGACATTACTCGACCAAGAACAACGAAAAGAGTGCAATCCTCTGTTGGGTACATTTTTGTACTGTGAATCATGAGTCTCCCCTATAAATGAGAGTAAATTCTTACATTTCAAATAAAAGAAATTTAATCTTTATTTCCAAATAAATATTAATCAACTTACATCCGGGTTACAATCAGTCATGTCTTGGGCCAAAGGAGAATCTACAGATCCTGTGTATATGTGAGATACTTTATTTAAAGCATTAGCTTTAGGGTTTGGTATATGGGCAACACACATATCAACAAAACCACACATATCTCCTAAAAATCTAGTGCAAACAAGCCTAAGCAATGGTCTAATATTCATTTTCATTTCTTCTGATGTCATACGTATTCCCAACTCGTCCAATACTGTAAAAAAAATTAATTGTATTAATCAAAATAAAAGTTTTGCTATAAATATAATGCAAAAAAAACTTTATGCACCTTCGGGTAAAGTTGTATCCACGTCACCTACGACTTGGGCAAATATTTTATACAATGGTTCTAAAATAAATTCAATAAAACTCCTTTGTGCGGTATTATGAGGTGGCTTTTTGGTAAACTTCCTTGTTTTAGAATTAAAGTAAACATCGCCCCATAATCTTTTTGCAAACTCATTTACATTCAATCCTGGATAATCTTTACCATATAAAGCAGCAAACGACTTTAAAGTGAAACAAACATTGTATTCTGAACTTGCAAAACATACATTTCCTAGAGCAGGTGATACAAACTGAGGATTTTCAGTATCCGAATGTAAAGAAATCAATCCATTTACTTCTTCAATAATATGCCGCAATTTATAATAAGCATCAAGTGGTGGCAATTTCAGTTCTAAAACAAGTCTGTCAATTTTATTGATACAGACTGTTAATGCTAATTTTTCTTGAAGGGCATGTTTCAGCAATCTTTCTGTATTCAACATAACACCTTCAGCAGCATCAATCATTAAAATTGCTCCATCTGACAAGCGGATAGCAGCAGTGGCTTCATCAGAAAAATTAACATGACCTGGAGTGTCAAAAATATTTAAAAGATAAGATTTTGATTTGACATCTGGTAATACAAGAGAAACTGGTACTGCTTTTGTAGAAACACCACGTTGCTGCTCAGTAAATAATGTATCAGTATACCTAAAAGAATAAATTTTTTACAATATTTTGAGTTTTTCTTAAATCAATATGAATTGCTGTAAAAATACTTACCTCAAAGGTTTTTCATCAGTTACAGAGTGCATATAAGGATGAGTTTGTCTAATTAAACAATCTACTAAAGTAGTTTTTCCATGATGCAAATGACCCAACAATACGACATTACGTATCAAATCGGGACAATCCATCAAGTCTGCTAAATAATCGATATTGTAAGTAGTTTCTGGAAGTTCTTGCTGTTTAATTTGAAACTTGGCTCTTCTTGTTGGTGCAATTAACGGTTTATCAAGTGGCTGAGCATCTTCTTCTTGCACTAAAGTTTCTACCTGTTAATTTCATAAATAAATGAATATTATTAATTATAAACAATAATTGTGTAATAAAAATATTTAATATTATATATTTGCCTCTGGGCCATAGACTTCTAAAGCACTGGGATAGTATCTTTTATCTTCATGGAGTACAACTGCCATAGAATTTGTTTCCATATTTTCTCGGGACTCATCCTTGTCTTCCTCCATTTCTTCATCGGATCGTTCTCTATCCTCCATGTCTTCTCCAGCATTTCCATACTCATTTTCTTCTTCACTATCAGAGGCCAATTCAGGGCCAATGTAGTTTCCGAATTCATCATAGAAGTCGGGATCCATTTTTAATGTTTCTTACAAAATAAACTGTAAAAATGAGTAAAACGTGTATTTATTTTCACTTTTATAACCTATAAGACACTCATTGACTCAAGTTCTTTGATTTACTGCAATACCATGAAATTGTACTTCAATGTAGTTTTTACGTCTTACTATTTCAATTCGGTAAAATATTGTAAAATCTTAAATAAATCTCATGATAATTATTGCAATAGATAATAAAATATAAACACATGAAATTATATACGTACCGGTTGGACGCTTTTTGCTTGGCCCGCCGCGAGCGCATTTGCTTTACTTTTTTGAAAGTGTACTGCAGAGAATTCCAATAGATGTCAGCACAAATCCACACTTGCTGGCAAAGTCGATTAATTTATCGTTTGATGAAACTTTCGTAGGTAATGAAACTTTTATCATTTACTGCGTTCTTACGTAGGTAAGTTGTTTAATTATATTATCAATAAGTAATAAAAAAAATATATAATTTTTTAATATAAAATAAATTTGTTCGAAGGATCCCATTTCTAACATGTAAACGCCAGTACATCGTGAGTTTTATTTTTTACACTTAATTTTTCATTTCTTATCTACGATACTCTTACGATGAAATGATAAAACTTCTTACTTCGCAAAATCGAATATCTATCCTTTCTCTGTTTTCTAAAAATAATTACTTACATTATCCAAGCTTTAATATAGTTTTTATTACAATGCCCAAGAGACGAAAAATTAAACAAAAAAAATCTGAATACCGAAGAGTGAACGATTCTCGTTTGCCCGAAAGGTCAGAAATGAATTACTCATTGCATACGCGGACAGGAGGCTCATTTTTATGCGCCGGCAATAATTCGATTTGTTTTCCATGCATAAAAGAGCCCGATCATCTGACTGTGCGCCGTATCGCGTAATTCTTGGCGGCATAACAATAGGATGGAATTTATAATGCATTACTCGCGCGCCGTGCGCGCGGCTCGATATATTGTTCGTAATCGCGAGCGCGGAAAAAGCAGCATAATTCGAATGCAAATATTCCTGTTATTGCATCGGCAGGAACGAGCTGCGAAAATCTATAAATGGAAGTGGCTTAGATAATATTCGTATAGCCAACGGTTTGCAAAAGATGATCGGTTCTTCGCGAGGCTGTATAATTTTTTATTTCTGCAAACGAGCCTGTTGTTATGTTACTTTGCAAGTCTCCGCACAGATAATGCAGCTGGGTTTAAAAACGCAAATGAAATTAGAAGAAAGAGAAACGTGTAATTTAACGCACTTCTGGAATTTGCTTAGCATAATTTATGAAAATCCTTGCCGTTTATTTAAAATTTGTATTATATAGTTATATTGTATGCAGATATTACATGCAATGTCAAATCGATGATTTTGAATAGGTTTAATACGAAGAATCTGCGCTCTGAAAGCGCGACTGCCGAGTGTCGCATCTATAGTTCCCTGATCCCCTCAGTAGAATCTGAGTGACGTTGGTCACTGCGTCATCGCTCGCGTCTCCTGCGACTTCCCCCTTCAATCTCTTGAATTTCAGCCAGCCTTCATAACTCGTTTACCTTTAACGAGGCAAAACTTTTAGCCCCATTAAAAACGCTACCCTTCAACACTCAGCAATAAAAATGCATTATTTGCAGTTTCGCAAAAAGCCGAGCATCATTGAAAAATCCGAGAATTATAACACGAGGATCCGCACAAAAGCGGCGCAGAGCGAAGCCGAGGATGATGGCCGTCAGCGAGCGATGTATTCCGTCGCGAGGCGTCCCCGAGCGATGTGGTATCGACCTCGAAGTTGCCTCGAGTGAAGTTACATGGCGCATGCGCCGATTGCGCGTTGGCTCTCTACGATGCCTGCGGGAGTGCGGGCTGCGAGCTTCAAAGGCGCAGGTGCCGACGACGCTCGAGACGAGAGAGAATTCTCGTCTTGAACTTCGCGGACCTTTGAGTCGAGAACTTGCGAGGCGCCTCTCGTCTGCCTTTGTTTCCCTCCCATTGCTCGGGGAGGGTCGAAACTGCAGGCTCGATCATCGTTTTTTGTCGGATGAAGTAAAGTCTTGGCTTTTTTTTGAGCTTCTAATTTAATTGTGGACGTAATCGCCGTTATTTTTATTAAAAATCATTCGTTTAATTTGGGGTAGCATTAAATCAGAGATTACGTAAAGAAAGAAGCTTATTTTCTGATAGAAAAGATATACTATTTTTAATTTAATAAGATAAAGTGCGTTAAATTAAAGTAATTCGAAACAAATGCGCACTGAATTCCAAAAATGATATCGTCGACGACATCATTATTGTCTCGGACTTGCATCTACGTTAAGTAACGAGCTAAATCAGCTTTCGGGTGCAGGAGATTCAATGAAAACGAAATGGCCGTTTAAAGGCTTTTTCAGTAATAAAGGCATAATAAACGAGCGGTGGTAAGAACGCAACTTGCAAAACTAAATGTAGCCCTATCAGTTTAAAAAAATGACTAATACCGACGTCGCCAATCTCCTCCGACTCTCAATAAACCAGTTAATTAACCAAAGCCAGAGCGCCATCGAGAGCGCGATAAACGTGAATTATCCCGCAAGAAAGAAAAGCTAACTTCCCAAAAGCTCACCGCGATCGGCCCGATCAAATATTCCTGCACTCGATTTCTCGATCGGCAAATCGCCGCGCCAACCGCGCCGATTGCGAAATCGTCTTCGAGCGCACACGGCGATCTCAAGGCGAAAGCGAGGAGGCCCCGCCCCCTTCGTGCGCAAAGGGCAGCTGCGCTCGTGGGCGGGGCCGGGGCTCCTCGGGGCGCAACCCACGGCCATCTTGACGGACGCCGTTCCGCCACGCCCCCACTCCCGGGGCCGAGGCGAAAGTCGCTCTCTCGGCGGTCTCTCTTTGCCCGCGGTGTCGGATCGACGAAAATACAAAACATCGCCGTCGCCGCGAGGAAGCGACCGGGCCGCGTCCGGTTTCGGTTGACCGCTGTGTAAATCGGTATACGGAGAAAAACGCGAGATCGAGATGACGCAAATCCGCGGAGTCGCGCCGCAACGACAGAAGAGAAACTCTTTACCGAACGTTGGCGCGGCTCTCGGGCGAGGTGCTCGTTTCTTCGTCGAGGAGGTTCGCCCGCGGAACGCTCGGAAGGAATAATATATACACACCGCGAGCCAGATGCATTTGTCGCCATCTGGCGTCCGCGCTCGCCTGCCGTGTCATTATTTTTTCTCGCTCCTTTCTTTCGAGCCACACGCTCGGGCACGCCGGAGTTCTTTGACTCTCTCCGCACTGCCCGCAAAAGCGGGCAGGAAAATCCGCTGGCAAACGCGCGCGAAATTGGACGTATAAGCTTTTCAATTTTGACGATTTAGTTGCTTGTGCGCGTTCGTTTGTATTCAAAGTCTTGCGCTAAACGATTGCGTCTTTGCTCGAGAACCTCGACTCTCGTCTCTCGCTCCTCAAATGCGTCGGGCGCTCGTGCGTTTAAAAATTTATTTAAAAATGGCATTTTGACGATGTGCATCGCCGCTCCACGGTTGTTCTCGAAAGCGGAAAACTGTCGCGAATCAACGGACCCTCTAAAATATGTACAGCTGTGTAAGGTGGATTCCGGCTGGAATCCATCTGGAATCTATCGGAATTCATCTAAATGGGCAGCGGCCCTGGATTATTTTAATATAGGGGATGCAGTTATAACGCATCCCCTATTAAAAAGTCATTAGTCGCATGCTGTTAACATCCGACAAACTTAGAACAGCTTGAATAAAGCGTTCTACGTAACATTTAACTGTCATTTAATACCCTGCTATTGCACTCCTTTTCTGTACGGTCTTTTTCTTCGATTTTCACTTGCCTTCCCTAACTATGAGTAAATAGCTTTTAGAAGCGTTGCCCGCGAGAAAAAATCGTACACCTGACGTGTCCAAAGAGTATTTAAACTCATCCTCGATTTCTCCCGAATTAGTCACTCTAGCAGCTCTAAAGCGAGTAGATAACCATTTTAAACAAACCTCATTACGCCCTGCCCGCATAAGCATCTCGATCGCCCTCCGCGTGCGGCGGACTCTTGCTCCGTTTCAAAACCACCCGACACCTACGAAATTCGTAGAGCCTCGACTCGCGAGACGCCCTCGCAACGAAGAACACGACAAACAAAGCGCAATTTTTTGGCACGCGCCGAAAACCGAAGACGAGAGATAAGGGACCAGGTTTGCCGCGTATAGCCTCCGCCGTTATCAAACCTCGGCTCGCGTCCCCCCCTAGCTTGGTCCTCGCTCTCTCTCTCTCTCTCTCTCTACCCGTCCGCAAATAGCCGAAATGAGCTCGGCGCTCGAGCGAGCGCGCGCGGCCATCGTCGCCGCGTCGCCAAGGCCATCGGACGCTCTTCGCGAGAGAGAGAGAGAGAGAGAGAGCGAGGAATATAATACGCTCCTCGGCGCGGGGGACACTGTATAATACGCGCATCGTCGCGCGCGGCGTCGCGGGGGGATCCGATTCGGGCATAGTCCTGATAAGCCTCTCGGCTCCCGCGGGGCTGTGCGCTATATAACTACTCGCACACTATAACGCTCTAGCGGCTGCTGCTGCTGCTCTCTCTCTCTCACCGACGTGCACGATCGTGCAGCGCGCGGACGCTGCGCAGGCGCATGCGCAAGCCTCCTGCACTTTGCGTGCTTCCACGCAGCGTGGCCTCTCGAAGAAATGTACTTACGGCCGAGAGAGAGAGAGAGAGAGAGAGAGAGAGAGCGACTGGCGCGGCCAGATCGATAATTGCAGGATAAATCAGTCTGGGCTTGTTCCGAGAAAATTCCTCGCCTCCTCTCTCTCTCTCTCTCTCTCTGTTTCTCTCTTCTTCTTTCTCTTTCTGTCTCCGTTTCTCGGGGTTCATCGCTCCGAGCGATCCAGCCGCCGAATACTCTAACGCTTGCAATGCAAATGATAAGACGGAGCGCGAACCAATCTCCTGATCTTCGGCGCTTGCTTTATCGCGTTTTCGGCGCCGGATCAATATTCTTCTCCGAGGATACGCGAGATATTGAAAAATTCAATTCTTACGCGGGAAATTAGTAGGTGTCTGTTCGTTTTTTTTTTTTTTTTCGTGCTAAATTATAAAAATGATTTCGATGAAAAGTCTCAGGTTTGCCATTTTTTTAACGTTGTAAAATTTCTTTGATATAAATGAACATGAAAATGTTTGATCAACACAATCTAAATCTTTATTCAGTGCTATCGACGACCATTTAATGAAATAAAAAAATTTTAAATTAAGAACTTCACTTAATATTGAATTTCATCTCAAGACTCAACGGGAAGTGGAATCGGGTAATTATTAATTAGATGATGATAAATAAATATAACGTCAAGTACATGTGAAGAGAATATTTATTAATGATTAATCATTGTGTAGTACAGAGATCGCAAGGTACGCAGTAGGTAAAACATAACAATGAAGAAAATGGACAAAAATAAGTGGTATAGTAACTAATCCCAATAACAAATAAAACTGACTCACATTCTATACATTTATTTATTATACTTTAACACGTGTTGCAATAGACAACAATGCATAATATCCGCAGAAACGACAAAAGACGACGATCTTATGTTCGTTCGACGATTATAATAACCTTGATCGATTGACAATAATGATCTTTCGCGATTACACTTGTTAGTTTATTCTTAGAAACTACCAATTAATCTCGAAAAAGAAAATTGTACTATTAATGGTTCGATTAAATTATTTAAACTAATATATTAATATAAATAAGATAAAACAAAAAGTAAACTTCTCTATTAATTTTTCAACAAAAAAAGAAAAAAAAATACCATTATGTACTTTTTCTTTAATAATCATTTTTATACACAACAGATTTGGTTTTTTTATTCATTTATTACACGACGGAAGCTCAGGGATTATTTCACATCGATGTATTTTTTAAACTTCCATTTTTTTTTTTTTTATGAGGGTGAACTAAGTTTTTCATTACACAGTCACGACACTGCAGCATATCCGAAAAGTGAATTCAACTCAGAAGAACACGTTTTATACTGCTTACATGTAAAATTATAATGCGTTATTACATACTACGTATATGTATATTGATTCTTTATCGATATTCTGAAATTAAAATGGAAATATCAATTTTCAAGTGTAAAAGACTTTGATACGAAAAATGATGCTAGCTCTTGTTTTTTCTTTTGATTTTTAATAGGCGATGATTTTTTAAGGACTCGAAGGTCCTCGTTAATCTACACTGTAAGGACGCACATTACGAACGTGATCAGTCTATACAATCGATGGGTTTTTTTTATAAACCAGAAAGGTAAAATACCTTTCCCTCGTGTGGGCAGTTCTTATTGTTTTTTTTTTATTTTTATTTTTTTTACAATCAACTGAATATTCTAACAGATTGCACTCGTAATTATTTACCGCAATCAATCCAACGTACACTTAGTCTTTGTAAGTTGACGAAAGACGTTTTTGCCAAAGAAAAAAAGTGTAAGAAGTATAGTAATAATATATTAATATTTATTTAGAAATATTATAAAAATAAATTGTGCACAGCTATGATTACTGCAATGACTTTGGTAAACTATCTATGTATGTATATACATAATAAACTAATAAAAGGACAAAATCACTGCAATTATAATAATATATTAATAATTCAGCGTTCGAGAAGAGACAGTTTTTTTAGGATGCATGTTTTTTTTTTTTTTAATTTTTTGGTTTTAGCCTCCATAAAGTTACGAAAATTGATATTGCACTTTATCGTAAAGAAACATTGAACACGAAATTTTCTTTTCTGCTAAGAAATAGCGTTAATGATTATTACTAAAAAAAAAATAAAATAAAATAACGATTGGTCCAACTGATCTTTGATATCGACGGAGTTAATTAATTTTTTTTCGCCTCCAACGGTTTCACCTCGCAGTTCAATCGATCAAGTCCAATCCCCAACGACGGTAGTAAAATTGCACTAAACATTGCACGTTTTCTTTTATTTTTCTCCTTACTCTTTGGCATCTCTGAGGAGTAACTCGTTTTTTTTTTAGGTCGCAGCGATTACAATGATAAGATCGACAACTCACGACTCGTTAAATATAAATAATAATTTCTAGCAGTTGTTTTGACTTTATCGGCTAATTTTGACTTAGTTTGCTTTTCTCTTAACAGAAGGAAAGTCGATTTTTTAAAAATAAAATGCACAAGAATGCTTCTGCTCGAACCGTGTCGATCTTCTCGCTGCTTCTGCTACAAACGTTTTGCCTGTCTACATACATCTACTTATCACTTAGACGCTAAATCATTACCTGCATCTGACACGGTTATACGTAGGATATGATAACTCCCAGAAGAGTGTAAAAACATCGAGTAATAATTCAATGCTCTACTGTTATTGGTTCTTTTCCCTCGGTATTTATTTATCTCGAATCGTCGACGAAGCGTCAGTCACGTTTCGTTTAAACGACGATTTTTTTCCAGATATGCCTGGAGGGAAATTTGTGCTTTGCAAAATAAATTCTCGTCGGAAACGCGCCTTGTCCAAAGGTAAGATTTGTCCTTTTTTTATGTTTTATTCGCGAGGAACTATTCAATTTCTAGGAACAAGGTAGCAAATATAGTTGTTGGTCGAGCGCTGCTGCAGTACGTAGCGGTATTCGTTTTATTGTACAGTGTAATCAAGTCGATCTCTCCTTATGTGTAGTAAACGCATGACTTTTACAACCTGGCCTCTTTCTCCTTTTGCAACGTAAACCCTCCAGTGCATATCTGCCGCATTTTCGTAAAACTGTTTTTTCTTTTTTCATTATTTATAATTTTTTCCTTTACACAGCGTAACTTATCTTATCGTAGTTTACAGCTAGCCTCCGAGACGTGCTTTGTGACATATTCATAGTTTGACGATGCTTATATCACAATTTATTCAAATTATCCCAACACCCCTTATAAAATCTTATCTATAGAAGTTTCATGACTTACAATTATACGTATTATCTATAGGTTGACATTTTTACTTTTTTTTTATGGGTAAATATGTTACAGTATTCATCAATTTGTATGATAAATTGTTATAATAATTGATTTTAGCGATTCTAGTTATTGAACCTAGTCCACATTAATTCATCTTAGACTTTTAACTAGGCTAATATTTTACACTTAACAAGTCATTTTTGATCATTACTGCTAGAAAATGTAGAGCTTGTTACATTGAGTGACAATAAACATTAAAAACTTTTATTAATAAATATATTAGGCATTCAAACTCATCTGAGCAAATACTGTTTAAAACTGATTCATCAAAAGTTGGTATCTTTAAAAAAGATATTGATGAAAACTGTGACATATTGCGATAAAAAAGTCAAAAATTGACCTTTGTTCAAACTACCTGCTTGAATAAAAATGAAACGACTCTATAAAATTGAACCTCCTAATTTGCAATTATATTGAAAATTGAATCAGTTCAAATGTTTATATAGAAAATATCGTCTCTTTCTCTCGTTAAATACGCATTCACCAGAAATAGTTGGATTCAAAACCGACACGCCAAATAATTACACAAATATCATCTCGCTACTAATGCTCTATATTGCACATACTAATATACTATTTCATCGACATCCTATCAAAAATCACTCGATAACACCCCAAACTAAAAAGAGCAGTAAAAGAACGTCACGCGATCACGAAACCGATACTCATACGCATAAATCCCCTACAAGGAAGAAGAAGGGAGAAAGGAATAAAAGCACTGATAAATGCAAAGTCATACTTATGGAGGTTGGTGGTTAACATTGTAATATCCGGTCCTCTGATTCCGGTACTGGGAAGCAACGACCGCCTGTGGATTAGGTATGTGCCTGACGCCGATATTGGGCTTGATTTTCATCCCGAAATTCGAGATCCGTTGATGAGGTTGAGGTACGCGGAGTGCCACTTTTCCAGCCACGGTTGATCCTCCAGGTCCCGGGACACCTATAAAGTTCTGAGACAGCTTGGATTTATCTAATTGAACTATGCTCCGATCACTCAATAACGAAACCGCGGCGTCCGACAGAGTCCTTAGATTCGTATCCTGCGTCTTTCTGACCTGCGGTTCCTCTTTCACCGGTTGAGGTCTGTTGTTTCGAAGGATACCCACCGGTTGCTTCTCCTCGGAGTTGCCCTTGTTCAGAACCACATCTGAGACACCGGACGACAGATCCAGAACTTTGTCCTTGGCGCTGCTGAGATCCAGTGGTGAATCATGCTTTCCGATCGTAAAGGTGTTGAGTGAAAAGGTGACGTTAGGTCGTTTAGCGCTACGCAAAGGTGTCAGCGGCGGGGGCTCTTTTCTTTTAACACTGTTGGTCGTGGGAGTACCGCTTCTGGATGTGGAAGATGCCGAGTTGCTGGAGGGCGTCGGTGAAGCTGCAGCGGCCACCTCCTGGGAGCTTGACATGATACTCTTGAGGGTGTCTCGCATCTGTTTTTCAGCCAGCAGACTGCGAACGCGGTTTGCTTTGCTTTCCCGAAGCTGTTTCTCCAACTTTTCTCGCTCCACGGCCGGGTCGCTCTTGTCAGTGGCAGACTGAGCGGGACTCTTGTTTCTCTCCTGCTTGCTTTTGTTGGCTTCGGCGATTGCTACCAGTCCCAGTCTGCGAAGCACCTCCTCGTTCTTCGGCGACTCTTCTTTCTCCGGCTTACTGTTCTCAGGAGGGGCAACGGGCTCCGGGCTCTTCTCACTCGCCTCGACAAGTTTATCCGGCACGATAACTGCTTCTTGCACGACGGTAAACTCTTTCCTCTCCGAGAGGCTCTTCTCGTCCTCGATCATCTTCCTTTCCTTGGGAGGCTTGTGCTTCTGCGAATGACCGCTTTTCGTTTTCTCCTTGCGCGCCGTGCGCATCTGTAAAAGCTTATCCTTCGCTTGACTACCCCCGCTGGTGCTGGACGTGACCCTAGCTGGAACCGGGGTCAATCTGACTTTCAGCTTCAGCAGATCCTCTCGGGGAGTCGTTGTAATTTCGGCGATAACCCGTTTGTTCCGACGCTTTTTGCGCTTGTGCGGGTGCTCCAGTTTCGACAGTTTTCGCTTGTCGTCTATCGGGGGATCCGGAGCACGCATCACCGGCGTGACCTCGCAGCGCGGTTTCAGGTCCTTCGAGTACTGATCGACGACGGTCGTGGCGGGAGTGGTGCGCGATATCGCTGGCTTGGGACTGGGAGGCGGTGTGGGCGGCCTCTGAATGTTTTCGATGGCTTGATTATTCGCGTCGTTGTTGCCGCTGTCGAGGGAGCTACTGTTGCTCAGGCTCAGGCTATTGTCGCAGTTGCTCGATGTCTGCTTCGTTGGCAGCTCGTCTACGCGAATAATGCGATACAGAAGCTTCATTGGAGCTTCCTGGAAATGAAAAACCCAAAGGAACTCGCGTTATTGGGTTACTTGAACAATAATGATTTCAAAAATGAGGGGGTTCCTTTATTGTTTTACACGACGAAAATAAAGAGAGAGAAAAATAAAATTCTAAATGCTTAAACGTTCAATATAAATAAATAGATGCTCACTCTCTTCCACTCGAAAATGCAGGCCAAATCCATAAGCGTCCAAGAGGGATCGAGCACCTCCATGTCGTTCTTCGGTCCCCTGACCTCGTACAGCATCTCGATCTTGCTGTTCCGGTACGTCTCGTCGGTATCGTCCCAGCCCCTCTTGAGCATGAGCAGCCTGAGCAGGTGCCTGACGGTGACGCCGGCCGGGCACTTGAGATACCTCGTCGAGCCCTCGCTGCTCTTCGCGTCCAGCTCGCAGAGGCTCAGGCTGACGAGCTCGTCGAAGCTGAGCTCGGGTGCGCCGATCGGCGGCTGATTCAGATTGGCGCACTGCGGATTGTCCTGCTGAAAGTGTCGTCGCCTCTCCTGCTCGGTCCTGAAGAGGCTCGGCACGACCAGGTAGACGAGTCGCTGCAGACCGATGTCCGGGACGAGGGGAGCGAGCGCCGACGCGTTGCACACCGGACAGGTCCTCGGGCCGCCGTTCAAGCGTCGCACTATGCAGCCTCGGCAAACTGTCGACAATAATTCAATCGAGGGGGGGATCGTTCTCTTTACCGTGCCATGTTTTTTTATTCTCCGCAAAAACATCGTCAAGCCAAGCTAATTCGCGCGGGAGGAGAGTGTTTACCGTTGGGTGACCTTGGGTCGAGCGAGCAGTGCAAATCGCATTTAAATTCAGGGACAGTTGCCTTTATCGCAGGCGCAGAAGAAGAAAGCAAGGAGAGGAAGAAGAGAGACAGAGAGAGAGAGAGGGGGGTAAGGTGAGAAAAAGTGCGAGCCAGTAAAGCGCGGGTAAAGGCAGTTCAGTCAGCGTTAGCAGCAGCAGGTGTTTAGATGCGTTATACTAACAAGAATGCAGGCACTCGACGAGGGTCGTCGCGTCGATGAGGTATCCGCGGCAGAGCGGACACACGATGTGCTCGTTCAGGTCCTTGACGAGGGGCTTTTCTCGCTCGCGGCCTGTGGGCTCCTTCCCGCCGCAGACTTCACCGGCCGGCTGCTCCTGCCTCTGCTGCGCCATGCCGCCTTCCTTCCTGGCCCTGGAAAAACAACTCTTTTCCCCACTCTTCACTTTACTTCGCTCCGAGCCGAGTCTCGAGTTTCGTAGTCGTTAAAAAGGCACGTAGCCGCCAGTGTTGTGCTACACGCTCGGCGGTTTCTCGCGCGCGGATGAAAAAGCCTGCCCGAGGTACAAAAAAAAAGAAAGAAAGAAAAAGAGCACGTACACCGCGGAGAGCGAGAGAGAGAGAGAGAGAACGAGAAGCGTTACGAAAGAGAAACCCGCGGCCTCCTCTTGGCGCACTTGCTCTCGGCGCGGCTTACAATGTATGGCGCGAGAGCGTATGTCTCTTCGCGTGATTTGGCGGCAGTGAATTGATCAACATCCTCGGATGAAAAGAGCGACTGGCGCGCGCCGGATATTATCGAGCGATGCTGCGTGTACGTGCAACCCACCCACTCCTCGTCGGAGCGTCGTCGCTCCGAACAGATGTTCGGAGCGACGAGCACTCCGTCAATTGCGCGCCGTCTTTTTTCTATATACATATATATATATATGTACACTCGGACTCCCGCCGGTGCGGCAAGTGTTTGTTTTCATTGTGAATGGGGCCCTGCGCGGTAGATGCTTCCTCTTTTTCCTCGATCGGACTGTCAGGTTTCTTTACAAGTGCATTCATTTTTTTTTTTTTTTTTATTTCAAAATTGACGTTTTGTTTTCAAAACTTGTCGAACCGTTAACTAACTTGAAGAGTAATTAACATTGTCTGGCTTTACTTTTCCGATTATAACCTATAAAGTGACCTGCTTTTCCCGTGCATTTCTGGTGCTAAAATTCCAGTTATTACCAAATAAAAATATTGCACCGGTTGCTTACTCGCGTGAATTAAAAACAATCGAATAAACAAAATCTGCAAAAATAGTATTACTAAGAAGTTCAACAAACCGCGAGAAAAGTTAAAAAAAAAAAAAAATGCAAAAAAAATAATTTGCACGTGACACCAAAAGCAGCCTGCCTAAAAATCAATGTCTCGTGGGCAGAAAAGCATATGACACGGACGCTCGTGTCCGCGCCGAAGAGCTAGTTAACGAGTACGCCGAGCAAAAGGAAAACCGCGCAAAAATAATTCGGGAGCCTGTGTGCCTCGACTCCGCCGGGCATTTAAAAGTCACGTGCGTCGGAGCGAGACGGAGAAAGAGACACACACACACACACTCGCGACGAGGTGGTATATGGTACGAGAGAGAGAGAGAGTCGTGTCTTTGCTTACGTGCGCGATGCAGTGGCGGCGGCGGGCGAAGGCGCGTGCTCCGCTCGTATTCCCATCATCGGCATCTATAGAGTCATTATCGCGCTCCCGCACCCACACGCATGCGTGCGTGCGCGCACCCACTGACACAAAGCAGCGCCTCGCCGCAAGTATATAGCCTACCGGTCGCGGCTCTCTCTCTCTCTCTCTCTCTCTCTCTCTCGACTCGGGATAATCAGCCCCGCGAGAGGGAGAACGCAGTAGAGCCGAGGACGTGGCAACGACGCTCTCTCTCTCTCTCTTTCTCTCTCTCGCGCGCGCGTGCTGCAGAGCTCTAAACGGCGTCGCTACACTGCCGCTCCACATCGACGAGGAGCAGCGATAACCCGTGCGAGGAAGCGGCAACGCCGCTACTTGGCAACGTTTCACCGTCCGACATATCTGGCAACGACGCCCGCTCTCTCTCTCTCTCTCTCTCTTACACTCAGCTTAGGGACGCACCTTCTCGCTCCCACTGGCTGCGTCGGTCCGGGTGTGTGGGTAGCTGTCACGGGGGGGGCGGCTGCTCCGCTGGGCCGACTCCCGGTGGGGCTCTGCTCCGACGGCTGCTCGTCCCAGGGCAGAAGGAGAGGCCGCGAGTCCGGGAAGAGAAGGCCGCGGGTCGGCCTGAACTAGCCCGAGACGGCTCGTTCGCTCGCGCGCTCGCTCGCTGGCTATCTGTTGTCTGTCTCTCTGCTCCTCTCTCTCTCTCTCTCTCTCTCTCTCGCTCGCTCGCGCAGCGGGCCGACGGTGGCGACGGACGGCGGCGGCGGCGGCGCCGACGGCGAAGCGACAGAGAGCGCCGCGGCAGCGACGGAGAGCGAGAGAGCGAGCGCCGAGATATCGACCCCGCCTAAGCTCCGCCCGCCGGGAAGCGGAGCCGACCGAGTCGGACCGAGCGGGACGACGAGCCCCGACTCCCCCTCCCCCCCCCCCCCTCTCTCCGCGGGAACCGAGCAGCCGGCCGTTCGCCGCGCTAACATGTCGGAACCGAAGCCGCTCGAGAGATCGATCACCGCGGCGCGAGCGACGCGTCATCGCCATTTTTCCGAGGGCCGCCCTGAGGCTGTGCTAGGTAGATGTTGCGGGATCGGCCTTGCCTCCGATCGGTGCGCTCTCGAGGGATGGGGCCCCGTTGTATCGCTGCGCGGAGCTTGAGGCTGCTCCGGAGGAACCCTACGCGACTCTTCGTTGAGGCCCCTCTCCGGGCACGAGCCTCGGCTCTCTTTCTAATCGAAACGCGAGAAATTAGGTTCTTGTACCTCGGAAAAGTTAACCAGAGGCTGCCTGAGGTATTCAGACGTTGGTGAAATTCGTATACGGAATAGGTTCCGGACGACTGCAAGAATCCCCTGGTTTATCGTCTAAGGAATAGGAATGAAGAAGGGCACGATAACTTTGATCGTTTAAGGAGATATTATATCCTTTTGACTATAATTTACCTGAAAAATAAGAAATATAACGTAATTTTTCAAAAGTGTTAAGCAGACGAAATAAAAACGGAGGCAAAGTGGTTACGGCAGAACTGCGTACGGCATCATCTATAAATGAGCCTTTTTCCCTTTGGAAGTAACTTTTTAGGCAAAAATCAGTTTGCAATCGCAGCTTACAAGTAAAACTCAATACTGTCACGCATCAAGGATGACAATTATAATACTTTTGCGGTAAATAACACGTGAATTTCATCATCATGCGGCTCGAAACGCCTCGATCTCTCGTCCATCTTTCGTGTAAAAAAGAGGCTGCACTGAAAAAATTACGATTTATAGCAAGGGAGGAAGTAACATTTTGAGACTCGGATGGGGATGATGATGATGATGATGATGATGATGATGATATTGAGCACTCGCGTTTTGCGCAGGCGCCAAAGACGCTCTCGTGAGCAAATCGTGAGCTCCATCATTTTCGATGTCAAGTTTCCTCCGCAATATTAACCGGTGTACTATTATTTTAAAGGCAGAATTTTGTACAATTCCCGGGTATTCTATTCAGGTGCGTGTTTTCGCGTTTTTGCTGTGATTAGCGTTTTAATACTCAATAAAGTAATAGAATTATTGGCACTTTGAGCACATCTATAACGTCTAAATCCCGTCAAATTTTAACGATGAAAAACTATCGTTATACTACATGGACCCTTCTGTATACTGAGCAATTTAACCGATTTAGCTGTAAAATCGCCTCCTCCGACTAGAATGGAACCGTCGTTTTATTTTTCTTTACAATCTGTTTTTACCCATCAATACGATGATGCTCATAAAAGATAATGGCGACTTTAGCGTAGTCGGATGCTCCTCAGTGAAGGTTTACTCAAACATCGTCTCTCGATGACACGCTTTCAATTATCGCCAAATCGCCTGTCACCTTCCGATAAATATACATCCATCGCACGACACCAAATATCTTCTTGCCTCAGTAAATGTTACAAGCGGGAATTGGTAGTGGTTGGAATACGACGGAACGTGTCACTAAAATCGAACCATTCTTTTGGGAACGTAAAGTAGGATAAATATTGTACAAGTCATGAATGTCACGAAATACGGGACATTCGGCATTTAAATTTTTACAAAACCGAAGAGCTGAAGTTTCACGATAGTCTTCGTTTCAGGGTGAAAGTTACTATATTTTATACTAATTTTTATATAGCCAAATTTTACTAGAACCTCTTATTAGCAAAATTGAAGAAAAATATGCTCTATTTCTTTTACTATGAATGATATTCCTATAGAATTTCAAGTCAATCCGTAACCCCCAGAAACATTGATGAATGTTTCCTTACATGGTATTATCGCGAAAACTTTAATTATCGCATAAACAAAATATATGCGTACATATACCCTGAGAATTTCTGAAACAATCTTTTTCGCAATAATGTAAGATGTTACCTTTGGGGCACGGAATTGGTTCCCGGATATTTTTAGAGTTATTCTGAAGCTATTCTCAACTTGCGGCGTACAAAAAGAGTGTTTTTACGTAAATTGCCCAATGAACATAATGTTAATACAATCTTTGGAGCGGATTAATACTTTCGGATTATGCATTTAAAACTTGACTTTTCCAGATTTCTATTCTCTTTTGAAGCTTTACGGATCGCGTCTCGGGACTGCATTTTTCTTAAAATTCGTAAAATTTCGGCCGCACCCCGTTCGGGCGTTACTCTTCTACGCGAGCTAACGAATTAATGCACTCAACCCGAATAAGAATACATAAAAACCAAGCTATATAAGAAATAACTTCGACAGACAGTAATAAGCTTTCGGACTTCCAAGCATTTGAATATAAAACTCGTTCGATTCGCGAAAGCAGTCGCCGAGTAAGAATCTCCCCGTCTCCCGCCGAATTCCCGGGATTCCTCTCGCGCCGAGGACGAACTCGGCCGACGTACACAACATAAAGCTTTGTGAAATGGCGTCAGAGAGGAGGCAATACGGCGAGATATCGATGCCGGTGCGCCAGGTATGCCCTCTCTCTCTCTCTCTCTCCTCCCTCGTCCGTCCGGGGCTCGGCGACCAGGACTCCAGGAGGACTCCCTTTGCACGCATCGCGGGTACGTTATACGCACGATCCCCGACGCTCGTCCCCGGGCGAGGAGAGGCGAATCTCTCTCTCGCCCCCCGTTGCCGCTCCGCGCCGCACGGTAAGGGGAGTCGACGGCGTGAAGGCTAAGAAGACGCGCGTCGGCTCCGATTGGTCCTCGGCTTCCCCCAACCCCTCGCGGGCATCGCTTTATAGTCGCACGGAGAGAGAGAGAGAGAGTCCATTGCGAAGCGTGTATGTACGCACGCGACGCGGGCCCTTCTCTCTCTCTCTCTCTGTCTCTCCTTGTTTCCCTCCCTGCGTCCCTGCCACACGAGGTGCCCCGCGCGGGTTCTCTCGCGGGGAGCTCGGAGCCGCGGGAGGCAGCAACCCGTGCCACGGACGAGAGAAGGATGCTGCTCTATCCTTTTAGAGCTCTCGTCCTCTCTCTCGCTTCTGCCTCGGCTATTTCGCCGAAGCATGCAGCTATATTGGCTATTTCGAGTACGAAGCTGGTGCAGGGCGACAGAGACTCTTAATTCGTTATTATTCATTATTGATTAACCGATTACTCGACAGGTAATACGGGTGAAACGAAGGACAGTATATTGCACGGAAAAAAGACGGAAAAAAACGGATTCAGCGGCGAGCGAGCGGTTGAATTTGCAGAGCGGCTCGAAGCGCAGGTCTTCCTTTGGGACCGAAAAAAGGACCTCTACTCTCTCTCCCCCTTCGGCGCGCGTATAATGATCGGACGGGAAAAAAAGCGGCGCAGCTCCGAGAGCGGGATCCCTCGACGAATCCGGCGGCCGTGCCCAGGACTTTTTTGCACGCCTACGTGTATGCGCTCGCGAGCGAGAGAGCGAACGGGAGAGAGAGAGAGAGAGAGAGAGAAAGGGAGGGGGGAAGAAAAAAAGCGTCTAAGCGCTCGGGTCTCGCACATCCGGCGGAGTGGGGGGAGTGAAAAGGAACGCTCCCTTTTTCCTCCCTCCCTGGGCACTCGACTCGCGCGACAAAGAGAGCCCAGCGAGGCAAGGTTTAACGCGGGGGTTGCTGCGAGAGGGGAAAATCGAGAGGGAAAAAGGAACGTTACACCGCTGCGGGACGGGGAGAGAGAGAGAGAGAGACGCATGAAAAATCGATCGCACGTATAGAGGCGTGTGTGCACGCGCCGTCAACCGTACAAGCTCCAAGGGAGAGGGGCGGCACCCGTGCCTGAGTGTCCTGCCACCGACAGATAGCGGCGCGCGGGCATGATTGAATTACGGGGCAGCGTAATAAGCGCCGGCCAAGGTCTCTCGCTAAAAGCCTACGCTCCCGCCGGATAGCCAAAAAACGACATGTAAAAGGAAGAGCGAGGCGCCTCGAGGACATGTGGCATTTTTCGATCTGTTTCTACGGAAGAGAGAAGAGATAGATAGAGAGAGAGAAAGAGAGAAAAAAAAACGAGTCTCGCGGCAGAGGCAAAGGGATGGAGCCGCCGCGAGCAAAGAACTCGCGCGCGGCGAGGAAGAAACACGGAGAGAGAGAGAGAGAGAGAGAGAGACGTGTGCGAATTCCCTCTCTACACACAGGCGAGCGCGCGAGAGATGTGTGCGCGCGCCGATAACGAAGTCGAGGCAAATAAGCGAGCGAGAGAGCGAGCGCGCGCGTGTAAGTGTACGGGCAGGCAGGCAGTTCGAAGCGCCTCTCGTCCGCATAGAGAAAGTGTGCGAGAGCCGGGAGCGGGAGAGAGAGACGGGAAATATACGGCACCAGGCAGCGGCAGTACAGTACACAGCTGTGCCAAGGAAAACGAAAGAGGGAGTGTACGTCGTAAAGGGAGGGAAGAAGCGGGGGGTTGTCGGCCCCGGAGTGGGGAGAGAGAGAGCCCAACTGTGCCTTGGGGGAGGGAGAGAGAGAGAGAGAGAGACTCGTCGAGAGAGCCGTCGTCCCGTCCGTGTGGTCGACGGCGTTGCTCTCTCTCTCCTCTCTTTAGTACGACACGAGAGCCCGCACGGTGAGCATCTCTGCGTGCAGCGTTTCAGCGCACTGTACTACTCTCTCGAGAAGGACGGAGCGAGAGCCGAGAGCCCCCACCCCAGAGCCAGAGCAGAGCAGAGGCTCTCGCTGCAGGCGCGCAGAGAGCGGAGAGAGAGAGAGAGAGCGTTTTCGCTGAATTAGCGGGCTCTCAGTTTTCGGCGAGTGTGTCCGGGCATGGCCGCCGCTGCCGCGGTCGTCGCCGGTTCCTGCTCGGGCCCTGGTCGCCGCCGCCGCTGCCACCGCCGCCACCGCCGCAGCTAGAGGGAAAAAAAGGCCTCTCCGCGTTCCTGCGATGCCGTCGCCGCCACTGCCGCCGAGATCGGCGCAGACAAAGGGGGACAGAGCTGCACTGGAGTAGTACTAGTGGGTAGTAGTAGTGGATAGCCCGCGCCGACGAGAGCTGCCCGCTCCACGCCTCGCCGAGAGAGAAGGAGACGGCGATAGACGGAGAATGCTCTACTGCCAGAAGGAATAACGTAGGCCCGCTGGCTCCCGAGTGAGTATTTGCCTTTAATTTATGTTTATGTGCTCGCTCGATAGGATAGGATAGGACGGGCCGGAAAGGAAGGGGGTGGGGGGGAGGAACGGAGATACAGCCGAGAGCCGAGCGACAGCCCTGAAAAAAAGGTCGGCGGATAACACTCCGCGCCATGTGTTGGTAACCGAGTACATCGACGAGCCTCGGGCTTTTCGGCGAGGAGGGGAAAATTTATGGATTGTTTCTGGCGGAGGAGAAGACCGGCTTTTCCCGAGCGGAGGAGCTCTCTCTCTCTCTCTCGTCTTCCCCGCCTCTCGCACGTGCGCTTTTTCGATTCGGAAAATTCGGACATTAGCACCATTGCCGCCTCGCATTCGTACTTTAACGACACGTCAGGTATATGCTTTGGCTGGTTTCGAGAAAAACTTTAAGTAACAGGCAATTCGTAGGTACATTTAAATGGGATCCTACATTCTTGTTTACTGTTTCTCTCGACAATTTGGAGAAAAGGTTGTTAATTGCCTGCTGGGAAGAATTTCAAATAAGCAAACTAAAGTTTTCTACAAAGGTTTTTTGCTTGAAATTTATACAGGTTCTAAGAATTCACTTTTAAAAGATAATGGTAATACAAGAAAGTAAATGAAAAAGAAAAAAGTATATGTACAGCATAAAAAGAATTATTCCGAATGAATGGTGCTAGATTCTATTAAATCTAATAAATTCCTTTAGCAATTTAAAGTAAAGCCAAACGAAGACGCGAGCAGAGAGAGAGAGAGAGAAATAACACGCACCTACATCGTCTAATTGCTCGTCGGCGAGAAAAGTCGGGCGAGGGTCTTTTTCAGCGAGCAGAAAATAAGAGGAAAAAAAAAAAAGTAGAAGGAGCCAGATTCTCGGCTTGATATTTTCCTAGCAGCCGCACGATCCAAGGTCCGTCCCCCAGCGGGAGAAACAGAGACCGAGCTATAGAGCTGTATGGGACGAAGAAAGAGCAGAAAGAGAGGCGGTAGTTTCTCCGCTCTCTCTCTCTCTCTCTCTCTCCCTCTCTCGTGTTTTATCGGCTCTCCATTCGCGTTTCGTCTCCTTTCGTTTTTCTTCCTGCCTCGCTCTCTCCGACTCGAGCCTCTATTTACACTCTACAAAGTCTGGGAGGGCTTTTTCGACGGTGCAAAAAAAAAAAAAAAGAAAAAGAAACGCCTAACGAGAAGCGTAAACGCGGCCCGCGAACGGAAGTCCAGGCGACATTTATTTTTAACGAGCGGCTCCGCTCGAAATTCTGCACAATGTGTGTATAACGAAGTCGCGATATCGCCCCGCGGTGCAAAGTCACTTTGCGCAATGCACAAAGCTCGCAAAGCGCTCGTTCCGCTCTCTCGCGCGCGAATAATAATTAAATATCCCTCGAATGATGAACAATAACGTTTGCAAAAAACTATGCATAATTCATCGGCGCTCGACGTGTGTTCGCCGCCTGTTTTTTTTTTTTTTTTTTTTCTCTCTCAAGGCAGCCCGTATACCTATATATTGCCACGCAAATATATATAGATTTATCGGCTCTCGGGGGCTTTGGGAAAAATAAATTGTCGCAGTGTCGATATCGAGCACGTGCGAGCCTGCGCTCCGTTTCCGTTACACGTACGCGCGCGAGAGGCGGCCTGGAAAAGCGCGAGGCGGCCCGAACTCCCGACGTTTCGTTTTCCTGACCGATAGGCACACTATTGCACGCGGACTCGCACACACGGACGCGTGCTCACATGCTTAGGAGGCGCCAGCCATTGAATGCTCGTCGAGAGGCGAGCGGGAAGGGGATGAGTACGAGGCGAGAGTACGAGACCTTCTTGGGCTCTCTGCACGCATACGTGTATATATATATATATATATATGTTATATGCTTCGTACCTGAAAAAAGAAGGGTGAGACGGGATCGGACGCGATCTGCGCCCTTTGTGCGCGATTCTCTTCTAAAAATGCTTTCTTTTCTTCTGTTGCAGGCTCCTTAGGCCAGAAAGGTTCCGAAAAAAAAAAGGGAAAAAGATGGCCGGAACAGGAAAAAGGACGTACTTGCGCGATGTCAATCCGCACCTGACATGCCCGCTGTGCGCGGGCTACCTGATAGACGCGACCACCGTTGTCGAATGTTTACACTCTTGTGAGTATGCAAAGGAGCGTCGCGACGTTTCAGCTCGCGTCGACTGCGGTAAAAAAAAAACTCCCTTTTACTTTTTTTTTTTTGCTTTACAGTCTGCCGGAGCTGTATACTCAAGTACCTGCGAAAAGATGCTTCCTGCCCGTCGTGCAAGCATTTGCTCAACACCGCGAAACCGAATATCAAGTGAGTCTCGGAAAAGACAAATGTACTTTAATCAACTTTTCATTATATTCATTTGAATTGTTAATCTTTCCAGAGCGGATAAGGCGTTGCAGGATATTGTCTACAAACTCGTACCGGGTCTTTACCACAAGGAAATGCGGAAAAGAAGAGAATTCTACAGCAAACATCCAGAGCACGGTACGTATTTCGAGGATTTTTTTTTTCGCCTCGATATTATTGCGTTATAATAGATCGCAGTCTTCTACTGACAGTTTCTCATCAAATCTCTCGAGATTTCCAAGAAACAGTGGGTACAGTGGTGCAATGACCGGAACCATTTGTCAAAATTTATAACTCTTTTATTGCTAAAAGAATAGGCCTTTTACATGCATATACTGAATTTGAATAATAGATTCACCGCCAGCGCTTAAAAAGTGCCGCTCAATCGGCTTATTGCGAAAGTAGATAATCAAAGTATCTATTAGTAAGAATAATTTATAATCCAGTTCACAAATGAAATAGATTGTAATCGATTGCAGGATTCGCTGCAAGCCTCAACCATCTTGGCGGTGGTAAGCTCTCAAACGAAAATAGAAAATATATTTCTGCATACCACAACAGAGTGGATAAAATGCCGATTTTTTGAATGAAAAAGCCGAACATCATTTTTTTACTGACACTTTTTAGCGTTTTTACTTCACGAGTGCGATTAAGCCAGTTTTTTTCTTTAAATTTCACATTTGTCTGCATTTTCAGTTGATTTTACTTGAGTTTTTTGCTATTATACATATTTTAATACTATATTCAGCGAAAGCTGCCGCAATAGTTTTACTTTTTCTTTAATACAAATTGAATAATTAATTTAGAGAGAATCTCGCGGAAATAATTTTAAACGTAAAAGAAATCTAGTTTCTTGCTATTGCAGTGTTTTCTTTCTATATAGTGCGACAATAGAGCAATTTGCAAGTTGTGTGCTTAAATGCAGTATACACTGTAGATGTTGTTCATTTACACACGTACAAGAAGGGCCCTTCACTATTTCTAAGCTTTAAATAAAAAATTTTCCAAATAATTAAGGAATTTAGGGTAGTGAAAGAAATCTATCAATGAATTGGATTTTGACGTACTGTAAAATCTATTTATACGTGAACAGCCCCTTGCACAGACACGCTATTAAATTACACCGACTTGAATGACAGCAAGTTTTTTTTTTAAAACTAGTCCAAGACAAAAGAATGACTTATTAATGAAACTAAGACTAACAATAAACCATATAATCACAGCTGATTCAGCGACACCGGAGCAGCGTGGCGAAGATGTTAGCGGTAGGTTGATCTTCGCGCCGGAGGACGCGATAAGTCTAAGCCTCGAGTATTTACCAGCTGGCGCCGATCCACTGGCATTACTTGCAATAGCCAACAACGACGTCGTTGAATCCAGCCAAACACCAGTCGGTATCAACAGAGATAAGTCAAAGTTCGACGTAGCCAATAGAAGATACCTGCAATGTCCAGCTCTTGTGACGATCGCTCATCTCAAGAAATTTCTTGGTCTCAAATACAGCGTTGATATGACCAGATATAACATTGACATATGCCATAGGCGGGCTCCGCTACCAGAACACTGGACGCTCATGGATGTCGCTTACATATTCGCCTGGAAAAGGGTAGGTCCCGAAAAGATGCTCTTATAAATTTCATGCATACTAACTCAGTGTACCTTATTTATTTTCAGAATGCACCTATAAGGTTTTTCTACCGAATAACACAAGAAGAACAACAGTTAGAGGCACCACCGAATGACAGGCCATCTACACCTGGTCTTGGTGCAAGTCAACCGATAACAACTGACCAGACTGCCAAATCCAACGAAAAGGATTACGAGGCAGCTCCTGAAGGCAAAGCAACGAATGAATCAAGTATTGATAAAGAAACGAATTTAAATCCAGTCAAAGTACAAGCTCAGAAGACATCTGAAACAAAGCATAGCGAACCTGAAAAAGCAAGAGAATTTTTCGCCAGGCGTACGTCGCCTACCGCTCAAAAAGAAAACGCCAAAACTGCAGACAACAGTAAACCATTAACATCGGCATCAACTTCTCCGAAGAATGAAGAAGCGATGAAACAGGTAAAGAGTCCCATAAAAATCATGAAAAATTCAGATGGTCGGTATCAAGTCTTACGAGGATCAAGTACTTCTCCCCGTGCTAGTATTTCAACCGAGGAACGTAGTAACACTTCGACAGCGTCAGCTAAGTCTCCGCCAGCATCGACTCCTGCGGAATTCAGCGTAGTCAGCATTGGCGACGGAGCAAATTCAAACGGTGTAAAAATCACTTTGAAGCAATGCTCACCGAGTACTGTTAACTCTTCCAAGAAGCCCAGAGTCATCAGCAACGTGCTTCTCAAGACTCCCATTATCAGTGTCGTCGATCAGATGCAAGACATTGAGAAGCACGAAAAACAAAAACGTAAAGTTAGCTTCGTGCCTACCTCTTCTTCATCGGTCAAACAGAATAAAAAATCAGCTGAACAGGCAGATAAGAAGCAGTTCTTGCAAAGTTTCAGACTAACTGCCAAGCAAGCTGCTGCGGCGGCTGAAGCCAACAATCAGGAGAATTCCAAGCCAACAGCAGCTAAAACAGAATCACTAAGTGTTGAAGCACAATTAAAGGAAATCATATATCGAGACAATAAGGCACTCGGCAGTGAACAAACATCAACAAATGAACAAAATTCGAATTCGCCGAAGAAACTGGAAGCCAAATCGACTTCTAACAACATTGCGAATCGCATCGGCAATGCAAAACCATCGGCCGAGGAAAGTACCTCCGAAACATCGCCGGTTACCAATAGTAGTGAACAGCAAAAATCACAGCAACCAATTGACGTTTATGCATTTCCTAATGATCCACCACCAGCAGCACCAGCAGGGGGTGTTAAAAGAAAGTGTCCCCCAGGTCTTCCAATACTAGAAATTCATAACAAGCAAGCGTATCAGCCGCAGCAACTACCGCAACAGTCACAACAACAATATCAAGCGGGTAAGAGAACTGGAGTTAATGCCGGTAAACGAGGATCGCTAAAATGTTACAGGAATCAAACTAAACCAGCAGCTTATGCAAAACCATCTCCATCAAGAGTAAGTTGTTAATCAATTTTTTGTTATTTAAGTTAAAATTATAAGCACCAACATATCACTTACAGAATAAAATTAATTTTTGCAGCCGTTGCAGAACTTACCCAATTCAATTGGGAACGCACCGAATGCAGGAAATTCATCTCCATCATCCTCAGCTAATTCTACAGTTAGTTCAACTTCTCCGAAAGGCGCAACGTCACCGTTGATGTCAAGCGACACGCGGAATTTGTTGGACGGCTGTGGACTGAATATACCTGCAAGTCTTAGCATAACCCTGACAGCCCCAAAGTCACCAGGCAAAAGTGGAATCTCCGATCCAACAGTTGATCCTCTCCGCATAGCTAAAGATTCACCGCATTTGGACAAGTTGAATCCAAGCATAACACTTAACGATAAGTCCGTGGATCCGCGAGTATTGAAGGCTTTGACATCCGGGCAGATGCGAATGGCAATGCCTATGGCAAATGCAAAGACTAAGGGCCGGCAGCCGCCAAACGAGCAGACGAGTCAACCGAGTAAACGAAGAAAGGAAGACGCACCGGCTCAACAAGCGCGGAATATTTTAGATCTTAGTGCTTCGAAAAAGGTAGATGTTCATCCTCTAAGGATTCCTACACCACTTGGAAAATTCAAAGTTAAACCTCCGCCTATTTGGGTGCGTTTAATTTTATAAACAAACAATAATCTGTAGCGCGTTGTAAAAGTTTGTTTAAGAAAGGAAGTTTATTCAAGATTTCTCTTCTTAACAAGTAATCCGAAATCGTAACTAATTGTTTATTTATATTTTTAGCAACAAGCAAGCAATACAAAGTCTCCCAGTAAGGACGAGTCAACTAATTTCGGCAACGGCCAAGTCGTCACTTTAAATGGTGGTCAAAGGTTTTACCGAGCCCCACCAGGCTCGTTGACTCCAGCAGCTCATCGAATTGGTGACATTCCGATGCCTACACGAGCGCCAGTCTACGCTCCGTCCTTCAGCAGTCCAGCCAGTAACAGTCGTTCGCCAGCCAATCTTTCTTCGGTCTTTCCGAGCTTGCAGAGCCTGTATGCGCTAAGCCAAGCGCCCAGTCTCGAGCAGTTTCACATGGATTCGCGTCTGCGCATGGCGGCTTCCACGGCTGCTGCTGCCAAGGACAACAGCTCTTCATCGACGAACGCTAACAGCACTAACAACAAGAGCCACATCGCCGCTCAATGTGCACCGGTTCAGCCTGCCAGGTCGTCCGTTGGTTCCTTTGCCGTACCGATCGCGAAGAAATCCACGAGCGGACTCTCGCTTAAGATGCAGGGAAATCAGCCTGGGGCGAAAGGAAGCAACAATGCCGCATCTACTGGAGATATGGAAACATCTACCAGTAGTACGGATTCGAATGTGGCTGAGCAGAAGAGCAAAAAGAACGAGAATCCTAAAGAAGGTATTTTTGATGAAATAAGCAATCAAAATCCCTTGGTGAAAAAAGTTCCATATGTGAAATGCCTAATGAAATTATCGAATCTACTTCGTCAGCCAGTGTCGGAGTAAATGTAGATTTGTAAATAGTTATAAATAACTTATGGAGTAGCTACGTTAAATGCCTTGTTTATATTCTAATATATTTCTAACTTTTGTAGTTCCTTCGAAAACGGAGTCCGAGCTCGGTGAAAATTGCGCATCTTTCACTGATGAAGGTAATTCTCAACAAGGAGCTGCAAGTCCGCGAGTTACTTCAACTGCCTCTCCGTCGCCACCTCCGAATGCAAACGAAGCCTCCGCAAATCCTTCCCAAAAATCCTCTTCCTCTTCCAAATCAGAGAAACGACAGTCATCCGGTTCCGAGGTGACGAGTAGCAACAAATCGCCAGAAAGTCCAGACTCAAGTTCGCCTGTGGAAAACGTTGGAAATCTAGTCGATAGTACAAAGTCCTCGATAGAGAAAAATCGGGACGGGTCACCGATAAAGAGCACAGAAAGTAAGTCAGATGAGCAGCAGACCGATGCAAAATCGAACAGCAAAGCCGACTCTGTAGAGTTTAAGAAACCGATGACGTCCGAGGCTTTGCAGAAGAGATTCTTGGCTGCATTTCCGTCGAATGAGTGGGCAAATAATCCTGTAGCTGCCGAACAGTTCGGTAATTTTCTAAAGAGCTTATCGATGCAGGCCGAAACTCAAAAAAATAATGCAAAGGCAGTCGATTAAAGTTTTTTTGTTATAGGGCTCTTTTCTAAATCGAAAATTATTTATGCACAATTAAATTGACAAACAGCAATGTTTGCAATATTCGTATTTCTAGTAAAAGTCGAGTTTTTGCTAATTAAACTCAATTATAAGAGAGAAATTGAAGGGAGAGACAAAATGCACGAAATCTAGCTACATCACTGCCAAACCAATCACCAAGTTTTGTTACTAATGAATCTCTTTACAAGGGATATTTTTGAATTATCAGAAATAACATGACTGACTTGGTAATTTTTTAATACTATTGTGATAAGGATTGTCTGTACTCAAAAGAATAACAATTTTTATACTCCACAGTGATAATGCAAATAATAATATTAATACTGATATACATACTATAGAAAGCAATCATTGACCGTTTATTGAGTCTAAAAATTTATATTTTTTAAATGAGTGTCGAATATTCGATATAGTCATATATAGTTTTTATTTTTAAATTCAATAATGAGGTCAAGGGTTTTATGGTACTTTAGTAAACACTTCAGGGATCTTTTTAGATGTCATTTAAAAGCATTTAATTACTCCTGAAATGGAACAAATGTTTACAATGATGATACTTTGGTACATCAACGTATAAAGTACATTAAACAAGAGCTTTAATGGTATTTGCCATAAAATGTATCCGTATAAACTACAGTATTCTTTGAACGTTAATAAGCTTACTTAAATGAAGTAAGGAAAAATCATGTGTAACAAGATTTAAGTTGAATATTTTTTCTTAATGAAATATTTTCTACATAAAAATGATCTTTTTTTGTAAAATATAGCTTTTAATTTTTTAGATATATTTAAAAAATAATTGTAAATTTTATAGCACAACTATCTCCAAAAATCTTAAAATGTAATGGAGAAATCAGATTTGTTCCTTTAATTCTGTGGTTAAAAGTCACTGGAACAGCATAACTACTTTTTTAAGATTGTTTTTTTTTACGTATACCTTTTCGTTTATATATATTTAGAAGAGTCGAAACTCAACCTAAGTGATTGAAAAACACAGCGATTATTTATTGATGTTGTACATCTAATCATTATAAGCAAACTTAAGATATTTTTTTCAGAAAATGAAATTAAGGAGTTATGTTGTTTTGCCTTGTAGACATAGAATTGCAGTCAATGACAATTGTAGTTTTGTTTGCAGTTGTATTTGGCATTGTTAAAGCTTTAGTTTATCTTAAGTTTTGTTAAAATAACTTGTTTGTACGCAATCTATAGCAATAATTACTGCTGTAATCTTCCATTTTCTATAATAAGCAAATTAACCATAAGTATTTTTAACATTTAATTTAACCAAAATCGAATAATTTATTTTAACTGATCAAATTTTTTTTCATTTACATTCATAATTATTGCTACACGTTTAAAATTGCGGACTTACAAGAGTTACTTCATAAATAAGTATGTACATCTACGTAGTAGTATATTATATTAAATTAATGTGTAAATAATGCAATTAAAGAACTGCGAATAAAGGTGAAAAGTACCGGAAATGGCGTTAAAATATTCTATTTTACTACAAAAAAAAAAGAAACAACTGCAGTCAGGTTGATCACACGTACAAGCTATACAATTTTTTGCCTGCCTTTTTTATAGAATAAAAAATAATCGCATATGAACCTTGTGTGAATTAAGCGAGGACAATGTACAATACCGAATAAATATATCGTATTCCTAAAAAAAAGTCATCTTTTCTTATCGAGAAATCGGTTTCAATTCCCTTCATTGATTATTCCAGTTGCTTTTATTATGACATAATTGAAAATAAATCGCGGTCCTCTGTAACGTGCTAACGCTAAGCGAGAACCAGAATCGGTTACAAAAACGGTCCGCTGTTGGCGGACCGATTTCCGCGCCTGCGCAGAAAGCCACTCCCTCCTCTGCACTCCGTAGTCTCGAAGTCTCGACGGCTGGAGTCGCTACGCGACAAGACGGTGCAACAGAGGCGCATATACGCATCCTATATACCGTTTTCCACAGCTCTAAGACTCTTCGAGGTGTTCGTATTTTTGTGTCATGTTTATTCAAGAGGACGGGCTCGAGGTGCTGCTCTGGACCGCGCGCGACAAGTAGGACGAAGCAGTAATCCGGCATTTTTCAAAGCCATGCGTCGAGCGGAGCGATTAAAGTAGGCGCCTAACTCGGGGGCCTATCGAGAAATGCCAGGTGCAGGCCAACGAGTACCACGTCGTCGTCGGAGCCGATAACGCGATAGCGACCGCCCGAAAGAGAAAGGAAAGAAGAGCGAACGCTACCTGACTTACCGCGAGAGAAAATGCTCAGGTTCCTGTCGAGGCGCCGGGCTCGCAGCGTCAGCGGCCAAAACTCTTCTTCGCAGATCAAGAACCAGCGACTACTCAGCAATAAGAATATTGTGCAATGCCGTGTCATTTTACTGGACGGGGCCGACCTGCCCATCGAATTGTCTGTGAGTTGCTTTTGTTTTTTTCATCTCAGCTTCCCTCTATTAAGCATTATTATTAATCTGAACATATTTTTCTTTAGAAAAAAGCTTTAGCCAGTGATTTGTATGAACAAGTATTTTATAGTTTGGACCTTATAGAGAAGGATTATTTTGGATTGCAATACACTGATAGTAATAATGTTCAACATTGGCTTGACCCAACAAAGCCAATAAAAAAACAAGTGAAAAGTAAGTAGGACAGAGCGTTGGCAGTATGCTTTTTTATAGCTTTATTAGGAGAATGAACTCAGACTATTGGGCAATAATACAACTTGTAATTTTCAGTTGGACCACCTTATACACTGAGGTTGAAAGTTAAATTTTACTCTTCAGAACCAAATACTTTAAGGGAAGAATTGACACGCTATCAATTTTTTTTGCAACTTAAGCAAGATGTACTTGAAGGAAAACTTCACTGTCCTCATCAAACTACTGTGCAACTCGCTGCACTGACCTTGCAATGTTTGTTTTCATTTTTTAGTTAAAAAATATTTAAAATACAATTATTGCATTTATTATTTATTTGATTTTTTACAGCTGAACTTGGTGATTACGATCCTGCGGTACACACAGCAGCAACCGTTTCTGAATTCCGTTTTGTACCAAATCAAACTGAACAGTTGGAGTTAGAAATTTTGGAAGAGTACAAAAAATGTTCTGGATATAGCCCAGCTCAAGCTGAATCTGCGTACCTGAGCAAAGCCAAATGGCTAGACATGTATGGTGTAGATATGCACACTGTTATGGGAAAAGATTCTTGCGAATACTCTCTTGGCTTGACGCCAACTGGAATATTAGTATTTGAAGGGAATCAAAAAATTGGGCTTTTTTTCTGGCCTAAAATTGGGCGATTAGATTTTAAAAAGAAGAAATTGACTCTAGTCGTAGTGGAGGAGGATGATGAAGGTAGAGGAGAACAAGAACACACATTTGTGTTTCGATTAGCTAACGAAAAGGCTTGTAAGCATTTATGGAAGTGTGCAGTGGAGCATCATGCTTTCTTTAGATTGCGTGCACCAGTAAAGGGTGCCAGTGGTAGACAAAACTTATTCCGCATGGGCTCCCGCTTCCGTTACAGTGGCAAGACTGAATTTCAAACAACTCAATTAAATCGCGCCCGACGAACAGTGCAATTCGAACGAAGACCGAGTCAACGTTATGCTCGTAGACAAAGTCACGTTCTTAGAGATAGACAACGCCAAGTTCAAGATCAAACACCACAGCCATCATCAGGTAAATGTTTTTTTAATAAAATTGATTTTTTAGATACCTCTACCACTTATTTTAAAAAACTTATTTTAACAGCTGAAGAGGAACCGCTCGAGAGGCAACCTAGCAGATGTAGCAGTACAAAGTCTTCTTCAGATGCTAGTAGCATTCCAGAAGCACCATCCCCCCTGGTGGATTCTCTTCTCAAGTCTCTTGCTAAAGAACAACAGCCTCCTGAACCAAGAAATCAAACCGCAATAGCCAGTACTCAGAAAGAGACAGAACCAATGAAAACTAGCCTCACAATTGAAAACGTTACTTGTCAATCGTCTATTCCCAATAATCAAGTAGTGAGCGCTACCGCACTACCACCCCGTACACCTATTCCACCAGAATCGTTGAAATGCAATATTTTGAAAGCAAAGGCTCTGGAACAAGGGAAAAATTCAAATTTGGTTTCAATTACAACTTCAGAAGTACCACCTGTTGCTGCTGAGAAAACGCAACATGCTGCTGATGCTGCTACTATCGTTTCAGTGGTGAGTTTTAAAGCTTGTGTGTATTTTAAGATTGATATTGCTATGTTAATACAATGGGTTTTGTTTCGCAGACACAATATATGTTTTAATATTTTGTGTTTTTGCTTTGTGTGCTAGCTTAATGGGTGGGAATACACCTTGAGCTCAACATCTAAAACTAATAGCGAACGTAAATTATAAATTATATCATAATTCTTTATAGTAGAAAAGCACTAAGTGAAATATCTGTCATAAATATAAATAATGGGTTATTATAAAATAAATGCAGTAACAATAACATTCTTAAAGAATTGAAATGAAAATTCAACTCGAGGTGTACGTACCCTTTTTACATGTCGTTGCTTTTGTGCTTCTCCTGCTATTTAGGGTGGCGATAAACTGACGCTATCCGTTAGTGGAACTTCGACCAGTCCTTCGCCAGTTGACGATGCGGTCACCGTCACCCACTTTTCTCTCGATAGTTGGGGAAAAATTCAGCAGAAAACTACGCCAATCACTCCAAAAGTGGCCAATCGATCTCAAAATCCTTTTAATCCATTTACTAATAACACAACTGTGGAAGAACCTACAACTAATAATATCGAAGAAGTTATCTTTCAAGAAGAGGCTAAAGCAGTGGTGCCAGTAGTGACTGAAGAGAAAAAAGTCAATACAAATCCATTTATAGACTCAAACCCATTCTTAGGATTGCTCAATCCCTTTGCTACTGATTTAAGCCCGACACCGACACCGACACCGACACCGACTCCGAAAACGCCAGTCGTAGAAGAACCACGATCTGAAGATAAACCAGATATAGGATGCGTCAACAACGAAACGAGAGTTGTGAAAACAGAAGAAATTCACACAACCACAACTACTCTCACGCATAAAGTAAGATACACTGCTTGCGCAAATTTTTTTTGTCTCGTTTTAGCAGTTTTGCTAGATAATTGTAAAATTGGATGTCTTGTAATTTTCATAATTAATGAAAAAATTTCTTTGAAAAAATTATTCTTTTAAAGAAATTGTTTCACTAACTTGATCTTTTAATATTCTAATTTCTAATTTATAAACAGGATATCAAGTTTTAATGCTTCATAAAACCTGTAAAAATTAACATTTTTACTGCTACTAAAATCTTGCTTTTTTTTTAAATAAAAACGGCCATCGGTATAAGTAAATTAAGTAGCACTAAAATTGTTAATAACATTAATAAAATAAAATTTTAATTAATCAAGAAACTACATTCTTTAATTTTTTATTAGGATGATGGACCAGCAGCGTCAGATATTAGTCCCTGGTTAGTTGCCGATCCAGCTCAAGCGCCAACAACTCAGAGTCCTGCAAAGCACACTGTAATAACTCGCAAAACAGTCATTACAACTCAGTTATAGACTTTTTGGAGTCTCAACTATGCATTTACCTACGAGCATATCGTAAAAGACTCCGCGACATAGTATTACTACTTATAACAGATTTAATGAATCTATAGTTGAGTTAAGCTTTGCGTCCAATCGAAAACGTGTCCTTATAATACTGTGAAAACAGAAGCTATTCCTGCCGTCCTGAGCATTTTCCTAATTGGTGCTACCACTGCTTTTTCAACTATAATTTTATTATTATTTTGTAGATAGATATTGTAACCTCTGAAAAATGAAGTTACTGCAAATTTAAAAAAGTTTCGGGCTCTAGTGGATCGCGTGCCATGTTTCTTAAAAGGCAGTTTTTCTTACAGTACTTACGAAATAACATTTATACCTTTAAAAACTGTGATGCCATCATTTTTACAACTAAAATTTATCTAAATTTTGACTCTTCTTGTAAATTTTCTTCCTAATTGAAAAATTTCCGAAAACTTTAAGACTGGAATTTCTACGTTTTTAGAAAAATTTACTACTTGGGAAAAGTTTTAACGTATGATAAAAAATGCGGCCTTAAAATATATATAAAGATATATATCATTAATGTTGAATAGATTTGTGTATACACAAGTTGCCTTATATATACATAATTTTAATACAGAACGACACATTTTTGCTTTTTTTCACTGCATGATAAGTATTTATGAATTTTAAATCAACCGTTCGCTTTAGTCTGCTTTTAAGAGGAATTTATTGCGACAAGCGATCTTACATGATTGCATTGAAAGTTGTTTTTATTGAAAATTTTAAGATACGATACAAAAAGTATTTGTAATTTAGACGGTATTATTGTACATTCTTAAATTATATTTTTATTTGCATTTTATGAAAAAAAATGAATTTTCTTTGGATTCAATCCAAAGAAAATCGACCAATATACTCGTAACATTCCGAAAACCTTTTACTTGTGTTAGTAAAAGTAGACAATAACTTTATAAAAATTCTTCGTCGTAAGAATCTTTATAAATTATATTTTATTTTACAGAATTTTTTAGCATTTTTACTTCATACAAGGTAGATGCAACCGAAATGCAAACTTAACATTATGTACTTTTAAATAAGCTATGTACTATAAGTGTAAAAATTAATGTTTAGTCATTGAATATAAAAAAATTATTATTTAAAACGAAAAAAAATACGATAAACTATTATAAATGATTTAATATTATTTTAATAAAGTATGAAAATTAATCAGAGCGTGTATATTAATAAATCCACTTTACTGCATTTAATATAATTTCCAAATTACGACTGCGTTTTTTATTATTTGCAATAACAAATTTTATCGATAGGACAAGCTTTTAAAAATGTCTTTTCTTGTATCCTCAAGTTTTTTTTATTAAAAAATGAAATTTCATTTGTTGTAATCAAATAGAATATAATAAAAAGATAATATATTGAATTTTATTATGTTTCTTCAAACATTGTATTTTACATTTGAAAGAAATAAAATATATTAATTTTTACAAAAAAGTTTAATGTTTTGTAAATATCAAATCCACAATAAAATTTTAAAGCGAACTAAAATAAAATATGAAATATTAAAATTTAAGAAAGAAAAATAATAATCTTCTATTACATAAAGTTGCATCTTATTCTGTAGTTTTTCTTTTTGATTTTAAACTCCACGACGTGTATTTGGTGTTTTTAACTAAGGCATAATGAAGCAGACATGTATGTAGACAGAAAATCAACGATGCAAATATATAATGCCCATGTTATTTGTTGAATTTTAAATATATTTTTCTGCAATTTTCCTTTGGAGTCTGTTGTCAATTTCATCCGCCAATTGCTCTCTTGAAATTCTTTAGCCTTACATGTGGCGATCGAAAAAGTTTTTTGTAATGCCTTTAGTAAAATAGATTCTATTTGTAACTATGAGAAAGTTATTTACTTTTGATTTATTATAAAATTTAAAAAATTTCTAGGTAAGTTATAGGTAGTTGTTAGAATTTAATTATTTAATATTATTATTTTTTATTCACTAAAACTTTGTAAAAAAGATATTTAAACTTTTTTAAACCCTTTTATGTATGCTATCGTTCAATCAATCTCAAAGTCGGAAAAAGTTTGAGATACGATCTTAAAAAAATAATTGTAAATATACAGAAAAAAAATTTTTAATTTTAATAGAAAAGTAGGCTTGTTTTAATTAAATGTTCAACTTGAAAAAAGTTGTCTCTTTAATATTTGTTAAAATTTTTATATAAATATATTCTTTTTGCATTAAATAGCATTACATATTACGATAATATTCATAACATCAAACCTGTATACGCGATTACATATGGGAGTTTAGTTCGTTTACCGATGACTGTATACATAGAACAGTGTATTAATTTGAAAGTTAGAAATTTTTTTTTTTTTTTTTGAAGCCAAACAAATAAAAGTTAAAAAAAGAAAATTAAATTTTACGTATAACAAAAAGGTGTCCTAATACACTCTGGACAGAAAAAGTATAGCTACGGAGACTATTAATTTGGTTTACGTTAGAAGAACAGCAAGATTCTCTTAGTATTTCAGTAGTGCATCTGTACATCAGCATTATGAATAATTATCATTTATTAATTTAAAAGACAATAATAAAAGGAAGATAAGGGAAAGTGCAAAGAGGTATTGTAATTGTAGACAAGTATACAGCGACGCGCTCACATCGTGCAGCTTTTATGTGACATGTACAATACAATTATATAACATGGAAGTAGTAATAAGAAAAGAAATAAGAAGAAACAGAGAAGGAAATAGATGCGTTGTAATATATAATAAATTGTGCTTTTTTCTCGCGAGCTCCAAAAATTTTGCTCCCCAGACAATTTACACAACAATAAATAAATATATATTATATGTTATAAGTATATGCTTGTGTCTCTGTGTGCGTGTGTGTATATGTGAATGAGGTTGTAGCAGTTGTCGATGCTCGTAATACGTATAGAAATTCGAAAGTAACAGGGCGTTTTTTTTATTTATTTGTCTTTATCTTGTTTTTTTTTTTTGTGACTCTCAATTTTATTTAAGACAACGTCGTCGTGCTCCTTATTCCTCTTCCTCCTCTTCCTCCTCCTCCTCCTCCTCCTCTTCCTCCTCCTCCTCCTCTTCCTCCTCTTCGTCCTCCTCCTCTTCGCCCTCCTCGGCCTCCTCCTTCTCGCTGCCCTCTTCCTCCTCCTCCTCGTCGAACTGGGGTTCCTCGAGGTCGTCGTCGGCGGCTGCCTTCACGTCGTCCTCGCCCTCCGGTGTCTCTGGGTCTCCGGCCTTCTTGCCGGGCCTCTCACCGAACCACTTCGGCAGCTTCGCTGTTTATTCGTGCAAAAGGGGGTAAAGAGAGAAAAAATTAACGGATTAGCAAAGGTCTCGGCAACGTTTCCCTCGTTCGTTAGTCATTAGACAGAGTCGAGCCGCGGGGAAAGAAAAAAAAATTGGGAGGCTCTCAAGTTGTAGAGATTTAGTGGGGAAGGTAAATACGGGTGCAGAGTAAAATTAATTACGACGGGAACGAAAATAGTAAAATGGTAAAATAGAAAATAGAAAACAGGGGGAGGAGGTGGGATGGTTTGAAATACGTACTCTTCTGGCGGCCAAGGAACTGTTCCTTCTGGAGAGTCCACTGCTTCTCGATCTGCTCCTTCTGTGCCTCCGTCAAACCCTGTAACAACAACGGACAAAAACCGTGGCATGCTGGGAATCTTTCACACAACTGTCCTGCCGACTCCGCTCCACATCTCTCTTAGCACATTAAACTTTTCAGGGATCTCTTGGTGGGAACAATCAACAAAGGGGGGCTACCAATTAAAGTCAGTGAGTGAGTTTCATTTCGGTTCGGTCAGTTTACAAAGGTGGGGGTTGTTCGTAAACGATGTCGAACTTGGCGCGATTAATTAATTACCAAAAAACTTATGTACGATGGCTCACAAGAAAACAATGACGGTTTAGTTGATTGGGAGATTAAGAAAAAAAAAACCACATCGGGGGTTGTCAAGATCGGGGGTGGTGATTATAACTTTCAATTCCGCTTGGGGGAAGAGAGTAAAGACTCACTTTTGGTGCGTTTCGTGAACATATCCATTTTCTGTTTCCAAAGTTTCTCTTTGTATTCCGCGAGGAGCGTATCATAGCCCTGCGATTCAATTGATGCTCGCGTTTATAAGCTTGTCAATTATTGAAAAAAAAATGGACAGTGAAATGATTTATATATAAGGTATATAGTGGTGTTTCTTTTTGTTTTCAACTGAAAATCTATACTCGTGTGTTCTGTTTTTCGTTGGATGGAGTTGAGAGAGAGAGAGAGAGAGAGTGCTTTGGAACAAGTGGATACTCACGCCTTCGAAGAGTTTCTTCTTGTCGTCGTAGGACCTGGTGTCGACGCGACGTTCGTACTTGGAGGCCACTTGGATTTTCGGCTGAAAGCGATATAAATTCGGTCAGTGTCGGTGTTTCAACGTCAATGGTCTCAACGTTGAAAGAACATGTATACTCACTGGGTACTTGCCCGTGAGGGCTTCTGGGTCCAGACCCTTCTTGAGAGCCTTGTGCCTGAGCTGCTGCTTTTGCCTCTCCTTCAGTTCTTTAAGCTGTGGGGAACGAGTCGAGTTTAGACGTCGAATCGGACAATATTATAAATAATTATCGGACTTACATCGTAGTCCTGGCGCTTCTGGCGCTCCTCGAGATCGTACTTCTCGGTCTCGAGCTTGACGATGGCGTCCCAGAGCTCGTTGGCCTTGTACCGTAGCTTGTCGATGCCGAGATTCTCGATCTCCAGGGGCTTGATGCGAATGGAGAGGGAGATCTTCTTCTCCTCCTCGAGCTGCTCTTTCGTCTTGTTGCGCTCGAGCTGGGCCGAGGTCAGATTGCCGGCGAGGTCCTTCTTCGTGATGGTGAAGTTGGGGCCCTTCTTGCTCGCCTGGTCCTTCATCGCCTGCATCATCGCCTGGCGCTTCTTCTCGGACTCCTCCAGGCGCCTTCGCTTCTCCTCGATGTCGCGCTGTTTCTTCTCCTCTGAGAAAGGCGAGAGAAGATAAGGATTTTAGCTCGGCGCTCGAAGGGAGAAAAAGGGCTTTGGTGATGGAATCGACGGCTTACCGATTTCACGTTGGCGGCGCTCCTCCTCCTCCTTCTTCTTTTGGGCCAGCCGCTTCTCTTCCTCGGCGCGCGAGATCTTGCGCTTCGCTTGCTTCTCCTGCAAGTGTCGATTGTAATGAGTACACGTATATATATAAGCGTCGTTTCAATCTGAATTTTCAATTCGCCTTACCTTGAGCCGCTTCAGCTCCTCCTCTTCCTTTGCCCTCTGTTTTCTCCATTCCGCAATGTATTCCTTGAGCTGGTCGTCGAGGTCGCTTCTCTTCTGTTCCTGCCTCTGTCGGGTACAGACAATCGTGGGGGATTAGTATCGCCGAGAGGCGCGAGAGATCGAAGCAATTCGTAGGGGTCTTCAAAAAAAACTTACCCTCATAAACTCGACATTTTCACCGGATTCCCTGGAGATTGAGCAGAGGCGAGGATCGAAAAGAAGAAAAGTTTATCTCTTTAGTTGGGGATAATCCTCCGAAGGCAAGGTTACCGATATTGCCATCTATCTACCGCCGGCATCGTCCAGTGCACCGCGTTTACAAAAGTATGTGTGTCCGCTCGTCCCAAGGTCGTTTTAACAGTTGGGGTAAGTGGACGAAAGCGACCACACCGCGACAAGTGCGTTGATAAACGAAAAATAAAGCTCTCTCGCAGACAAGCGGACTTGCACGGACACTTAACGCAGTTATATATATATATACGCATTTACGCACGCAAGCCATGTACAAAAAAAGAGGTGTATATATATATATACGTTCACACGCGCACACACAGAGAGGTAAGATTGGTGAAAAAAAAAAACAGAGACAAACAAGACAGAGAGTATTATAAAGGCGTGGTAGGCTGCTAAGAAGAGAACGGTTTTTGGTATTAATGAACAATCGACTTCACAGAGGCTGAGGCCGTGCTTAGTGCTTAGAGACTTTTTGCTTAGTTACTTAGGATGGGATGTATTAGCTATTACATAGAACATATATATATATATATGTATTTACGCGCGGCCCGACAAAATTCAAAAGAAAAAAAGATTTCGAGCCAAAAAGCGCTCCTCGGCGCGCGGAGAGCTTTTGGCGGATCCCGGGTTTGCGCGCGGCCGAGTTTCAATTTCCTCGCAAGGCCAGCGTGTCAACGTTTGACACGAATTCCGAATTAGAATCGGGCGCGTTGACACCCAAAGGCCGAGTGAGGAAAGTTCTTTAAAAAAAAAAAAGACAAAAAAAAACAAGAACGCGCCCGGCTAATTATTGTCCCCGGTGAAAAATTGAAAAATATTTGAAAAACGTCGAAAAAATTGGAAAAATTGGAGAAAAAAAATTGCGATCGAAAAATCGACGTTGCCGACCGCACACAAGAGACACGTAGTTGCGACATACACAGATTAAGTGATATTAATTGTATTGCAAAAAAAAGACCGGCCAACGGAACCGAAAACTGGACCTAACACTTATGGAACTCCCATTCGTTAATGATATTATTGACAAACAGAACAAAGTAACACCTTTTTGTTGTGTGAGAGACGAAAGGCGGTTGGACACAATTAACACTGGAGGACCTTCAGTGAATTTGAATAAGTAAAATTGCAAAGTCTACAAGTTAAAAATGAGTTCACTGAAGTCCGTTCTGGAAATTAAGAAACAATAAAAAAAAAGAAAAAAAAACGAAAAAACAGGTTTGTTTTTTTTTTTTTATGTGAGCAGCTGCGGATAACGAATAGTTTGTTAACGACGTATAATTATTAAAGAGCAACCTCGAGATTCAACTTACTTTTGGGACGCCCTACCCCTACAAAAAAAGAAAGTACAGATCGGTTAATAAAATTTCCAGGTACATCATCATCATCATCATCAATTGGCAAGCTTGCTTTTTTTTTTTTTTTTATTCTCTTTCGCACCCTGACTTATAAACATATATATAAATTGCAAGTACACATATAAATCTAGTTGCATTCAATTAAAAGGTTTTAAAAGCAAATTCATTTAATCCTTTCATCAGTATTATTATTATTCACTGTTTTTTTTTTAGTCTGTTTGTTTTATATGGTGTTTTTTGATTTGAATTTTTAGTTACGCTACAGGATTTTCAGGATCTCTCTAATTATTGCATTAGTCTCTTTTAGGTAGTCATAGCACACTTTGACGTCGATCGTTTATGCAGATTGCGGCTTCGGTTGTTTTTTTTTTTTTTCAAGAGAGGCTTTTCATGCAAAGGAGAACGGACAATACGCAAACGGCAATCTGCATCGGGCTTGCATCGTTTCAATCTACAGAATGTATGCGCTAAAGATAATATAAATTGAAAATAAGAGACAGAACAAGAATGAGCGTTGCCAACAGAGAGACAGGTGTATATATGCGTATTACGTTCGGTATGCGATAATACTGCGTGTGTCAGCGGACAGAGATGCAATAAAGAGATATTTAGCGCAACGGTAAAAACTGCGCACGACGCTCGCCTGGATAGAAGCGCGAGCTTTTTCGTTCGAGGCTCAAAATCGCTCGTAGCCAGGAGAGCCGGAGTGCGCTATACTTGTAGAGATGGACAAGGTATGTATGAAGTGTGGCGTGTAAAGTGTGGGCGCTAAAAGCTTTTAACGCTCAGCGACAACTTCCAATTCTTCCTAATGAATTAATTGCGTTAGAGTCGCCTTTGCGCATAAGTATGAGTATGAAAGAAATGAAAATTAAAAGAGCAACGGTTGTTATTTTATTAAATAACCAATCAGTCGCACGCGAGCTACGGTGTATAAACAGATAATAAACGCCAGAAAATAAAAGAAAGGAACCAAATTGGCACGAAAAGTTTCAGAAAATAACAAAAAAAATACGAGACATCACAGGTAAAACCAAAAAAAGATAAACAAATGATCTATTTTTAATAATGTCAAAAATAAAGAAAAAAAACTGGCGCTAAGTGTAAAAGAAGCAGCGATTATTGCGAGATGGTAATTAAAAAAAAAAAAGAAACGACACAAGAGATAAAAATGAAAAAAAAACGAAAAAAAAAACAGAAGTATAGGTGAGCACATTTTTACGAGTTTCTATTCTGAGACAGAAGTAGCAACAAAATAGAAAACAAAAAGAAAAAAAAGAAGATAGATAAATAAAGAGGTGCACGTAAACACGAAGACGTTTACATATAATAGCAGCAACAGTCAAAGTTGCAGCACGACGAGCTTTCCGATCATCATTCTTGCCATTTCCAAGGTTCGAAAACAAAATTTTCAAAATTGTACGCGCTTTCCTCAAAAAAGGAACGCACACACACACTAACACTCCCGTCGTGCTACACCCCGCAGTGATGTAATAGAGCGAATAAGTAAGTCTTTTTAAAAATAGCGGACGTATACATGTAGAATATTACTGCGTCACGAAAATAAAAAAAAAAAAGAATAAAAAACTTGATAGTAATGAAATAAAAAAAAAAATAAAAAAAAAGGAAAAAAGTAAACGAAAAATTAAATAAGACATAGACAAACAATCAATTAATGTATAGAAATGAAAGACTGGCAATACAATTACGACAGAGAGACTCTGGCACTTACTCGATCTTCTTCTCCGGTTGCCTTTTCGTTCGATCAGATTAGAATCGAATCGGTTCGCGCGCCGCGTGCGTCGATCGGTCGGGCGGTGGATGTTTGGTTTGATTTGTGTGTTGTTTTTTTTTTTTTTTTTTTTTTTTTTTGTGGTGATAGATTGAGAGAAATGGAGAGGCAGAAAACAGAAAAACCAGAGTCAGTTATTGGCTTTCAATTTTTTTTTTTTTTTCTTTTCTAATATTAGAGGGCTCACTTTGGGGGAGGGAGAGATATTATTACTTTTATACGTCGGAATGCTCGTCCGTTTTTTCTTTTTTCCGATTTACAGATTCGAGGAAGCGAGATAAAACGTCAAAGCGATATCCGATCGAACGCGACTTTCGAAATTCGCGAGGCGCCAAAAATAATCGCGGCGAATTTTGTGCCCGCGCGGCTTCGATCGCCACTTCCATTGTCTATATCCCCCCGAGTCTAATAATACCGCGAAAGTTGAATTCACCCGAGAGAGCCCGGGAGGCCAAAACAAATTTCATACTCGACGATCGAGCGCAGAAGCTCGGCGCTTCCGTAATATCCGCCCTTACACATCCGTAAAAAGGCGACGATAAAGAAAAAAAAAAGAAAAAAAAATGGAAAAGCGTCGCGCTCGCAGTCGAAGAAAAAGAGTAGGCGAGCGAGAGAGAGAGAGAGAGAAGCTCCCGCGTGTTTTCGGCATCGTGTTACTAAATTCGTATCCGGGTAGGTTGCACGCGCTCGCGCGCGCGCGCCTCGCCGTTCGCTCTATTTTCGTGAAGGAAACACACGCTCTAATTTTAACCGGCCGGCATTTCGCCTCTTCTTCTTCTTTCTCGCTCTTTCCTTTTTTCACCTCGCGGAGCAGGCGCGCGCGTCTTTCTTTCGGACGGGACGACGACGACGACGAATTCTCCCTCGATTATCAGAAAGGCGCGCGGGGCACCGAATTACATTGCGTAATGCCCGAGGGCCGCGCTCTCCCGAAATTCCCCCGGAAAAATCGGAGCTTTTGTCTCGCCCGAAAGAGGAGAGAAGCGAGCTATTAATAGGCCATCCTCTAATCTGCATATCGGCTTTCCTTTTTCGAAACAAAAAAAAAAGAATCGCAACGAAAAGATTTACTACCCAATACTCGCGTTCCGATCGAGACCATGCTTTTACGTACTTTTTTTTTATTTATTTAACTGCTTCAGCTTTTAGATTTTCAGTTTAATTTTCGTTTATTTTATTAGAATGCTACTCTAAGTCTAGATCTATAGGGGTGGAGGGGGACCAGTTTTAACTTTTAACTAAATTTCATTTTAGTCTGGATGATTGAAAAAAAAAGAAAAAAAAAAACTTAAGAGTAAAAATATATATATATATATAAAGTGGAACAATTATACCCGCGACTGGAACTTACTTCCTGCAATGAGAAAAGGAAAACAAGTGGTTAGAATTTTAACGTGTCCGCTGATTTTCTTAATAGACGTAGAGTTATTTGGGGTTAACACTTACACTTCCTCGACCTCCTCTTCGCTGCTGCAAAAGGAACAAGAGTTTTGTTAATGGTGATACATCGACATGCTGGATTGACTTAACAGTACAACTCGGGGAGGGGCTTTCGCGCTTTTAACGTGCCTCAACAGTCAGGGGAAACAAACATTTAACAATAATTATCGGGTAAAACATGAATCAGGGGGAAACATTTAATGCACCAACATGACTTACTGACGATGAGAATCCGCGCTTCTATCGAGATACTAAGTATATTAAACGTTCGGCTAAAATACAAGTAAAAAGTCTAAATTCTGTTGAATCTCTGGCTGCAAGAATATTATATTAACATGGAGGGGCTCCATACCGATATCAAGAGTAGAAGAGGGTGGGTGTGGGGGGGAGAGTAGAATCGTCAAATTCGATCTCAAGTCTCGAGTGCATACTTACGAGTATTGTTCCTCGTCGTCCGACATGTTTGCGGGGTTTTAGGGGGGTGGCTGCTGCAACAGAAAAGCAAAAGACCGCGGTTTTTAATAAAAATGATAAAAGCGGTGGCCAGAGAGCAAGAGAGAGAGAGAGAGAGAGAGAGAGAGAGAGAGAGAGTTAATGCGGCCACAAACGTAATCCGATATGCCGCGAGCGCAAGCTCTATAAGGAGTCGATCCCTTCCGGACCGAGGGTGCCTAATTATAGAAACCGGCTACTGCCGAGGCAGCTCAACTTTTTAAAGCCGCCGCCGTTGCTTATCAAGCTCTCGGGCAATTTTTTTTTTTTTCGGTTCACTTTCAAAAAGGTACAATTCCCCCCCCCCGTTTGATCTCTTGTACGGTCGAATAGCAGTTTTGAATGTGTATACTTGCGTGCGCGCCGATCAGAGCAGAGAGTTAAAAGGGAAAAGCGCGTGCGAAAAAGCGCTCCTCTCCAGAATCCGTCGTCGAATCCGATATATAGGAGCCTCAGAGAATTTGGCACACGGTCGTTGATCTCCGGTTACATCAGAGCTTCCATTGGGCCAACACAGTTTTTCACTTAAACACTTGTTGGGCGGCTTTTCTCCGTTTCCACGGAGCACTTGTTTTTCATTTATTTTTTTTTATTTTTGCAGAGCACGGAAATATTTTGGAAAACAGAGAGAGAGAGACAGACAGAGAGCGAGATAGAGAGAGAGAAAGAGCGAAAAAGATCGAGACAGAGAGCGGAGAGCAACTTACACTGCGGATGTAGTGTGTGTGTGAAAAGGTAATTTAGTTGCGTGTCTCTCGAAGCCGCTTGCCGACTAAGAGAGCCTCCTCTATCTGGCGAGTGCTGCTGCTACTGCTGCTGTTGCACACGGTGGAGCTTCGGCCGTTGGAATGTGGAGTCCGCGCGGCAGTTTGAGCGGCTCTGAAAGCTCCGCTCTCCGATCGCGAGCCCCGGAGCCTTTCCTCCCCCGCTCACACTCTCTCTCTCTCTCTCTCTCTCTCTCTCTCCCTCGCGCGCGCGAGCTTTCCGCTCCCTCGCTCCTCTCCTGGGGCCCTATCGGCGCGCAGGCGCAGCCGGCCGCACGGCGCTACCTATTTCTGCTCTGGACGAGAATACACCTACGTCGGCGACCCTGCCGAAAACAGATAGGTAGGAGCCAGAGAGTCCCCGCCCTGGAAATCATGACCAGCTTTCCCCATTCTCTCTCTCTCTCGGCGGCGGCGGAGCATTCTTGTGCAGGCTTATTCTTTTCCTCCTCCGTCCGCGCGAGCGACTATTTTCTCGAGCGCCTCTTTAGCCGCACTGGTGGACGCCGCGGGGTTCGGCAATTTTATATAAATCATAAATCGACGCCCGCGAAAGCACGCACACCGAGCATCCTGCAAAAGCATGATGCCAATTTTCCGCGCCTCGGCGAAATCATTAAAAGCCCGCGAAAGAAAATTCTTCAATAAAAACTATTTTCGTAAAGACCGGCTATTTCGGTGGGAAACGTATTTTCTATCGAACGAATTCTTGGGTTTTAAACAGAACAATCTTTGCGGGTAATGTGATAATAGTTTATTTATTTCAATTGTTACATTATTTATCAGAATCACTTTTGTCAAGAACGTTTTTCACAAGTTCGACATATTTTCTTATTAGTCGATTGTATTTTATTTTGCTATTATTAATTATTGCTTTACGCAGGTCTACAACTATTGGAGTCAATGCTTTCAGTAAAATACAATTTTAAATTAAATACTGTTTTTAATCACCATCAAACAAAAAATATATTCAATATTTATAAAAATGAATATATCTAAGTATTTATGTCACAAAGTAGCTTCAGGGGCGTCGATTAAGTATCTAATAATAGTTACTTGTTTTTAAACTTTTAAACGTCCCGTGGATAACAGTTTTTCTTATATTTAATGCTTATTGTTTTTTAATTATATCAAATTTCATGAAAAAATTCCTCACGCCAACTTCTAAATTTGAGCTTTCGACTATAACGATTAATAAATAGTAAAGCGTGTGTTCCATTAATCGATTTACAAAAATAAAATATTTAAATTAATCAAAAATAAAATTGTCGAATTTAAATGTAAACAGAAAGGTTAGAATAATTAAATATTAATTCCAATAAGAAAAAATGTTTTTCGTAAATCAAGATACCATCGAGGTATTTACTCTGACATGCTTACTAATGGAACTTTTATTTCGGTGTTTACCATTTTAAATTTTCGAAATCTGATCTGAGGTAAAAATTAGCCATGGATTAAGGCGCGTTCAGACCATTACTGTTTTTTATCATTCGTTATGAAACACTAAAAAATTTTACAATAATGATTAGTTTCTTGAAAAAGTAAAAATACATTTTAAAAATAAACGTGACAGTGGCTCTACATTTTAATTATTTCTTTTTAACCTGATTTTATGTTGATAATTTATTTATGCAGACGTCTTGAATGCCTTCTGCAAGTATTCAAAGAAAAAATTAGAAGATAAATCTTACTTTCTATCTGTACAACAACTTCTATTGTTTATAAGCTTAATAAAAAAAACAAATAAATATCAATTACATTCGTTAATACACATTATTGTTAAATAAATGATTTTTATTTCATAAATTGCATAATTTGAGCATCACTAAATCATTTTTTGTCAAACATTGTAATGTATAAATTTTAATAAAAACTGTACAGTCGGTTGAACAGCTGTTAAAAATAGCACTAGTCTAATCAACTGTTATGATGACTTATCCAGAAGCCAGAAACGTTTTATAGTTAAGAAATCACACGGCACCAAATAAAATCCCCTAAAAAATGATATAAGTTCGTGACTCTCTCTCTCTCTCTCTGCCGCGGTATCGGTTTCAGGTGATGAAAATATACATATAAATACTTTCATCCAGAGTCGACGGATGTTTAGAAAGAGGGGGCGGGCTCGCCTCGCCTGTTCACCCGCTCTTATAGCGAACTGTAAACAAAAAAAGTTACTCGCGCAAGCAAAAACTAAAAAGAAAGAAATGGTCCAGGGCGGCTCTTATTTCAACGGCGCGCGACCTTCGCTCCTGCGGGCTATTCAGCCGCTTAGGAATTGGACCGCCACGCGAGTGGGCAGACCTTGTCGTTCTACTGCCTCCGCTTGCACTCCGTCTTATCAGAGCGCCGCTGTAGACACTGGAGGCGGCCGTGTGGAGATTCACGCTTCTCGCGTTTATGCTGCCACTGGGGCCTCGGCCACCATATATGGCGGCCGCGGGCGTCAGGAGAGGGAGCATCGCGACGCTGCTTGCTCGGTATAAAGTTGCTCAGAGCGCCGAGGAGGTGACGCAAACGCAGCGCCGTTAAAACGCGCTAAGCGTCTTTTTGTCATTTCACACTGTTGCTGCTGTTACTGCTGCTCTTGCTTTTTTAGCCTGATTATTTCATCTCTGCTTTTACCTTCTTTCCTAAGGTGTAAAATTTTCAATTGCCGTCTACAACGCGAACATCAATCGCTTTAAAACGTTGTTTGAAAATCATTTTCAAGATTATCTGTTCAGGCAGATGCTTAATTACTCCCTAAAAACAAAATTATAAGTTTATATTATTTCCTATAATTGTGTCAATAAAATTCAAGGTAATAATTTTTTTTAATCGAAATTTCTAGTTTTAAATAGTTTATTATTACATGGTTTTTTTCATAAATAAATTTATAAGTAAATTCATTTTCATTAAAATTATTAAACTTACCAGAAAAAAATTATCTTTTCAAGATATTATCCTCTACTATGTTTAGGTAAATCTAATAAAAATGGCTTTTTGAATGGACGATCTTTTCCACCAAATCTTAACTGTCCAGATTCTTTTTTACCACCGAAACCACCACCTATAAAGATATCAAATTTTTTAATGAGTATCATCTTTTCATTTTTCAATAAAATATATTTTTAATTTTGCAAACCTAATCTTCTTGGTTTCCAACCCTTCATTGTTCGACCAACTTCTAAATCAACAAAAATTTTATAATTTACTAGCATTAAATCACTAAGCCTTCTTGCTATTCTCCAAGCATCATCTTCAGATCTCATTTCTACAAAACCATAGCACTGAGAAGCTCCAGTGACTACATCGTATATTACTTTAGCAGAAATAACTTCTCCATATTTTGAGAAAAACTGAAATAAATACATAAATATTTTTAAGTTTATTATAATTATAAAACAAACAAAAATCATTTAGAAAAATTTTAAATTTAGAAATATAGAGAAATTCTACCTCTTTTAAATCATGTCTAGTTATTCGAGGCCCAAATCTTGATACAAAAAGTGTTCTTTCTGGTTTTGATTTCAATCCATGAGGAGGTTCATAATGAGCAACCATTGCTCTAGCAATAGCTTTATCATGAGGCTCAGTGTCTGTTCCATCAATACTGCCTGCTTTCAGCGGATCATATACCTTTGCAAAAGGACTCCATTCTTTAAAATTACTCTGAAATATAAATTAAAATAATGAAGTAAACTGATAGCACAATTTAATTTTAATAAAGTATGTATTTTTATTTATAAATTGAGAAAATAAATTATATGTGACATTAGGCAAGTTCTAAAAAATTAACCTCTACAAAAGTTAAACGATCAAAATTACTTTATTTACTGCAGATTTATAAATACAAGAAAGTGTATATAAAAAATAATTAAATTTAATTATAAAAAAAAAAAAAAAATTATAATCATCAATTTAAAATATTGATATTCTACTTTAAGTATAAAATTTTAAATAACACAAAAAATTTACGTTTCAAAACAGTCATTTAATAATAATTAAAAATGAAATGCATAAGTAATATTTGATAAAACTTACCATTATTCTTTTTCAAATTATTACTTTAATCTAAGCACACTACTGCTTATGATTGTTTGAGCTAGGTATATGATTGAGTTTTATAACACAACAATTACAATTATAGGTTAGTAGCAAACTCTACATATAACGCAATGGAGGTACGCCATTTTGTAGGTTTTTTACCTGTAAAATGTAAGAAACCTGTTTTAGCCAATAAAAATACATTTAATGAATTACTCAAAATAACAATAATGGATAAAAATGTGATATCAATGTTGCGGAATGTATTGCTAAAATTAATCTAAATATAAAAGTTTGATATTCTTGGTTTTATATGTTGACATTATAGATTTAAAATTTTTATTTTTAACTTTTGTATTTGGCGCCTTTAGAGAGCTCATGCTTATTGTGGGCGGCATGGTTGTGTACTAAACGTAAAAAGGCAATAAAAATAAAAAGTCCAGCTAAAAATCACTATTCATTCATTCAACTCAAAATAAAGGTACATGTGCGACCGCAGTCGTGTAATTGTTCAAAATAATCTTCATTGCAATTATAAACATTCTTGCATCTTATATCTTATTTATGTTTATAGATCCAAATGTATTATAGGTTAAGTGTAGAATTAGTAATTTCTAAATAATCCTTTTTGAAATATTTTTAGAAAAATGGTTGACGAAATTCAAAGGAAGTTGCAGGATGAAATTGATAAATTCAAGCAAGTTCAAAAAGGTATATAATATTATCTTTATTACAACTTGTAGTTTTAATATTGCATTTATCATTACTTGGACTATGTTTTATTGTAATTGTTTATAAATTAACATATTTTATTTATAAAATTGCAGATTACCGCAAGGCTTTATTAAAAAGACAGCAGTTAGATGGTCAATTAAATGAAAATGCTATTGTTAAAGAAGAACTGAATCTCTTAAAATCAAATAGTGAAGTATTTAAACTTATTGGACCTGTACTGATTAAACAAGAATTAATTGAGGCAAAAGAAAATGTTAATAAACGAATAGAGTTTATAACTGCTGAAATGTAAGTTCTTAAATTTTACTTTTATTATTATTATTAAATTATTGATTATCTATTTCATTTCTTTTTCAGGAAACGTACAGAAGATTTACTAATATCTTTGGACAAAAAACAAGATACTCACAAAGAAAATTTAGAAAAATTGCAACAGTCTTATCAACAAGCTCAAGTTCAATCAAAAACCACAGCTTAAATGTTAATAAAAGTAAAAAAGTTTTCCTAATTTTCAAAATACAATTAATTACATATAAATATTAATATTTTCTTAATATTGTAATATGCTAAGCATGAATAATAAAATGCATAATAAAATTAAAAAATATTTTGAAATCGATTAAGTTATATAAATTGAACTGCGTAATATAAGCCTATAATTGTTGTATCAATTAGTGATGTTGCTGCGACTTATGAGTGTCACCTGTCGATACTTTTATAATAAAAAATTTCCAGTCTAAAAAAGAAACATTTTTTTATTTTTTACGATAGAATAGTAATGAATACAACAAGAGGCATGTTTCATTAAAAACTAGTAAGGCAGTTTAAGTCTTTACGAAAGCTTTTGTAATTCAAAGAATTAGAATTATTTTAACATGAAAAATCTTAAATTGAAAAAGAAAAAAGCGAAAATGACAAAATATGAACAAAACTACAAAACATGATTTTGGTGGCGTGAGAAGGGGGCGCGCGGTGAGCGGAGGGAGAGAGAGAGAGAGAGTAGAGAAGTTTTCTAAGAGAACCCCGCTTCCCTTACCTCTCCCGCTGAAGCAACCAAACGTACCCGAACGGCGTATGGGCTTAAATTTTTGAAGGAAAACAATATATAGTATAAAATATATATAGATTGTAGTATTTGTAAACAAATGATCTGTTCTAAAATAGTTACTTAATAGTTTATACTAATAAATTGAATCCTCTCATAAAAAAAGTGGCTGCACACTTGACGTTTGGAAACAGAGATCAGCAATTGACCAATCCCTGAACTCGTCTTGAATTTGAAATTTAACGGAAAAATACTCAAGTAAGTTTTAAAAGTTAGCTAACGAAAAAAAACATCCGGCATTTTTTAAGCGCTTCGTTCTTTTAACTAATTTTATTATTCATTTAGTAAGGATTGTTGAAGCTGAATTAAAAAAGATGCTATGAAAAGAAATGCTATATTGAAACAATGTCTGACAGTGTACAAGTCGCGATAAAAGTGCGCCCTTTGATTCAAAGGGAAAAAACTGAGAATCTTCAGATTCAATGGACTGTGCTTGATAATGCCTTGGTTCCCACAGATTCTGAAAAAAGAAGAGCTGAAAGTGGATACAAATTTGGTAAGCTGCTTAAAAAGTGCTTTTTAACCCTTTTTTTAAGCCAAAAATTTTTTTATTGTGTATTCAGAGTATTAAACTTTTAAAGTGGTTAAAGAAGATAATTTTTTATTTTTATTGAAAAATGCAATATAAGAAAGTTTAATTAATTCAATTGTTTATTGTATTGTTTATTGTATTAGATCATGTATTTGGTCCGGAAAAAAATAATCAAGATGTTTTTGAAATTGTTGTCCAACCCATTGTTGATGCAGCTGTCAATGGCTTTAATGGTACTGTTTTTGCATATGGCCAAACAAGTTCAGGTAAAACTCATACGATGATGGGCATTCCTAATGAACCTGGAATTATTCCTATGGCGGTTGAGAGAATGTTTAATTCTATTGATGAAACAAGTGGTCGAGAATTCCTTTTGAGAGTTTCTTACATTGAAATTTATAATGAAAAAGTTAATGATTTATTGGATACTGATGGAATAGATTTAAAGTTGAGAGAGGATAGTAATGGTCTAGTGCAAGTTCTGAGATGTAAAGAAGAAATTGCTAGCAGTCCAGAAGTGATTATGTCCATTATGAAAAAAGGTGATAAAAACCGTAGAATAGGTGAAACTGATATGAATGAAAGGAGTAGTAGAAGCCATTCAATATTTAGGTATAAATTCTATTTCTTTCTTTGCAAAGGCACATAGATATATAGTAATAAAATTCAATTGTTTCAGGATTACTATTGAAAGTAGAGATATGAGTAGTGATTCAGATGGTGCTATTCAAGTGTCTCAATTGAATTTAGTTGACCTTGCAGGATCTGAAAGAGCAAGACAAACGAATGCAACTGGTGAAAGATTTAAAGAAGGTACTCATATAAATATGTCCCTTTCAACTCTGGGACTTGTTATTAAACAGCTTAGTGAATCTTCAGATGGTACCAAATATATTAATTTCCGAGATAGTAAATTAACAAGGTTGTTGCAAGCATCTCTTGGAGGTAATGCAATGACAACAATAATTTGTGCAGTGACACCTGCAGCTTTCGAAGAAACTCAATGCACTTTGTGGTTTGCATCCAGAGCTAAAAGTGTAAAAAATAAACCACATTTGAATGAAGTCATGTCAGATGCTGCATTATTAAAGCGCTATAAAAGACAACTTGCAAAACTAAATGAAGAACTTGATAGGACAAAACAGGAAAGTCGAATTGCAGAGGTTCAAGAAATGGAATCTAAATTACAAGAAAAAGAGCACATATTGCAAGAAAAAGATAGAATAAATCAAATTTTGGAAGAACGAATACAATTGTTAAAAAGTAGTATAGTTTCAGCAGGAAGTTCCATAAACGATGAAAATAACGGTAAAATTTCTAAACCTAAACGAAGGCGCACATGGGCTGGTGATCAAGCATTAAGTACTCAATTCAATTGGACCACTGGACAAAATTTGCCTACAATAAATGAAGTTCCACCCCCTAGCCCAGATTTTAAATCAAATCATCAACACAATTCTCATACATTTAAAAATTACAAAGGAAGAAAAAGCATTATTCAAACTGTTGATTTAAATAATGAATCCTTTCAGGTAGCTTTCACAGATTTTGAATTGGAATTAATTCAAGTTGAAAAAGAACGCACAGCAGAAAGAGATGTAACTTTTAATTTTACTGATGACAAAAATTCACGAAAAATGATTACAACTAGATCTGTGACATTTCAAGACGACGTTCAAATTCATCGACTAAGTACTGGAAGTAATTGGAGGGAAGCATCATTTACGCCTGAAAAAACAATATTCGTTTCAAATGAAGGTATGTCCATTCTAAATTTTTTGACGAGAAACACCGATGTGCATTGTATTTACTGTTTTATTTATTTAATTTAGGTAATAGAGATGATAATTCATTATCTCCTGGTACACCAAAGTCTGTTTTACGAGAAAGAGTCACTTATCTCACTGAAGAATTGAAGACTCTTGAAGAATTTACCACATTAGAAAGGCAAATGATGTCTGCTCAAAATTCTGAATTACCATCTGATAATGAAAGAATAATTATTCAAAAAACAATTGATAAATTAATTTCTGAAAAAGAACATTTATTTAAAGAAAATATTGAATTAAAGTCACAAAAAGAAGATTTGTTAAAAGAAAATACTGAATTAAAGTCACAAAAAGAACACTTAATTCAAGAAAATATTGAATTAAATTCAGAAAAAGAACATTTGTTCAAAGAAAATACTGAATTAAAGTCAGAAAAAGTACATTTGCTCAAAGAAAATACTGAATTAAAGATAAAAATTGCTGACGAATCAGCTAAATTAAAAAATGCTAATACTTTGATAAATACCTTAAGATCTGATACCGATTGTCTCATGGAAAAAGTAATACACAAAAATCGCGAACTGGCTACATTGAAGGAAAGAATATCAAGTTTAGAAAAACTTACAGAAATGGAAATATTAACAGAGAACTCTGTTAATAAATCTACTACGGTGATAGATGAATGTAAAGATACTGTATCTGACTCATCCGAATTCAATTTATCGGCAAAGCAAGAGTCAGTAATAAATACAGCTAGTTTCGATAAACCGGACAATTTATTATCATATAAAGATTCCGTATGCAATTCTTCAGAATCTAAATCATCAATTGGAGCAAATACAAAAAATTGTTCAAAATCATTAAATAAAAACTGCGAGTTAGAGTCAAGTAGTATTTTTGTCAATATGACTTATTTTGACAATATAGAAGTTAGTCAATCTGTTATTTCAGATTGTACTAATTTATTAATAGGAATTAATGAAAGCAAAGACGTATCCAACATAATTGCAAATGAAAATTTAACAATGGTAAGCGTTAAAATGTATAATATATTTTAATAATTTTTATATAAGAATTGTATTATTAATTAAAAAATATTCTTTAGGGTAATGATGTTATTCAAAATAAATCTACACCTCATGCAGAAGAAATAAATGTACTGACTGTAGATCAGAATATCGATAATGTGCCAATTACTTTAGAAGAATTAGGGAAAGTAAAGGCTGATCTTGAAAAAGAAAATGAAGCATTATCCTTTGAACTTCAGAAAAAGAATCACGAAATAGAAGAAGTTCAAAAGGTTGTTAGCGATTTTAAACTGGCTCTTGAAAAACTTCAGGAAACAATTATTCTTCAAACTAACGAAAATATGGATTTGTCGCGAAAATTGTTTGAATCAAAAGAAATTGCTGATAATGAAATGAGATGCAAATTTCTTGATTATGATGAAAAACTAAAACTTTTGCAAGAAGAAAATGTTGCATTATCTACAGAATTAATGGAGAAAATTGAAGAGCTTGAAAAAGTTAAAGAAAGTAAAGTCCTAATATATGATCATGAGTGCATTCACAAAGAGAGGTCCGATTCGTTGGTCGAAAAAATGGAACTTTTAGAGAAAGAAAACATTAAATTGTCAAGTGAATTAACAGAGCAGATCGAGAAATATGATAAATTAAAAGAAACTACAGATCTATTAAAGCAGCAACTCGACACATTTTCTGAAAATTTAGATAAAGACGTAGATACATCTTCAATTCCTGCTTTAACTGTCATTGATGAAGACAACAAATTGATAAGTACTGATTGTGCAGATACTGGCCATTGTTCCATTGCACTGCAAACCTCACAGTGCGATGAAAGTTTTAATGAAACGAATAACGTTCTTCGCCTAACTGAAAAAATAAAATGTTTAGAACAGCAAGTTGAAAATTTAACACTTCTTAATGAAAAGCTTAGAGAATTAAAATTACCGAATTGCAGTAAATGTGCTAGTTTTAAAGAACTAAATGAGAGTAGGCGAAAATTAAAATTGGAAGTGAAGTCTTTAACTCAAAAACTTTCTGAACTTCAACAAAAATTTGAACAAAAATGTTCAGATACTGAAATTTTGAAAGCAAAGAAAAGCATCAATGAAAGTTTGAGTCTAATGGATACAAGTTTGAATGATACTGCTTATGAAGAATGTAATATATCAGCAATAGAAAACACAATTAAAAGTTTGTACAATGAAATTGAAGAATTAAAAGAGAATCACAACACATTATCAAATCAATACAGTGAAAAATGTAATGAATTAGATTTGTTACAACTAAATAATTCATCCACTTCAACTGAAAAGAAAGAAAAACGTTCGAAGATAGATTCGAATCGCAAAATATCTGTAAGAATTCAAACATTACATAAGGATTTTGAAAATCTTAGCAGCGACTTACAAGAGTTTAAAAAATGTAACTCAAACATTGGTAGTACCTTAATTAAATTAGAAGCAGAGCAAGCTGAAAGTAACAAGATAATTGAGTCCCTAAGGTCGATGAATAAAGAACTGAAAAACGAATTTGATGCTGCAAAAATCAGTGCTTCAAATTCTGAGGAAAGAATTAAACTTCTTGAAGAAGAATTGGCAGCTTTGTATAAACAAGTTGAGACAGCTAGTATTACAGAAAAACAGATTCAAGTTCAGAAACTTGAAATTGAAGTTCAGCTAGAAATATTATTAAAGGAAAAAGCAGAATTAACCAATTTAGTTCAAGATTCACACATTAGTTATAAAAAAAAACTTGATGAGCTACAAGAGCTTGAAGAAATAGTGAAACAGTTGAAATTGAAAACTGAAAATAATTTGCAAGACAAATTACAAGAAGAAATCGACGGTGTCAAATTTCGGATTATACAAGAAATAAAAAGTTTGTCTACTCTTTCTGAAAATGAATTGAAAAATTTGCCTGAACAATCAGTTATTGAGCTTCTCTCAAGTTTCTTAAAGGTTATTTTGTCAAAAGAAACTGAAATTATTAAAAGAGTAGAAAAAGAATTTGAAAGAAAGAAACAGAAACTTGAAGAGGAAAAGCAACAGAGTATTGATGCAGAAAAAAGAGCAAAAGTTTGGGCAAAGACTGTAGAAACTGATTTAGAAAAACTTCAAATTGATTTTACCGAACAAGAACAGAAAAATCAACGTCTTTGTGATAAAATTCATACACTAAAAGAGAATCTAAAAGAAGCACACCATGATAATCAACAATTACGTATGACAATTGCTGCTTTAGAAAGTGAAATGAATTCGTTAGCTATTGAATTAGACAAAAAGTCTAAATGGAATGATTCTGCTGCTCAAGAAAAAGAAAAGTTAGCAAAAAACAAAGAAGAAGAATGGGAAAATCGCTTGAAAGTCGAAAAAGAATATATTTCACAAAAAATAGACCATCTCAAAGAGCAGTTGAATATGTATAAAACAGTTAATGATGATCTCAGAAGCACTATTCAAGATCTTAAAAACACCAATGAAGGTTTAGATTATGAATTGGAACATTTAAGAAATACTATCGAGATAAAGACTAAAGATTTTATAGCATCAACGAACACAATTGAAAAATTGAAACAAGAAATTGAATGCTTGGAGGAAATTAATACACAATTAAAAATTGAAAATGAAGAAAAAGATAAAAAAGTTAATGAAATCACTGATCTTTTAAAAACTAAATGTGACGTGTTAGATAGATATAAAACTAAAGTTGAAACTATCACGCCAGAATATGAAAACTTGAAAGTTCAAATTTTAGAACGTAAATTATTAATTGAAAAATACAAAAATGAAATACACGATCTTAAAATGGATTCGAAAAATAAATTGGAGTTAATTCAAGATAAGCTTACCAGTGAAGAAATAAAATCGGCCGTTTTAAATGAACAAATAGCTAAATTTAAGTATGAATACACGGCTTTATCTAGTACCGTAGGAGAATTAAAAGATCGTTGTACAGAACTTGAGCGGGAAAATAAAAATCTAAATGAAAAGGTAATTTTTGTCTTTCTATCCAAATTTTGTATAATGTTCAAATACATATTTAGAATGACTATTGCATGCAAATAATTATTTTCAGGTAAAGAAAAGTACTAGTGATTTGCAAAATGAAACTGAAATGCAAGAAATGCGGAATGAAATACGTTTTATAAAAAATGAGTTAGAAGAATCATACAAGCGAATAAAAGAATTAAAAACATCTAAGTCCCTAATTGAACAAGAATTAATGCAAGTACATGGAAAGAATGAGCTAATTGAGCAAGAACTTAATACAACAAAAGCTGCCTTGGAATCATTAAGAGAAAAACATAACAATTGGAATATTCAAACCCTTCTTGAAAAAAATGAATTGTTAATGCAAGAAAAACATAACATTCAACTTGAAATTCAAGAGAAAAATATGATAATCGCTAACAAGGAACAACAACTAGTGGAACTTGAAATTTTTAAAAAAGAAAATGCCGAGGTAACTTTTTTTTAATGGTTTTCATTTAATTTGATCAGGAAGTGAATGATTTTTGTATTTCTTCATATTTTAATTAATTAATTTGTTTAATTTAGTTAAATATAAAGAATAAGGAGTTAGATGATAAAATGAACGGTTTAGCTTCTGAGATTCTCCAACTAAAAAACGAAAACACAGAATTACAAGATAAAATAATTTCAGAACAATTTGATAAAGAAAAATTCTTGAAATTGGTGTTTTTGGAGGAAGAGTATGAAAAACTCCAAGAACATTTGCGTATAAAAGAACGAGAGAAGAATGAAATTCTTAAAGAAAAAAATGAAATGATGCTTCAGCTTGAAAATTGTAAAAAAGAGAATGCCGAGGTAATTTTTTAAAACATTTTTATATTTTTTTTTATATTTTAATTAATTTATTTCTTATTTTAGTTAAATATGAAAAATAAGGAATTAGATGAAGAAATGGACGGGTTAGCTTCTGAGATTCTCCAATTAAAAGACGAAAATGCAGAATTACAAGATAAAATAATTACTGAACATTTTGATAAAGACAGATGCTTGAGATTGGTCTTTTTGGAGGAAGAGTATGAAAAACTTCAAGCAAATCTGCGTACATTACAATATGAGAAGAGTACATTACAAAATAAAATGTTACAACTACATTCTGAGAAAGAATTACTACAGAACCAAATAAAAGATTTAAATGATAAAATTGTAGAGCTGGAATCACTAAATTTATTTAATCAAAATAGAAACAGTAATGTTGACAGTGATTGGAAAGATATTGTCAATATTGAATCGCAGTCAATTCCATCAATTTCAACGCCAACAGTACCCCTTGTTCAATCTATCGATAAAGAATGTCGTACGTGCCATAAACTAGGAGAAAGAGTGCGTCAAATGTCTTTAGAGCTGGTCTACAAAGAGAGCCAAATTTTAATAGTTCAAAATGCGCTAGAATCAAAGAGCTCCTCATACCAAATGAAATGTAAGGGGTTGGAAGCAAATCTTTTGATAAATGAGACAAGAGTAAGTTTAGAAAGTATTTTTTTTAACTTATACGTGAGCTACCGATATTGCAGAATTTGAAAATTTTCAGTTTTATTTAAAAACTAATTTTAATGTAACTCAATAATGCTCGATCTTTTTATGTGCAAATGATGCTAAGCGATATTTTCTATTAATTCAAAACAACAAGAAACATTTTAATTTATAACATATAAATATTTTTCTATCCTTTTTCTGATTATTTATACAAATTTTTAGAATTCCGGACTAATATTGAAAATTCAAAATTTGCAGGATATTTTAAATAATTGCAATAAGTGCAATGACAGTAAAGTTAATAAAAAGGATCAAGCTGTCCAAGTTAAGCAAGTAAATAAAATTCAAATGACCGGAATGAGTAGTGGTATTGTAGAAGTAAGTATACTTAACATTTTTTTTTAATTTTTCAAAAAAAAATTTTAATTTAAATTTAGAGTAATATTAAATAATTTTTTTTGCAAATTTTAGGATTACGTGAGAATAGAAAAATTAGAAAAAGAAAAAAATTTCATGAAAGATTTGTGCAGAAATCGGTTAAAAAGAATAAAAGAACTTGAAAATCGTATAAAAGAATTGGAAAGTTAAAACGTTACTTATTTGGCGATAAATGTAAAAGATATCACCCAAGATCTTTTTTATGGTAAAAAGTTTATACTGTCATATAAGATGCAAAAAGATTCTGAAGGATATCTTGAAATGTAAACAAAAAAAGTTTTATTTGAAGTACGTGGAGTCTCGTAGCTGTTACCCGCGTTTCCTTTGCCTTGTCTTGGTGAAAATAGTATACTACTGTTATAGTATTACTAACAGGGGAATCTTACTGCTTGAGCCAAACATCGCTCATAGTACAAAGTTAATTTTTTAACTTATAAATTGTATTATACTGTGAACTAATTTGTATTATATCACATTTTACATGATCTCTATTTTTTATACGCTAAAGTAAGGAAATATTTATAATAAAAAATATATTTTTTTAAGAATTTGTCTTATCAATCATTTATCTAAATAATTTTGATTTTCAGCAAAAAATTTTGTGCTTAAGAACAATCAGTACTTTTTTTTTCGTGTGCCTTTGTAATCCCATACTGCTATAAATATATAGAAAAGTATAAATATATAGAAAAAGCAGAATAGAAATAGAAGAGAAGAGGTGCAGACAATTTGTTATAAACTATTTATTGACTTTGAAATTTAAGGGAAAAAAATGAAGGTTTTAAAAGCTATAAGCCAACGAAAAGAAAAATTCGATGTTTCTTGAACGCCTATCCTTCGATTCTTTGAACGAATTTTATTATTTATTTAGTACGGTTGTTGAAGCTGCGTTAAAAAAGAAGACCTGAAAAGAAATGATATTGAAATATACAGCTAGATCCCAAAATTTAGACATTTTTTCATGTGCATTGTTTAGAGTTGCCGAGTGGTGAGTCGAGCCATTGGTAAGCTATTGCCGTTGCTCTACTTTACATTTGCACAATTGTTATTAAATTAATTCCTGTGAAGAAATTTAAACCAACATTTATTGGAAAAGTATACATTTTATTGTCTAAAGTGATCGATATACACACCAAGAATTTGCACTTGGAATTGTATTTTACTTGTTTACATTCGTATCCTTAAGATTAGTAATTTTCACCTTCAGGAATTCATTGTTATTGATTGATAAATCTGTATTTCAAATTTTTGAGTTTACAGGTATTAAAAGCATGATTATTATTATTATTATTATTATTATTTTTTTTGTAAAACTTGTACGTGATTACAGACTAAAAGTACATAATATATTAATTCATTACAGTAAATACATCAATACTCTAAATAATACTTGAATACTGAACTTAAATTAAAAAAATTCATTACGCATATTTCAACGACTAACTAAATATCTTTGGAGAAAGACTAGAAGTGGGACTGTCGTCGCGGATGTTTAAAAACTTATTAAAAGTACAAAAAACTAATAGCCAATTATGAAGATATCTGTTATTTTCTTTTTTTTAAGTGTCAATTAATGAAAGATTTTGAATGCAATTATTATCGCGATAAAATAACGAATTTCGAAGAGAGTCAGTTTGAAAAAAGTAGGAAACGATATAATATATATATATATATATAATGGGGTATAAGCGTTTATAATATATAGTATAGAAAAAGTTACCGGCAGCCTGAAAAGTGCGGTACATAAATAAAAAAAAAGTTTGTAAAATATTAGCGAGGAGTCAGACGAGCTCGAGGTTGATGTGCGCGCCCATGCGGCGCAGCGCCAGGATCGTGTTGACTGCTTTGACCCAGCGCTTCTTGATGACGTAGCGCTTGAGCCGGACCTTCGAGATCGGGTTCTCCAGCGGCGCCTCCAGCCAGCGGTGCTCCAGCAGCTTGTCGGCTCCCGGTCGCTTTCTGCAGTGCGTTATTTCCATTCTTTTAGAACATTTATAATAGATTTTTGCACACTCTTTTCTCAGCTGCACTCGCCGAGGAAATTGCAGATCGTTAACTCGAATCGCGCCCTCTTTTTATATATACCAAAGGCTTATTCGACACTCTGCTGCCATTTCCTCCCTTTTTCCTTCGGTTATTAAAAGTTAATCTTCATATCTTAGGTGGACTGCGAAATGATTTCCGGTTCGTTAGTAGTCAAATGTTAGCGATCAAATCAATGCATTAGTATCCTGTTCTCAAAAACTGTTATATAAGAAAGTGTATTTGCGTGTAATAAAGAAAACTCTTGATACAGTACTCTTTGTATATTCGTATTCTTAATTTATTCATATCATTCTTATTTCTCGCAGTCAATATAATTATATAATAAATAATCGACGAGACTTACGTCGCGCCGCTGCGCATATACAAGACATCGTTGCGTTTCGCAAGATAAATAGCGTTCGAAAAAAAAAAAAAAGAAAAATAAAACAAGAAGACATAAATAAAAGCAGTGTATACAATATATATAGCGCCGCGTTGGCAATCATATAAAAATACTCTATACGCATTTTCTTGAACTTCTTCTCCCGAGAATTTCAGACTTTTTCCGATCCCTCGAGCGTGTAGAATTCCACTTTGAATTTTCGAGCAGCCAAGCGAAGTAATTGATTCAACGAATACAGTTTAATACAAATCGTTCTTCAGCAAGATCTATTCAACAAGATCACAGTAAACCTACGCTACGTAATACAATAAATACGACGTAAAAAGTTGAAAAATTCTGCTTTTCGTACAGTACAGATGAGATTTGATTTTACACCGACAGAACGAAGGAATCTCTGTCCTTGGAAGAAAAATATTTTGTTAATTTGACTAGATGAGAATTAGCTGGACTTGGTTAATGGTCGAGCGACAGTAAAAGGTAAATAGATCAGATGAAGTTTTCACGAATAGAAGGTGCACGAAAAGAGAGGAAGACAAAAGGTCAAAAGCAGGAAGAGGAGAGAAAGGGTAGAAAATCAAGAGAAGAGAAAAGTGTTAAAGAAAAGAAAAGGCTGTCCAGGAACACGTGGATAAAGTGGTAAAGAAATTAAGCTTCCAAATGGATGAGGATTACAAAGAAGCGATAAAGGAAATGAGAGGAAGTTTGCAAGAGAAAGTGCAAATAAAGAGAAATCAGAAAGACTAGAAATGGAGAAGCTAATAAGTGATTTATTAGACACAGAGGAATTATCAGATTCGAAAGAAAAGATAAAAGAAAAGGAAAAGACACTACAGGAACAGTCACCGACGTGGAGCATCGAGCCTAGCAGATATCAAGCAAGAGAGACTTTAGGCGACGAAGCTGCATCGAGCGCATACACATAGTCGAATCGACAAAAGATTTTTCTCCGCGCGAACGGAAGCCCGGGAATGTCTATACTGTCGTCTCCGCGACGCGTCTCTCACTCGCGGCGTATCATCATATCATAATCTCCGCATACGAAAGAACGCCGGCCGCGATCGAGCGGCGAGCGATCATCGTATCATCACTTTTGGTTCATCGCCAGCAGCAGCAGCGAAACAATATATATATATATATATATATATCTGCGCTTCCGTCGTCCGAGTCCGACGGCGGTCTCAGCGGTGTACCGAGGTGGCGGCGGCGGCGGCGCTGCTCGAGACCTTCTGCTGCTCGGACTGGAAGTACTCGGCCAGCGAGTTGATGGACTTCCTGGCGACGGAGTCCTCGCCGCACCAGTCGACGCTGATGGACTTGCGACCGCCGACGGGCCGCTTCATCTCGCCCCACTCGTCGATCAGCTTGAGGAGCAGGTTCTTCGTGCTCGTCGGCTCGTCCAGGTTCATGTTCTTGTGGAGGTCCTGGAGGGTGGCGATCCTGGGCACGTCGCGGCAGGTCTCGCCGAAGCGCTTCTTCATCCGGCCGTGCCGCCAGGGCGGCGTCAGGTCTATCTCGCGGCTCGTCCTGCTCGATCTCTCCTCGGTCTTGCTGCTGCTGCTGCTGCTGCTCTTCGCCCTGCCGGGCTTCGCGCTGCTCGCGACGCTGCTCTCCGTCTTCGAGGTCCGCTTCAGGCTGAAGAAGCTGCTGGCGGTGCTGGCGCCGCCGTCGTTCCTGTACTTCTCGAGGTTCCTGCTGCCGTTGAAGGTCGTGCCGTTGATCTTCCGCTGTCGGGTGATGTTGGAGAGCTTCTCGGATATCTCGTTGATGTCGGAGGCGGGCTTGGCGTTCGCGGCGGCCGGCTCCTCGGCGGGGGTGGGCCTGCCCTTGGCGGCGGCGGCGGCGGCGGCGGGCTGGACGGCGATGGAGCGCAGGTGCTCCGAGAGGCGGATGATCTCCTCGGCGAGGAGGATCTGGGCGGCGGGGTCGATGATCTTGCCGTCGACGGCCCGGCCCTCGGAGGCGCGCCGCTCGAGCGCCCAGGCGAGGTCCGGCACGGCGAGGCTCGGCTGGGCGTCGAGGGAGCTGCAGGAGCTGCGGATGCTGCCGCAGGGCGAGGGGCTCTGGGCCCCGAGGGAGACGCTCTCGTGGGAGTCCTGACGCTCGAGCGGCGCGTTATCGATGGTGTACGGGCTGTCGGGGTGCTCGCGCCACCGCTCGACGAACAGGCGCAGGTTGTCCTTGGCGACGTCGAGCTCGGCGGCTGCCGTCACCTGGGCTGCCGGGGGCTGTCTGATGGCGGCGGCGGCCGGCGGCTTCCTCAGGCTGCTGGGCTGCTGCGCCGGGGGTGCCGCGGCTGTTCGGGCCCTAAGGCCGAGCCAGCGATGCTCGCGGCACTGCCTGGCGCTCGCGCGTTTTCTGAAAGTATCCAGAACGGGAGCCACGTCAGGATTGACCTGCGAGTGTGTCCGGCCGAGGGGCGGTTTCTTAATCGATAACGCGACGTGTCGCTCCGAGCGTTACCCGCGGCATGATTGTGTTGCTTTTTGCTACTTTCTCTTTTTTTTTCTCGCACAGTCGAAATGAGAGTTTAGTATGTGGCAACAACCGAGTGAGAAGAATTAATCAGCTGAATATGAGTTTCCGATAGAAATTTCGGAAAAGATTGAGAAAATTCAATAGTTTCACGACGAACATTAGAGAAATTTCTATCGAAAAGCTCGGTTACTTTATTAATTGCTCTGCATGCGATGAAAACGGAAGCCAAAACTACTCGAGGAAACGCGGCGATAGTTCAAGATTAAACTTACGTTATGTCTTTGACCAAGAGACACCTGATGAAGTCTTTGGCGTCCTCTGAAATGTCGGCAAAAGCTTCGTGATCGAAGTCGTACTTTGCTATGGTCACGTTGGCCATTGTTTCGACGTCCGTATCGCCCATAAACGGAGACAGTCCGGACAATCTGGAAGCATATTTAACAAGATTTTAACATTATATCGGACGACCGTTGCAAGATTATATCGCACAAGAACGAAATCGGAAACTCACAAGACGTAGCAGATGACGCCGATGCTCCACATGTCGGTGCCGAAGCCGATCTGATCGAAATTCACGACTTCCGGGGCGACGAATTCCGGCGTGCCAAACAGGACCTGCAGCTTCTTCTTCGGATCGAATTCTCGCGCGAGGCCAAAGTCAATTATCTTGATGCGATTGCCCTCCTTCGTCAGGCAGAGTATATTTTCCGGCTGCAATGTAAAAGTCATCGCAAAGTTAGCTCGCCCCTCTCCCCCGAGAGAGGGGCGCCCGAAAGTGCAAGTTTGGGAAATTCGAGCTAATATATATATATATATCGGGCTAAAGGAACCTTCATGTCGAGGTGCAGGATGTTCTGGGAGTGGACGAACTCGATTCCCTCGCATATCTGCCGCATGAAGACGGCGCAGCTTCGCTCCGTCAGCACGAAGTCGTCGTCTATCACTCTCTCGAAGAGTTCGCCCCCTTCGATTCTGCAATAGGGGGATCGTTCATTTATTCATTTTTTTCGAGCCAAAAAATGAGCTAGGAAAACAGTCGGTTGGGATTGACGTACAGCTCGAGCACGACGTAGATCTGCTTGCCGTTCTCGATGGCGTCGTAGAGCTGTATGAGCCTCGGATGCTGTAATCTCCTCATGATCTCGACCTCCCGCTCGACGGCCCGCCTGTCCTCCTTCCTCGTGGTATTGACCACCTTGGCGGCGAGTGCCAGGCCGGTCTTCCTCTCCTTGCATCGGTAGACGGTGCCAAACTTGCCTCTGCGCGGCGGTGCGCGCCCCGCGCGCCATGCGCACATCGGAGCAAGCGTTATTACAAACAATTAATGTCAGCCGGTCGGGCGGAAAGCGCGAGCGAGCACGCCCGGATTCTCGACTCGTTTCGCAACGATTGTCGTATCGAGCGCCGGCGAATTTTGGCACTCCGCTCCATTGTTCAATTATATCAACGAGCTGCCCGAATAATCCGCCGGCGGCTTTCCTTGTCTCGGGTTAATCGTCCGCGGCTCTCTCTCTCTCTCTCTCTCTCTCTCGATTTGTCTCTCGTTTCCCAACTCCCTTTTTTACTTGTGAAATTGCTTTTGACAAATGCTTCATAATTTCTTGATTTACCGGCTCAAACGTCGCGTAGAAATCGTCTAGCATATTTCTAATCCAAATCCATTTATTTCGTTCAACCGCGAGTCGATGCTCATCCTTCCCGTTTTTTGGCCCGACGGCTCCCAGCTTCGCCGCGTCGAAATTACAAAATTTAGCCTACGAGGAAAAAGATAACGCAAATTTTTCACGGCAGGCTCACACCGGACGGCCGGCGAATTTTAATAAACGTCTCGCGCGACCCGCTCTCGCGGCTCGTTTGGACAATTCGATCTCGTTTGTCAAAAAGGAAATAAATGCTGGCGTCCGGCCAGCCGCGGCTATCGCGAAACGGAGGAATTTCAGCCCTCGCGCCGCGCGGCGCCGCGACGCGCCACAGCCACGAGTTCATCTCTTCTCTCCCTCTTTTCATCCGCTCCTCCTCGTTTCTTTTTTTTTTTCTCTCTTTTTCGCAAAAACGCCCCGCCGATTTGTGGGATCTCGCGTCGCGAAAGACGTCGTCGCGCGGCTCGGACACTCGGAAAAAATGCGGTGTAAAAATAGCCTTTTTTTTTTCTCAAAACGATCGGAGAGGCCAGTAACGAGCTCTCGATATCGAATCCAGGAGCTGGAAAGAGCGTTCGGGGCGAATAAAAGACATCGGGCGAAAGGAGAGGAGACGCGTCCCGCCGCTTCCTCCTCTCGTCGCGATTCGCGACGAGAGCCAAGTGACGCGCGGACTCGTGAACCCGCCGTGTCAAGAGCGGCCCGTCCCTTCGTCTGCCGGGCGCATTCTGTATTTATAGACGAGAGAGAGCGAGAGAGCTTGCGACGGGACCTTGATTGCGTTCCTTATCTATTTCGAGAGAGAGAGAGAGAGCGCGGATGATCCCTTCGACCACCTGCGCCCGAAGGATGATGGCCCGAGAACGACATGTCGCGTCGTTCGGCCGCGGCAGTGATTCACCTCTGGGCTTCCGCGCGGCGGCGGCGCGTCACGCGGAGAGCGAGAGCTGGTGCATGTAATATCTCGTCGGCGCCCTCCCCGCGCGCGCGAGGAACGCTCGAGAACGTCGCCGCGGCGCGCGCGAAAATCGCGGCGTGTCGCGATTAACGATGCGCAAATCAATGAGAAGTGCTAATCCGATTATATATATATATGGCGCACTTGTAAATTTTCGCATTTGAATTCGGAATCGGCGATGATGACAATGCGCCGCGCGAGCAGTGACGCAATTCGAGCCGCGAACGCAATGGGCAGGTATGTTAATTCGAGGCTGATATCGTTCTTTTTTCTCTCTCTCTCTCTCTCTCTCTCTCCGATGCGACAACCACGTGCCGATCACGCAATCGATTCTCGTTTTTTTTTTTTTGTTTTTATTCAGCTTCCAGGCACGTATGTCCCATTGTTGCAGGAAGTCCCGGATATACACCCAACTGCAGCGGGGGAGATGACGGAAATATTCCGTATACCTCCGCGGGGGGCGGGAGGGGAGGAAGCAGTTTCTTTTTTTTTTTCAAGGGCCATTGAATCGCCGCGTGGCCGATTCTCCCGCCGAGTCCGCGGCCGCGTAACGCCGATTTTCCATATAGAGAAAACGCACAGCCTGCATTATTTATCAGCGCGGCGCGAGCACAATATTTGACGCCGCGCGCACTGCGCCTCCTCCGATTTTCATTTGAATAATGCCTCGGCGTATTATTTATACACGCGCGCGTAAGGCCTCGGGGGGGTCTTTCGCGAGATAATGCATAATAAAGTTTTCCCCCGAAAATCAGCACTCAGGAATGTGTTGGCTTCGATCTCGGGCCATTCGTCAGTGTTGATGCATTTTTCGAATTTAACGAGAGCGGAATTTCGTGCGGTGTGGCTTATACGAGCGGGAAAAATGAACGATCGGGCGCGCGGAATTAACGTTTATACGGAGGCTGCAGCGGAGATAGATATTTCGGGGCTAAATATAATTTCGTTCAGCTTTTGTACGCGTCGCGAACGTCGTCGTTCGTCAATCGAAGCGCGCCGAATCGATACAGATTTCGCCGCGTGTGCGTTTTATTTTGTTTTTTTTTCCCCGCTCTCGCGGAGAGAGAGAGCTTCTCTCGGCCTCGCGAAGGAATTTTCGAAAGATTCGTTCTATTTTTGAGGAAAAATGCGAGAGAGAGAGAGAGACCGAGAGAGTTTATTTATCGGTGCGCGCGATGTTATCTTCGCGGCCGAACATCTGTGCGTGCACCGAGCGTGATATAAACGATATCCGCGCTCCGCAAATTTCTCATTAGTCAATAATTACCGAGACGAGCCGATTTCGAATTTCGAAGGCAGAGCTCATCCTCGTCCCCCGCGGAGACGAGCGAATCATAATCGGCCGCCCGGGGACGAGAATAATACGAGAGACGCGGCGCGGTTAGATTAGTTTTAACTTGATGAATGTCGCAACCAGTTTTATTTACCTTCCCATCGTCGCGCGCTAAACCGGCCGTCGCGACGCGTCTAAAGGCGCGCACATCGTATATACTCCGCTCGTCCGATTTCGAATACATATATGTATAAAAGCCCGTTGCATCCGCTAAGCACGAGGAAAAAGAGTTGCGCGCTATCGGCGCCCGCGTCCATTGATGCAGAATGGCTCGAAAGGCTCGTCGGGGGGAGCGGCGTATATTTTGAAAGCCGACCGAAAGGCGAGGAGAGGAGCAGCGGCGGCGGCGGCGGCGGCGGCAGCTTCCTGTCCGAGCTCGCCTGCCAAATACGGTGGCATATAATCAAAATTCACTGCGCCGCTTCCAAATCCGCCCTCTCTCTCTCTCTCTCGAGGCTGCCAAGCTCTAGGCTTCGCGTCCTCTTCGTTTCGTTGTTGTTTCTTTTTTTCTCTCTCTCTCCCCGCGAGTGTCTCTCTTGTAAAATTTCACTTTCAGCCACCGGGCCGATTAATTAATAACTTTCGCTTTTGGCCCGCGGCCAACGAGCGGGCCGCGAGTATACTCTTTTTTTCTCCGGCGCGCGCATTACAACAAGTGCGCAAGTCAATTTTCACTTTGCGGGAGACTATTTTCCGGCGCGTCTTTCCATTATTCCCGAGAAACGAGAGAGAGAGAGAGAGAGACGACACGGCCCACTTGGAGGCGGCGCGCGTAAATAATGCATAAGGCCGCGCGCGGATATACATCTCAAAAGTAACGATCGCTCCAGTTAGGAGCGAAGTATCCCGGCCTTTTTTTTTCCGCTCGACTCGCGGCCCGGAATCCCATCGTCGTCGTCGGGCGCTTTTTACCTGCCAATTTCGGACTCGATGTCGTAATGGTCCTTGAATTCGACGCCCTTGCGCACGGTGACGTCTCTGTAGGGGAAGCTCGGCTCGATCTCTGCAAGAAGAAGAAGAAGAAGGCTACTAAAGGGGTACAGCGGCCTCGGCGTCCAAACGCTCCGCGCTTAATTAACATTGGCCGACGACGGGTTGGCCCCCCGCGCGATTTATCGCGTACATCCCCCCCCCGCTCCTGTTAATGAGCGATAAAACTAAATTCAGGCAATTTTCCAGTTAATTGATTTATACCGCGATACTTTGTTGCGCCCCGCGCGACGGCTTATTAGTCGTGTTTTCAATAAGCGAGCGTGTTTTTTGGCAGAGCTTCCCGTTAATTAGCTTCTCCAAGCGGATATCCCGGGCGCGAATGAATGAACGAGAGAGAGGCGCGACTACGAGGTGTAGTATATACAGCGGTGCGCGCACGTGCGAGCGCGTACAAACCCTCTTTTCGGGAGGCTGATTCGCTCGAGCGGATAAGAGGACGTAATTCGCATTGTCCGCGGGCGCGCGGTGTATAACACCGGAAAAGCCCGACAGCCCATTTGCAGCCTAAAATTCGCTCGGCTAAGGAATTCCGCGTCGCGCCGCTGGGACTAAGAATAGTTCCGCGGAAGTTTGGTCTACTCGTTGTGTGTGCGTGTTTATTTGTGTATTATGCGTGTGCGTGCTGCAGCCCCGCGCCATAGAGAGAGAGAGAGAGAGAGAGAGAGAGAGCCCACTTTCCCCCGCGGCGGGAGGAAAATTCGGAGAAAAATTGGCCGCGCCGCCGACGATCGGCGCGGCTCTAGGGACGCGCCTCTTCTCGCGCCGAAATAAACCGCGCGCTGCTCCAATTCTACATTCCGTAAATACGTAGGCTCGCGCTTTCACTCTCTCTCTCTCTCTCTCTCGCTATTTATTCGCGGCGGCTTACGTAAGTCGGGACTCTTGCTCGGGGGCCGGCCGAGGGGGGACAAGTAAAGAGGAGCTGCGGGCCCGCTGGACAGGCTGGGGGCGACTTACCGCCGACGGGGTCGGTCTCGTCCACGCGGATCATGCTGGGGGCCGGGCTGACGGCTGCGGCGCGACTCACGTGCGGCGGCGGCGGCAGCCGATTATTGACTATCGCGCGGCGCGTACGCGAACCTCGCGGCTCTCTCTCTCTCTCGGCTTCTTCCTCTCCTCTCCGCCGCCGCTCGACGCTGCCGCTGCTGCTGCTGCTGCTGCTGGTTTCGCTTCCTCGCGTGTGGGGACGGATTTAGATTTTTCGAGTTTCGCCGCCACCGCCGCCGTCGCCGCCGCCGCCGCCGCGCCGAGAGTCGTCACGTGGTTTGCTTTGCATTACCTGCACTTTGCCCTCCCAGACTCTCTTTGCACCCTCTCTATTCACCGCGAGGCGAACGCGGCAACTTGCTGAGGCTCTTTTTTTATGCGCTCCCTCTCTCCCTCTCTCTCTCTCTCCGCCTTTGTCTGCGACGGGGGTGCTTCAAGGCTCTCTTTGTCTTGAGGAAGCTTTTTCAGCGCCGGGGCTTTCTTTTTTCTGCGCTGCGAGATCGAAAGTGCATTCTAGCCGTAAGTCTATGGCTAAAGTTTCAAACGCCTTTTTTCAACAAACAACCGAGCCTTTTGTTATGTTGTTATACTTGTAAATATGTAAACAAACGTCGAGTCTTTATACATGTTAGTCGAACTTTCGAAAATAAATTTTTTCGATATCTCTTTTTCAAAACAAAACGTTTGACCAAAGTGACAGACGTCCCGCTTGCCTTTCAATTGCGCAACTTGCGTATATGTGCGAAAAACGTTTCCGCGCACCTTTCAATGCCTACTCAATTCGATCGTCCAACACACTTGTCAGAATTATATTAGCTCGGCGATAAACTTCAACGTCTATTTTGTGTATCTCTCGCAATTAATAACGAAGCCAGAAATTATAAAAGAATTTATTTATACGAAATAACAACGTTAACATCGCGGTTCAATTGGCCGAGAAGGAATTCATCGAAATGCTTGCGCGCTGCATTTAAAACTTTATAAGATGTCAGGGTCACTGTCACCCTTCAGCATCCGTTACTAAAAATACGACGGCACTGATCGTCGTTCGAGTGATGTGTGTTTAAAAAAAGTTAATCGAGACAACAGAGCTCGCTCCTTTGGAATTCGACTACTTCCTCTCTTTTTCTCCACTTACATTACGGCGCTCGCGGCATATATATGACTCGTAAGCGGGCCAGAATTTCATTTTAATTATCTTTTATAGTTATTGTATTATCCGAGGTTCGATCTCTCGTTAAAATTGGAAAATCTGTGAAAATTCATCGGAAAAAGAAAAGAGAGAATGCGGCTTGAAATAAGAAATAATCGAAAGAAAATCCCCAAGGTTTCTATCTAAATTTATGGCAGATTCTGAAACGCTTGATATTGGCGTTAAAAATGTATAAATAGTTTTCAGATGTATCATATTCCGACCAAAAACGAAAATTATAATTATAGAAACAAGATCTTGCGCGATTTAAACATAATTCCCCTGTGTTTTTTTTTAAACGTTGAGAGAAGTTCGCTTTAAAACCATAAAACCCGATTTGTTAAGATTTATGGCCTAATAAATAGCAAAAGCGAAATAAGTTTATTGCGCTATTTGTAGTGACATCGAAATATTTTATTTCTCTTTAGAGAATGTAGGAATTTACGTGTTTTCATATTTTAAACTACAAACGGATAATAAAATTCACATTTTTCAATGAAATTACACACTTGACTTTTTGCTATAAAAATTTATTTTCAATAGGAAAAATTTCAGACCAGTTCTTAATAAAACTAATATACAGTTGTTGATTTTTATTTCTGAATTTCGCTCGATTGTTACCTTGAATAAAACCAACTTTTTCACAAATTTTTAATATACACCTAATATAAAAATTGTCAAATGAATTTTTGGCATCGAAATTTTATTAACCCTTAAATAATATAGTAAGCAAAATCGAAGCATTCAGTTAAATTCAAAGTTGTATGATCAAAGTTGAGAAACAAAGCCCAAATAAGTAAAAATTTAAATAAACTAAAAAAAGTAAACACGCAAAGGTGAGAAAAGGTAAAGCCGGCGAACCCCTCTTCGGCACTTGTCGCACTTCCGTCTCGTTCGTTGCGAGAGAGTGTGTGTGTTGGCGCCGAGCACGGCGCGGTGGTGTTAGGCGAAGGCGATCACTGCGCCATTCTGCTCCAACCTGCCCCAACATGACATGCCGGGGGCCGGCAGCCCGGCAATGGAAAACTCAAAAACTGCCTCTTCTTGACGATTAATAGTGTGTGAATTAAGTATTATTCTTAAAGTAGACGTGGACTTTCAAATATCATTTTAAATAGGTAGTGTAAAATAAGTGAAATCTGTAAAAATGTCGGGAACAATAAGGCAGTTGGAAGAACGAAAACTTTCCAATAAAGTAATACTCATGCATTGGTCCCCTAACATGGACCTTTTAGCAATAGCCAATGTCGAAGGTAAAAATTATTCTTACATGCAAAGTTATTTTTTTACGTATTGTGTTTAAATATTTTTAGGAGAATTGGGGTTACATCGATTAAACTGGCAAAGGATTTGGCTATTGGGTCCTGTTGAAGAAGGGGATAAAATAACAAATATTGCTTGGAAACCAGATGGTAAATTGATAGCTGTTATTTATTCAAATTCAAAGACTTTATGTTTAGTCGACATGGAAAATAAAAATGTTGTACATAAGACTAAACTGCCATTCGGTGAACAATGTACAAGCATTGCTTGGCTCTCTATGACCCCATCTGGTTGTACCAGTGAAAAGATTTGCACATCTTGTACTGGTGAATATTTACCACCCTTACCTAATTTAAGCAGAAGTTTTGGTCAAGAGCCAGATCGAAAAGAATTTCTTTCACAAACATTAGATATACTTTTTGTAAGTAAGTATAATAATTTTCATAAACAACAAAACATAAATAATTAAATTGTTTTAGCTCGGTCAAGAGAATGGTAATATTATGATGTTTATATTTGGAATGTTTTACTGTGGGAGAATTTCAATTGGCAATGGACCCGTATTAGAAATTACTGGTGGAGCAGGTAAAGCGTTATGGGCTAGTTGGAAAAGCTCAGAATGTATAGTAGTTGTAAGATTATTCTGTCCATTGCTTCAAAGCAGTGAAGATTTATTAAGCGTACGTAAGCTCTTTTCTTTGTTTTAATACAAGATTTTATATTTCTATTTATTTAAAATTTTAGGTGGCACAAATTCAAGCTCATATTGAATATTTGATGGATTACTTATCAAGAACATTAATGGCAATCTCTGAAACATGGGAAACTATATTTTTAGAAATGGATGAAAAACTAGCAAAATATGCTGCTGACAAACCACCAGGCAGTGTAGCTGCTGATTTTTTAGAACTTTTAATGGTTGGTGTTCCTACTCCAGATTTAGTTGATTTTCTATCACGAGAACTTACTGAGAAAGGATTGAAAAAATTAGGACACAGTATAGAAATGTGCTACAGCAATATTCAAGTAATACATTGATTATAATAAAATTATATTTTCAACAATTCATATAATATAAATGTATATATTTCAGAAATTGGTTGTAAAACAGTTGAGCAGTGTTGGAATGGCTTTAATATATCATTTAGCAGAAATGCGAGGTATGGTAAGATTTGGAGGAGCCTATGAAGCTATGGGCCTCAGAGAAGAGACGCCAATCGCTGATGCTATCAGTGCTACTCAATCATTTTTGGCTAAAACTTCTGAAATTCAACAAGTTATAGATCATAGTGTTCGGGACTATAAAGCTTTCATAAGGTACATTAATAGTTCTCTTAATATTAAAAAAAAACATACATTTACTATATCTCAGTAAATTTAATATTTTTCAGATGGCTTTATACCGTTTTATTGAGATTAAATGATGAGAAGGTCCCATCCGAAATGAGTAAAATGAGTCAGCAAGATGTAACTTACCTTGCTGAATTTCTTCGTGGATTTGACAAAATTGAATTACAATCTAGTAAACGTAAAAGTGTGAAGTTAGAGAAATTAGGAGACTATTTGAGACCAGATCCATTGCAAACTTGTTTTAGTCCTGAGGGAAGTGAGTGGGCTTCCATGCTTGTTAATAATAAGTGTTTACAAAACCATCCCTTAATCATAAGCCAAGACTTTGAAAGTTCTCTTCTTCAAGCACATTCAGCCCTCATGAAGGCAATAAATCAAGTATTTGTTTGTGCCTATCAAGACTTAACACAACATTTTAAGCACAAAATTATGCCATTATCTTCGGCAAATTGTAGCTTAAGTTCTCAAATTGTAACAAATGAGGGAAATTTAATGATAGCAGTACCTGCTGCAGATTGTACAATACTACAATTGTTCAGAATTAATTTTACAACTGTTGAAGAGTCTTTAACATTGCAAATGGTAAAAGTCGATGTAGGTAACAAACAAGGTAATAATAATTGGTATTAAATATTATTATTTTGAATTGAATAGGTTCCTATAATTTGAATTTTTTTCAATAGTTCCAGCAACTCCGTCAAAAAGAGCTGAAAATCAGAGAATATCAGACCTTCAATTTTATTCTCAAGATTTTCTCAGCATCCTGATTTTAAATCAAGAAAATAATACGTCTTGTCTAATACAGCTTCCATTGACCCATCCGAGACTAAACAATCAAGAAAGTATCAGGCCAGATTTTATTGTAAATTTATGTGATGTAGCGGATCCGAATTTATCAAAACCGTTTCAAGATATTTCACCGCGGCAATTGTCTGTAAACGGTTCACGAAAAGTAGCTGCTATATTAAATGAGAATAAAACAAAAATTAGATTGCTTGAAACAGAAGTTGATCCTGAAGACGAGGACGAGGAAGAGACAGGAGACGAAAACATGATGGACATTACAACAGGCAGTACTGCAAGTACATGTTAGATTCTATTAGTAAGTTAAAACTTGTACACAATTCTTGTAATATCTATTGACATATTACTTAATCTTTACAAGGGATATTTGTTAAATTTTATATTTTTTATAAATAAAATTGAGATAAATTTAACAAAATTTTTTTATTTGTAATTATTTACAATATTTAGGTATATTATCAAAAATTATGTACAGCAATTACATACTTTAACTTAAAAAATATTTTATACCAGTTATTTGAAAGATGTTTTACATTTCTTTATTAAATTTTTAAACCTTACCAAATATTATTTAATTAGAAAATTTAATATGAAAGAATTATTGAATTGTTTTAAATCAATTTCAATATAAATGAAGATATAAAACACTTTACAAAACAAACTTTGATCAGTTCTTATTGTAATTACATTTAGCTTAACAAGTGTAACTATGTATAAAAACCATTTATATTACAAAGGCAGAGTTGGTTGTTTTTTTTGCATCTGTGAGAATACTTTTGGAAAATCAACATCCAAACCCATGTTGTCAATGCCACCGCTTTCTAGAGTTCTTGGTGTTGGGGCTACTGGTGCAGGCTGAATATTTCCTACATATTTCGCTGGAGAATTCTCCCGCGATTCTTCCATAATATCTAGAACAACCCCAAAATTGTAATTATTGAAAATTTGAATTCAAAAAATTAAAATCACACATTGATTTTATTTTCGAAATAAACGTTCATACCGAAAAATCTTTGAGTTCTTCTTCGTCTTATCATTATAACAAGAAGAGCTATTGCTACTCCTACAACAATAACCATTGTTACAGCCATTCCTCGTAAAAGATTAGTCTGAAAATTTATTTTTCATATTCATTCCACCTCGAAAGAAAATAAAAAATTTTTAAAAAAATTGTTCTTACCTCAAATGAATTTTCAATAAAACCATCACTTTTGACAATGAGTTCTACAACATGGACATTGATGGCTGAATTATCTTCAACACCTCTTGCAATGCATTTATAAAATCCTGCTTCAGTTGTTGATACACCCTTAAAAATAGTTTGATAATTAATTATTGTAGTACAAGTAACAGTACCAATAATTATACACATTTTTAAAAGTACCCTGATAAATAATTTTCCTGTAAGAACTTCATAATTATACTTTTCTTCATTTAAAGGGTTTCCAGGACCTATAATACTATCATCTTTCAGCTGCCAGAACATGAATCTGTGAAAATCATCACTACTCTCACATGGTAACTCTGCCAAAGATCCAGCTGGAAATTCTGTTGCTTTTACAGAAGCTGCATCAGTTCCTTGCTTTGCCCCAGTCAGGCATAAGCAGAGTAGAAAAACCTTAATTATCATCTAAAACAAATCAAAATGAACATTGTAAAGCAAACGTTTTGTCAATGAAATCTTTGTAAATTTGTGAATCTATTTTTAGCTAAGACCTTCTTACAATACATATCTATGAAGTATGGAAGCATTATGAAAATGGTGAAATGTGAATTTATCTGATGCAACATTTACCTCTTGCATATTTAAACAAGAAAGCATTAGCATTACTTATTAAATTCAAAAATACAGTTTAAAGTAATCTATAGTAATGTTTTTACTCTATAGCACTGTATGTATTTGTTGATATTATATTCCATCAACAGCAATAAAAAACGTTTAGATTCAAGTAAGTACACTTCCAAACTGTTGAACACAACACAAATGAGGCTCAATAACGCCGAACTTGCTTGTACTTATTTATACCTCTGTCCTATTCATCCTTGGCTCATGAAGATTATTTATAGTAAGCTACTCTCCCGCCTTGTGACTGAATCTTCTAACGTTTGACTACAGACTAAACCATTTTAAACTTTTTTTGAGCCACCAACTTTTCCGTTTTTGATACCTCGCGAGTGAGACAGACAAGTGAGCATAAAGTCTACTATGTAATTACATAAGGCGTCTCTCCAAAGGTATAAAGATATTTTCTTTATGATGACAGATGTATGGATCAGCTAAATGCACTTGCTTCTTTTATCTTTATTGACAGAACAAGTGTTTCCATTTATGTTTCAAGATAACATTAATACAATGTGCAATATATATAGCTTTCATGGTAAATTAGTTCAAGATCAAAGTATTGAGATGGAAAATTTGAGTTTCTAAATAAAACTACTTAAAACAATATAATTATACAATAAAATAAAAGATATTTCATACAACTCACCAGTCTTATAAATGTGGCTATTAAAAATTACTCGGTATTGGATTAATATCTGGAATGCTGCACAAGATGAACAAAAACATCAACAGCAAGTGCAGCAATAAGCACCGAAAATGGTGCTAAAACTGCTTTAGCTGGTAAAACCCACTGCAGCGCTTCCAATTTCAAACATATTAGGATCTGCACACTTAGTTTCATAAGTACAGCTATCATGTACCATACCTATGAAATAAATAATTTCAAAACATACTTTATACTGATAAATAAATATAAATTATATCAAAATAAAATTATTTTAAAGTGTACTTACCATGCGTCGAAGACTGATGAGGCGATCATGAGCATTTTTGCAGAATAAAATCATATTAAATGCAATATAAATAAGCAAAATATTGTCGTATAACCACATTGGAATAAACACTATGAACCAATTCCATTGTATTCTTTGATCAAGTCTCAGAACAAGTAAAATCAGAAAAATTAACAAATTAAACCACGTGAATAAAGCACGATGTAATACGGCCATTAAAAATATTTATAAAACTCTCTTTTCACTTGAAAAATTAATAATTATTTATGATATCATTTGATTGATTGTTATTGTGATCTTCAAAACTTAACCTACAAACCATTACTGCCAGAGGAAGTACCGACCATTTTTGAGGATTTGCCTACATTTATACGTCTTTGCAACTACATCCATCTACTGCCGCGAAAACTTAAAAAGTTTTTCTTTTAATGTAAGTAATTTAATAATAAAATAATTAAAGATTAAAACATGTATCAACAAAAAATCAAAGTTTTAAATTTCATTTTGCAAATATAAATGAAAATTTCGTTTCTATAAAGTACGGAGAATTTGCTAAAATTTTTTGACTTCCATTAAAACTTGGCACAAATTTGAATCTGTTGATTAAAATATCAAGAAATTTCAAAATGTTCGCTTTATTCTCATTACAATATATATTTTATTCAATTTCAATGTTCTGTCATTACTTATATACGATACGTATATAACTAATTTACATAACGTGTAATTTATATCAAAAATATTTACAAATTAATTCTCTTTTCTTTTTCAATGCGTAGGTATTTTTTCATTATCTACTTTTAGTAGTAATATGATAAAGGTTTATAATAAAACCACGTAATGCGATTTGCATCTTTAAAAGCTTACACACGTACATCTTTTATTTTTAAAAACATACAAAAAATATATATAGGTTTTCGCGTACAAAATAAAGTAATAAATTAAGTTTTACAATAAGCTCACAGATAGCTATTATTGTCAGTATTATCTGAATATCTGAGAGGGTCGCATTTGCGCTGCCTGTTCATCCGGTGGCTTTCGTAACACTGGAAGGCTTCTGAAAATTCTTCCATGTTCGAAACAGCCAGATTCACGAAGCTACGTGGGTGAATCTCGTCCTTTGACACATCTGCTTTGCACATTACCTGGTAGAAATCGATTTGTTAATGATAGCAGAAAATTGGCCGACGACAAAGGAATATTGCACGAAAATACCTCGGCAAAGGAGAGGAAAAAGAGGCGATCGTCCGTGAGTGCTCCGAATTGCGGGAACTGAATCGGGTAGGAATCCTTGTTCGGCCACGATTCGTAAGCGACGCGCAGTCCGAGTAAATAAGCCGTTGCTTTTATCAGGAAATCGTTCGTCTGCAAAAATCATTTTTCTCTTTGTTAAATATATCTATTTCGTATTTGAGATATTATCTTTCGGCTTGAAATTCTCAGTCAAACTTACATTCACTTGTTCGATTCGATGATTAACTTGACTTGAGATGCATTGAGTTGCGTTTTGAAGATGATTGGTCTTCTCTAAAAAAAGTAATCTTTTTATGTATTAGGCCGCATGAAATAAAAATTAATATTTACTTACTGAGCCAGAGTTCAAAAATTTTAGAGGCAATGGTCACTCCAGTAGCTCCATAATTTATCGCGCTGTCAAAAAATGAATATATATTTAATTCTTGGTACGTAGGAAATAGTTAAGAGGAATAGTAATCTACTTACTTTGGTATTTGAGCACTGAGAAACTTGTAATTGTCTTCGCTGAAAGCTCTGGCAGGAAACACTGTTAAATAAGAATTATTGTTTAGTGAAATACTTGTTTTTTTGTAAATTTTAATTCTTTAACAATTTAAACAATTCGTGACTTACGAATTTGTTTTAAATTCGACGAAAATTCAATACTTTCTTGAGTAAATGACTTTAGGAATACTTTTATGCTGAAAAGAGGAAAATATTCAAAACATGAAATTATAAGATTTCGCTTTCCGCGCGCATCAATTTTAAAATACTCACTCCAAAATAGGTTCTTTAAATATCACGTAAGAACTCAATTTTTTCTTTAGCAAAACTTTTACGACCTGCATTTGATTTTCAACGTATTTGTCGGTCACTGTAGAGAACTAAAACATCAAAACATAAAGAATCAATCGAGGACGCACATAAACTTTTCCAATATTTGACGAAAATTTTTCTCACCGTCCCGTAAAAATCGGACACGTATGTTTTATCCTCGAGCCATTCATCGTAGCCAATTATTGTTTTGGCACTATTCAATTGTCCTAAGAAAGTTTTCGTCGCTTCGAGATTGGCGTGCGGATTATACTCATCGCTTCCCAAGTATCTCGCAACGTACATTTGCACAAATTCAAATATGTCTTTCACCTGCAATGCAATGTTTACGTAGAATACGCATTCGTCAATTCATTGCTTACCATAATTATTCGTGAATTCATTGCTTACCATTTCCTTGTTGTCTTTCGGAAAGAATGTCTTCATGTAAATATGAGCGGTTCCAACTAATAGGCCCGGTGTGCATATCAATCTGAAACGAGTTATTTTTTTTTACGCCCGCTAAATTTTTAATTTTGGTACACTTTCATTTTATTAAATATTTTTTATGATACTAACCCTTTCACTTGGGGTATAATCGAGTGTTTTTCCTGATAGTTACGATCCACGAATCCAATAGTTTTTGAAACGAATCTCAAGTGAATATAATTTACTAAAAACAGATTTGTAAAAGTAAAGTAAAATAATCGAGGAATAAAAATTTACGAATTTCTTTACCAATAGTTTGTATGTTATGCTGAAGAAGAATTTCAGTCAGTTTCTTGAAGTAACCTTCGTCTTTCAAAATAATCTCCGTTGTATTGTCAATACTCTTAACATGGACTTCTTCAAACAGCTTCTGCAGAGCGTACACCCACATGAACTAAAACATTGAGAAAATAAAGCACTCAGTATAGGCAAAACCAATTATTTTCACCAGAATATATAAAAGACTCACTTCCGCCTTCTTATCGTAAGCGTATGCCGCGTACTTCGCCTCCCAATCCCCGAGCAATACGAAATTGTCATTTTCTCTGTCGTAGTCGTCGTATTTTTCGTAGGGAATGATCTGGAAAATGTATGCGCATCGATCAATTGTCCGTTAAAAGCTGAAAGCTTGTAAAAAAAAAAAAGTACGCAGATCCACCCGGCCTACCTTGTTGAGCTCGCTTATAAAGTTCTTGAGATCAATGTACTTGGTGCCTGGATTATAGCCGAACGAATTTCGGGAGCGAGAGGAGTCGGGCGCGTTGGCGTACTTGGATATGAGCAAATCGTGAGTGTCCAGGACGTTGTCCGAAGTCGGGCTGATCTAAAAAAAAACGCGAGATTTTCAATTATCCATTTGCCGTTAACCGTCGGCAGCCAGTTTAAAACCCAGTTCGTACCTGTATATAGCGCTTTTTCTCGTTGTACTTCTCGCGCTCCACGATGTCGACGTCGAAGAAGGCGAATCCGAAGCCGTCCCGGGCGTACTTCAAGTCGATCAAGTTCCAATGGGTGCTGCTCGGCTTCGCCAGGCTGTCCCGGTCGAGTTGATCGGCTCCGAACTGGGACAGGTACTGCTTGTACCTGTGCATCTCCTGCTCGCCGAAGGCATCTTCCGACAAAAGCAATTCGGAATTATTAAATCAAAGCCGCGCGAGCGATTGAATCGATAAATCTATGATTATACCTCTCTGGCACTTCTGAAAGATTTGCTTTTCGATCTGAAACGACTTGATGTTCTCCTCCACGAACGTCGTGCCGTCGAGGAGGCCTGCAATCACACGCGTCGATCCGCGCGAATAAAAATTTTTATTTTCGGAACGACGGAAATTGTTTTTTTTTTTTTTTTTTTTTTGTAATTACGCCTCAGATCCGCCAACCTCTCGACGGGCTCGCTCGCGTATCTGGCGCCGGTCCCGTAGTACATCTCCTTCGAGATGTTCTTTCCGCAGGCGTACTTCACGAAGTCTTGACAGGGCTCGGCGTTGACCTCCACGCTCTTCACCAAAATCTCGTCTGAAACGTTGAGAAAAAAAAACGCGTAAATACTCGGGTCACCACTGGGAATAACCCAGCTCTAGTATTGCAGATCGTTGAAGAAACCCACCGATTGCGTCACACTGAGGCTGCGAGCACTGGACGAAGTCGGGGTTTACGACGTAGGGCACGGACGCCGAGACGCTCAGTATTAAAATACATATCCTGAAAGGTTTAAATAATTATTCGTGCTTTTAATGCTGCGCCGGTCGAAAATTTTGAGCAAAGTAGGAATATTTATTACGCTTTCGAATCTAAATTCAAAATTAAAAACCTAAATAAGAGTTCAATTTTAAAAAAATTCTTTTAAACAAATTTTAATGAAGACACCGATAATTAGGTCAATTATAAGGTCATGAGCTGCATAAAAACAAGAATTTTCGAGCGATGCGGCAAGTGCGCAAATGATAGATAAATAAGATTATTATTATTTAATTAATAAACAATAAATGAGTGTTGCCAAATTGCGAAATTTGTCGACGAGAATATGATAAAAAAATAAGAATATGTAGGGCGTACCAAGTCAATTGACGTAACATAATCTCTCGATTCCTACCGCTCGACGAGGGAAACTACACACTACTGTCATGACAAGACGACTGACGCTCTCTTTTTATTTTAGGAAACGTTTTTATTTATCGTACGCTTTACGGCTTAATTGGCCGGAATTTGATAAATTATGTGGAACCCCATGTAGAAGCTGGTCAAGGACAGGATGGAGCCGTATCGTCCGCACGATAAATATCTGACTGTGCCCGCACGAAAACTTCGTGGATCCGCGTCGGGTTTTTTTTTTCAAAAAATGACCCTTTCTTCGCTTCCGATGTTTATTATGTAAATTTAATTGCGCAGCTGGACAAAAACGCGGTTTTATCTCGCTTATTCCGTAATTGACCGGAATTTGATAAATTCGTGGGCTTGATAAAACGATGATGCTTCCATGAGGAGGAGGCTTTATAAGCGTGGGAACAATTGCGCCAAATCAAAAGTGCACTCATAAATATTCGTTTAAAAAATTGACTAACTCGTCAGAATTCATTATCAATATTAGTATAGCTGAATTGTTTACAATTCTCTTCGAAACCTTTTAAAACATTTGCGCAATCTTCGAGCGGCAATGAATCAGATTTGAAAAAAGGGAAAATTATTGTAAGAGTCTGTTTACATTTGTTCGACTGGGAGGCGTAAGATAAATCAGATCATTCGTGGAAGACTGTTCCAGAAGGCTCATCTCTTTACCGAGCGCGTAAGCAGCGGTGTTGTTTTTATGTAACTGCGACTCTTGACGAGGAAGTGGATTATTTTAAAATGCGACGTAAAGCCGTTGATGATAAATTTGTTATTATATCATTTATAATACATTTTATTTCTAAAATGTTTTAACCGAAAAAGCCTGTAATGAAAACCAGTTGTTGATCAAAAATAAATCTTTAAAGGCAAAAATAGATTCTTCGAAAGAGACGATTCGACAAATAGACCAAAATAATCAGTTTTTTTACAAATATAATTCAACAACTTTTTAGTCTTTGTCACCTTTATCAGCCCCAAAAAATTTTAAAAATTTTCTGGAATTTTTTCTATACTCTCTTCAGGCATCTCTTTAAAAACGTTCTTTTGCATTTCGTACAACTATAAGGAACTAACGACACGCGGAAGACCGGTGATCTTCGTCGATGAACATCTCCGAGTTTTCTAAAAATAAAGATACATGGAAAAAAGTCCGAGCGCCAGTCCCCGTATATCTACAACAGCCCGCTCGCCTATCCATCTCTTATCGCCGAGTACATTGAGCAATCTCCTCGTCGGACGCGCGCATATCAGCCCGGTACATGTACATTCACGCAATCTCGCCGAACGGATCGAGCCGATCTGGTGCCCCTGCATAATGCCATCCTCGTCAATCCCGCGCGATTGGCTCGCTGCGTCTCTCTCGTCCCGACAAATATTCGACTCCAGCCGCCGCCTCCCTTCGGTAACGTGGCTCGATACATCAGTGCACGTAGACCGCGACGTGCGATAGCGCGTCGATTTGCTCGGCCGACACTGTGTATAGCCTCTCCCGGAGTTGCGAAAAAGAATATTGCGAGCGGACGCGCGCAGTCTGCGGTAAGATCAGGGTCAAGAATGAAGGAAGCGGAGGCTGCGACTAGGCGGCCGGCCGACGGCAGCGGGCTCGAGGTAAACGCTCGAATTTTAACAAGTGACGCGGCGACGATCGCGCGGCGGCTATTTTCGTCCGCGCGGCGAAATTGCCGCATAGACAAAAACCCATTGCGCGCCAAAAACTATTTCCGAGCGTCTCTCCCGCGTGATGAGTGACTGCCGCTGGCTTTTGACCCCGAGCGTGTTAAGCTTTCCGCGAAGGGACGCATATTATTTCGCTGTAGTTTTTAAAGGCGCGCAAGAGTCGTGTCTTTAGAGCAGTGCAGCGGTTATTGCATTGTTGCCTAGTCATTCTTATTAGGCGAATAATAATCTTCGATTACCACAGCGGCGTAAATCATCTTTTGACGATAATGGAAATGAGAAAAATTTGAATGCCAATTTCATTGCTCGATTATCTTATCGAGTTAGGTGAGGCAGGCATTATCGGTTAGCCGTGGGAAAAAGAAACAGCCGGCAGTCGCGGACAAGTGAATAAAGCTTCCCTCGCAATCAGACTTTCAAATGCGCCCACTCGAACAATTAGTTCAGTTTTACGACGGACAATCGAATTCCTTCGCACCTCGGCTAAATCGGAAAGGAGAGAGGCTGCCCCGCGCCCGAGCTCAACCTCAATCCTATTTCGTAATGCTCCCCCCCTTTCTTTTGCCGGCATCATCTTCGAAAATTCGTCTCGTACACCGTGTACACTTTCTGTGTATACCCCACGTCGTATTATCGGCTGACTGAGCTTCCATCTCTTTCCATCCTGCGCAGACTTACGACACTATAGCTAACGACTAGGCAACTTCCAGTTTATCGAAAACCAGACGACGAGAGGGAAGTAAAGACACCACGTGCTCTCGCCGCTCCCGTTTCCGATGACAAATTCGCAACTGGTAATCAATTCAGCCATTCTATTCTAATGGACTGCTTTTATTAGAGTCTTTATTAAAAGAACAGATGAGAGCAAGAGAGACGACGGAATGTTAGGCCGGCGCCATCCGCAGTTTTTTTGCCTTCCGAGGCCCGAGCAGAATTTCTTGCAATATACCTATATATCTCCCATTTAAATGCCTTAACCTCAACTTCAAGGTTTTTTCTCCATAACTGGTATATAATTTTTTTGCGCCTGACGATGTGTTTTTAACATTTCAAAAGTACCTAGTCATCTATTTTATAACAGAAGGAATAGTAAATTAATATTACATTTTTTTGCTTGGAATGAAAATTCTGCATATTTTTACAATTTAAATTTTTCGATTGCGAATTATTCATCTTTTTCTTTAATTTATTAATATATTTAGAGACCCGTGATAATTTATAGGAAAACTGATTTTTAGTTTATTTTCAACAAACAATAGATTTCAACAATAAATAATATAGTTTGCAAATAAAATATTATTTCCTGTTCTTACAAATTTTTTTTTCCATTTTTCAGTTATTGCCTATATTGGCTGCTGTTGGAACTGTAATAGCTGTTGGTGTAGCAGTAAAGTTGTACCTCTCATTCAAAGATGTCAAAAAGAAGAAAATACTTCTTGTGGAGCCCACTGTAAAATATAGCTTGCCACTAATTGAAAAACAGATTATAAGTCATGACACTAGACTATTCAGGTTTGGACTGCCAAGCGCAGAGCATGTCCTGGGACTTCCTATTGGCCAACATGTACATTTAACAGCTAATGTGAATGGAGAGGTTGTTATTCGAGCCTACACTCCAGTTTCCAGTGATGATGATCAAGGACATGTTGATCTAGTGGTTAAAGTAAGTAAACAGAATAATGTTAAATATTTTATTCTCAAATGTATTTTATATTTCCTTAGGTTTATTTTAAAAATGTCCACCCTAAATTCCCAGAGGGTGGAAAGATGTCACAACATCTTGAAAGTTTAAAGATTGGAGAGACTTGTGACTTTCGAGGTCCTTCTGGTCGACTTGTTTATAATGGTCGTGGTAAATTTTCCATTAAACTACTTAGGAAAGAACCTCCTACAGAATATACTGTCAAAAATGTAAGTAAATAATTTAGTATTTAATTAATTTAAGAAAAAAGAATTCAGCAACTCATATTGGGTAATTATTACAGGCTGTAATGATTGCTGGAGGCACAGGAATCACACCAATGTTGCAACTAATTCGAGCCATTGTTAAGGATAAGGAAGATAAAACAAAAGTATCTTTGCTTTATGCAAATCAGACTGAAAAAGACATTCTACTTAGAGAAGAGTTGGATGAAGTTGAGAAGCAGCATCCTGAGCAGGTTAAAATTTGGTACACTGTTGATACAAGCAGTGAAGGTTGGAAGTACAGCACTGGTTATGTTAATAGTGATATGATCTCAAAGCACATGTATCCACCTTCCTCGGATACAATAGTTCTCATGTGTGGACCACCACCAATGGTTAATTATGCTTGTACACCAAATCTTGACAAGCTGGGATATGATGAAAAACTTCGATTTGCTTACTAATATTCCACTTAATTTTTAAATATTATGCAAAAATCTTACGAATTTTTTCATTTTCGATAAATTATATAAAGTTTGTTAGTCTTTTTTTGTAGCAATAAAGTTTTGCGGTGAAATTTCACTGTAAATATTGTACAAACGATGATGGAGATATTCCATTGTATTTTACTCACAGAAGTGGTATTTATTAAAGATGTAAAAGTATTTGATATAAAATGAAGGTGTATTAACATTTTTTAAAGACCCAATCTTTTGAACATATAAAATATGCAAATTTCATTTATTGAGTAAACTTTTACCTTGGTATTGTTTACATACGTAGAAAATACTTTATGAAGCTTAGAATCGATTAAAATAGTTTAATAGCAACTGTGGACAAATTCCAATAATTAAATGCATAGGCTTTGTAAAATTAGAACGTGCGCGTACAAAAGTATTATTAATCTTTACTTTTTGATCAATAATAAACGCAATTAATTGATTCACTGAAATTATTCAATGAAAAGTTCATAAATAATTTAACAACGACCATGATCTGGAACTCGTTTCCTAGGCGCTGCCTTTAGAATATCATCAACTCTGAGGATCATTTCAGCTGCTTCTGCTGCACTGAGAAGTACTTGCCTTTTGACAACCCAAGATTCTGTAACGCCCAATTTCTTCATGCACTCAATTTCACCATTATCCATATCTGCAAAATAAAGATATAATTTTAAAATTATTTTAATATTTTTTTAAAGTATTCAAAATTGAATTGATTAAAAAATATTTATTAAATTTTTAAATTCTTTTTTTAACATTTTTAATGTATCAAAAGCTTTTTTAACTCCTTTAATCTTTCTTTACAAAAATTATTACAAATTCGGTTACTGACCTAATCCCATAGTGTAAGCACCAGAGTTGTGAGCAGCTCTGAGTTTGCTGAGAAGATAAGCTGAGTCAAAGCCACCGTTGTCAGCAATAACAGTAGGCAGCTGTTGTAAAGCACGAGCGAACGCCTCCATGGCTACAGCCTCCTTACCGGGAGTGGCGGCTGCCGCTTTCATCACGGCACAAGACATGACCATCTCACTGCAACCACCACCATAGACTATTCGTGATTCCCGAACAGTTGAAGTAAGTACACACAAAGCGTCATGCAAAGATCTTTCTGCTTCATCAAGGATTTGTTGGGTGGCTCCTCTAATGATAATAGAGCAAGCCTCACCAAGTGCTACACCGGAGAAACGAAGAATCGTATCTTCTCCGATCATTACCTGAAAAAAAAAATTAAAGTCCATGTAATAAAGGTTTCTTTTAAATTTTTTGCTTTTATTTAAATAAATACAAACCTGTTCAATTGTACTGCACTTTCCTAATTTGACTAATTCTGGATTGTCAAAAGTACTGACGATTTCTCCACCAGTTACAAGGGCTAATCTCTCAATACCATCAAAGTCTGCATGTTCAATAGCCATGACACCAGCATCAGCAAATAATTGTTCAGGGTAATTATAAATTAACTGTCTGTTAATAAACACATTACATCCGTGTTTGATTATTTTCTCAACTTTGTCCTAAAAAAATTAAGTTTCATTTTACAATTATTCCATAAAGTACTTATTAAATGTTAATTTTTTGTTAAAAAGAAAATTTACCTTCATTTTTTCTTTTTCTGCTAACTCCAAATCGGCAATTTTTGCCATCGAGTCAACACGTACTCTTGAACCAAAGACCTGCAAAAAATTTTAATCAGTTTATATTTAGGTAAATTTAAATTATTAATATGAAAATAATATAGAACCTTGATCTTATCCGTATCCATAGGAGTATTAGCTATGAGTATTTTGGCATCTGTTATTTTCTGTGGTTGATGAATACCTGGCTTCTTATCCAAAAGAAATCCTTCATCTAAGAAAGAGTCTGCTAAAGTACCTCCTCTCTTTTTAATAATTTGGATAGCTGATAAATTTCCAGAGCCTTTCAAGCGAAGAACTGCATCTACAGCCAACTTACTGAAGTGCTCTTTGTGCTGTGACAAAATTTTGGAACTAAGTGTAGTACGTGCAATGTTTAATAAATCTTCGCGGAAATGTTCAGGATCTGCAGAATTATCAGTAGCAACATTCTTTAATGCTTCTCTAGCAACTGAAGTTGCATTTCTCCATCCAGCAATAATAGTTTGTGGATGAAGCTTCTGTTCAACTAATTTTTCAGCCTCTTTCAGCAATTCAGATGCTAAAAAATAGTTCAAATAAATATTAATATTACATTCTAATTTAATAAATTTTACTTATTAATTGTCTCCATGTAATTTAATTTGAATTAAAGAAAACATTAATTTAGAAAATTCATAAATAACCCTTACCAAGAACAGTGACCGAAGTAGTACCATCTCCAACTTCATCATCCTGTACGCGAGACATATCAACCAAAATCTTTCCTGCTGGATTGTCAACACCCACACTTTTGAGAATAGTAGCACCGTCATTTGTGACCTGCACTTGACCTGCGTTACGACCATGAGATACCAAAATTTTATCCATTCCCTTTGGTCCCAATGTAGATTTTACAAGATCTCCAATGGCAATCGCTCCAACAAAAAGGCTAAGCCTAGCATTTTCAGACTTTTCTTCCTCCGCTCCAGCTTTCAGAATTTGTACTGGATTTAGTGACACCTGCATAATTCATAAAAATTTTTTCAGAACCATTTGACATTAACGTCAATATTACTATTTATGGCTTGAAATAGCGTCGGGTTCCAAATATAACCAATAAGTAAAAAAGATAAAGGTTATGACTAATTCATTCGTGCAGACACGCAGTTCTGCAATATATACTTTTTCTAAAGTTAAAATTCGGAAAAACTACCACGTTTAGCTCTTGAAATTTAAATAAATAAACCTTTCTTTAATGTAAGAGAGGCACGTGCGCCATTTGTCATTAAAAACTCGGATCCCGGCAAAACGTTGCACAAATTAGTACTCTTTGGCTTGTCAAAAGTAATAAAAAGTTTAAAAAATAAGAGTACACGTCAAGTAAACTTACCATTTTGGTTCTTTTTTTATAAAATGATGTTTATTTTACGATGCAAAACCGGGTAAAATATCTTATTCTTATTATAGCTGACTCCACTCCCACTCAAGAAAACATGGACGAATATTTCTAGCTCTCTCGCACTTCGAGCTTTGTCTCTTCGATATACTCAACAAAATTTGAATTTGTTTTCAATTTATAAACCGAAATTCACAATGACAATTCATAAAGAAGCAATATTTCGATTTTGTGATGTGAAATATTTAAAAATTAACAGATCGTAAAATTATTGCTGAGCTAAATAAAAAAAAAATTACTGGATTTTAAAGAAGCAGACGAGCAATCGAAGTGTATTCGATTTTTATTATCGAATGGAGACCGATGCAAGGGAGTTGATCACGTGGTCGTCTCAGTGGATGTTGGCTCCGAATTCGATTCCTTATAAGGTGATAATGTGCACGTGTGTGTTATACCTTCAGCTGATAAATAGTATAATAATTATATATTTTGCTGTTTTTAAAGAATTTTATGTATTTTTTAGCGAGATACAAAATCAATGAAGTCATATATAATGGTATATTGAATATTAATAATCCAGATTAAAGTGAAATTTTTTTAAGTCATAAGAAATATATTTTGATATTTGATATTTGATATTTATACATTTGCATTTACATTTTTTCCGTATTTAAAAATAAATTATCATTTTTCCAAAAAAAAAAGTTGCATATCTGATTTGTCGTCTTTACGAGTTGCTCAACGAATTAACGTGTTTTTTCGATTCAACTCAAGGAGGCTCTACCGGAGTCTGGGATTGCCAATGATGGTGTTCAGGGGGTGCGCTCTGTGCTTTTCGGGGTCGATACGACTCAAGGAAAACCATCTCGGTACACTTTGGTCGCCGATGAAGTTGAATACCTGCCACCACCTGGATACCATCGTTTATTATAATTATATAATTATGTTCAGATTGTTAACTATATTACCAATTACCTTTATATGCAAGTGCCAATCTGAAGGCATGCCTATATAAATGAAAAAAATTCCTTGACTCATATACAATAACAAAAATTAGATACATTCATTATACTTTATTATAATAATTACTTATTTATGAAATTATACACTGCCAGTTGAATCGAATGCCAAATTTTTGAAATTTTACAAACTGCTCCTCAGCCAAAAGCGACATTACGAAAGTGACGCAGTGATCCTAAGCACACCGTCGCTGCTCCACTGCAATATTTATTGCAGGCTCGGATTTTACAGTTTCACATTTGGCCAATAAGCCTAAGAAAGGTCCACATGCAGCCCAGACCCCGGAGTTCGTCTCTACCTGAGGCCGTAAAGCCGCGCGCCCAACCGACTAATCTTTATTAGGCTCCGCTCGCCCGTAAGCGCCCGGTGCACTTTCGCCGGGCTATTTTTTGCGCAAGCGCGCGCGTTAAAATTATAAATGTTAGTTTTTCTAAAACCAGCGCGCAATTTTGCCAAGCTCGAAAAAAAAAAAAGCTGTCCGTTCACCCAAGGCTCGTTAATTAGCCGGTTTCCGAGAGTCCGCGAGAACCAGCTCCTCCGCGAGCTTCGGACAAAAGAAGAAAGAAAACAAGGAGGCAAATCCCGCGCGAACCCCCGGCCGCAATCAATATTCCGTCCGAGGCTCTCTTCGGCTCGCCGCAGCGCCGAGCGAGTAACGGTCCCTCGCAGCTGTCCCCGCGCGCGTATATATATATAGGTAGCTAAACGAGCGAAGAGGCGACAATAGGGGCGGTCCGCTGCACTTTTCAGCCCCGATGGCGCCGGCTTTTTGCTCCTTCGTGTACGCTCCGCGAAATCTCGCGAACGAGGTGTTGGGACGGTGTTTCGGAACGGATCGGGCGAATTTTGCAGACTGCGAGTACAGCGAATATAGAAGTTTTCTCCGCTTTGCGTTCGAGATATTAATCTCTGGAAGGGCTTTGAAGGACGAAGAAGCTGGCTTTCTTTTCTTTTTTGTGTTTTAAACGATTTTACGCGAAAAACGGTCGTTGCTTCATAGCAAATATAAGGGTCTTCCATATAAAAGTGTTCCAGCATGCGGGTTTTTAAATTTTTCACGACCTCGCTGACATCGGTCCTCCCAATAAAAAACCGGGCGGCAGGTGACGATGCTTCCCTTTATTCGTAGGTGCGTAGGTAGACCCTTCTGTCATCGGATAAAAAATGCAGAATTTCCAACTTTTCTCCTCGAAATTGCGCATTTTCCAGATTGTAAAAAATAAAAAGCAGGCGTGTGGTGCCCACGCGCGTCTAACGCAAGCCGCGAAAGCTCCCTCGCAGCTCCTAAAAATACATACTCGCAACAACCCTTTGACACTTTTTCGATCGAGCTAACAATACACACGGCGGCGGCGGCGGAACGAACGGTATCTCAGCTATACAAGCGCGATAACGCTCGCGGCGCTGACTAATCGGGCGGCGCGCAGCTGCAGCAGGCCCCGGTGCGCGGTGATGATGCACGCGCGCGTGTACATGTGGAAAGCTCTCACCGGCCGAGAATGCCCGCGCGCGCGCTCGCCGAAGAAATCCGATTAATGGGGCCCGCTGTATATACGCCGTTGACAAACGGGAAAGGCGCGTTCGTTTAAAGTACCGCCGCTGATTACGGTCGGTACAGTCATCCGCGAGCGGAGAATTGCGCAAGAGGGGAAAGCGGCATTTTTCGGGAGAATTGTATTAGCGCCTAATTTACGGAAATGAATTTATATATTGAAAAGTTTCTAATGCGCAGCTCGATTAGGCAGTCGGTCGTAAATCGAATTTTTCAAAATTCGATCCCCAAACAAACCATCAACGCCGCGTCGCTTTTTCCCGAAAGCGGCGAGCCGCGTCCCACTTAAAATTCGAGGCAGGCCGAGCCTCCACTTGAAAACGCTCGCGTCCTCTTAAAGAAAAGCAATCGAGTCGTCCTCCTCCTCCTCCTCGGCGGAAACGGACGTGAAAAAAAAAGGACGGGGCCGCAGGATCGCCTATCTCTCGAGTGGCCTACATGCGTGTGTGTGCGTGTATTCCCGCAGCGCGGGGGAGTGTGTCGGCATCGTCGGCTGGAAATCGTCGCGCTCGAGTAGGAGGGGTGGTGGGGGGGATCGAGCAGATGCCCCGAGCGGCGCGTGCCGACGGCTCTTCCCCGCGAGCTTTGTGATCGCCGCGTATGTCGACCCCCGCAAGAGAGAGGGGGGGAGCGACACCTGGTCGGGGGGCACGCGACCAGCCTCGAAATCGAGCGATTTCGCGCTCGTATACGCGCCTACTTCCTGGGTGCGATATTATTTTCGGAGCGAGTGCGCGCGGCACCTCCGCTCGCTCGTTGCATCGTTGCGTCCTCGTGGAGTTCTAATTTTGAACGTAATTAGGAAGCGTAGGTATTTTCTCTCGTGGAATTTACGGCTCTCTTCCGGCCGTATATGCGAGAATGGTCGAAGAAAGAGTGATGTATGGAGGCTAATTGAAAAGGTAAGGAGAAAGCATCGCGGGCACAAAGGCGGCGCGACTCCCCGAATTTGCATCCCCGTGCACCCCGAGCGGAGTCGTCGCGGCGGTCGGCCCGCAAAACACTCCACCTCCCAGTCAGCGATTTAAATAAAAGCCAGTCCCGTTCGCGCGACTGCCGCCTTTAAAGATCCCGGGTTCCCTGCTCTCTCTCTCTCTCGAAGTCGTTACGCCTCTCTCCCCCCTTGCCGGTGCTCATCCCCCGATGAAAGGGACCCGCGAGGGGTGGAAAAAGCAGCCCCCCCCCTTCCGTTTTTGTCGGTTACGCGGCCCATTGTCGGCGTGAATCTCGCGCGCAAACTCGATCGCGCGGCTCGCCGCGTGTATAATGTACAAGCATGTGGGACCGTTCGAGGATCGAGGCGCGCAACGGCCTTTGATTGTATATTGGAAAGCGCTGCGGACGACACGAATGCACACGTGTTTCCCGCCGGACGGGATATTTTTGGATTTTTAAACTGGGACGCGGGCTGATGATGTACCAGGAAGGAAACTGGGTGCAGTCTGTGTGCAACCACTGTTTGGCTTTCTCTCTCTCGTGGAACAACAAATCGTTCGGGGGGACTTTTTTAAAAATGTAAATCCGAGCCGGAAAACCGGAGGATTTCAATGAAGGCTTTGAACGAATATCCAATATCCTGCCGCGGGAGATCTCGCGAGTCTCATGCATATAAATTGAAGAGCCTCCAATCAATGCCTCCCATCGATGTGTCTCATTATCATGAAAATGAAGAGTATATACGCGCGCGCCTGACTTATTATTCTCCTACCGGTGTGTACGTGCATGCACTCGAGTTCTCTCAGAAAATGTGCCCGGCGCGGCAAAGAAATCCCGAGGCGCGCGTATATACGGGCCGGCCTTTGAGAGGGGGTAAGTCATAAACGCGTCGCAGATGCAGAGGGGAGGAGCAGCAGCGGCTTTCGGAAGTCGGAGGCAGCCGCGCAGATATTCTCCGCAGTCAGTCAGTCAGTCAGTCAGCTAGTCGATCGAGCTCGTTGTACAGCTCTCGGTACACCTTAGCAGAACGCGATACCGAATATATTTCTATCCGCGCGGCGCGCAAGATTTTCCGCCGTCGGCGGCAGGGAAAATAAGGAAGAAGATCCGTTGCTCGAAAGGGGGTCGGAAGGAAGAAGCGGCCGGCAAATTGACATACCTGGGGTAGTCCGTGCTCACCTTTGAGGGGGGCTGCAGCCGCTCCTCCTGCAGCGCCAGAAGGTGAGCAGAGCGCGCGTGCCGGCAGTGGGGGAGTGCCGCAGCGCAGGAGAGCCGGACCCACGCGGCGATCCGCCTCAGTCGTCCGCCGAGCGCGCAACGAGCCGCAGCCGCAGCCGTCGCGGCAAGATGTGAGAGTGAAATTGATCGAATCACCCCCCTGGACAGAGAGACAGTTTTTATCGAGTGCCAAAATGAGCCGGTTCAAGCGGTACCAGAGCAAGGTCTTCTGGGGGCAGATGGAGGCGCGCGACTTGGGGGACATATTGGCGCCGCGGAGAACGAACGAGGAGGAGGAGGTCGCCTCCGCGGAGGAGAACTTGGATAGTGATACCACGGATGCTGCGAACATCACGGTTATACACGTCGAGGAGCCGCAGCGGAGGAGGTGAGGATTTTGATTTTTTTTTTTGGCGAGAATTGCAGTTTATTGGTACGATGGAAATTTAGAATTCCGTCGTATGAGGTTTCTGCCTGCGCTGGAAATTTTTATGTTTATCGCGCGGCGTTGAAAAATGAACTATTTGTTAAATTTTTGTATTTGATATTGTTTTACAAGGCGGAAGCAATAAGTGAGCAGTGATTCGATTTATTATATCTGTTTTTAAAAGTACACCTGCTTATTTTATCTATGTTTGTTTTAAGTAAACGGACGACGTATTTATGTAACGCCAGCATTTATCTAACTATATAAAACACCGATAAAAGTTCCCGGGGAACGAATGCTGGGAATCGCGGGATATGTCACAGTGAGTCATCATTCCTCGAATTAAAAATAATAATTTCAAAATTGACCGTCACTTTTTAGAGCCTCGTTCTCCATTAACTCATTAACTCGAATTCCTTCGCAAATGAGGATCGCGCGGATATTTATACGACGTTCGCTAAACGAGTGATTCTGCACTTGCGGCCGCTCGGCAAAATAAAAGACACCATAAGTATATATATATATACACGAGTCGTAACGCGAACGTCTTCTTATCGAGATCTGAAAAAAAGAAGCTTGTATTGTCTCAGAGGGTTCCCTCTCAGATCGCGTGAGTCATCGGCTGATCGAGTCTTTCTGCAGGCTAAGACACATAGAATTGAGGAAATTATATTTGCACTTAATTCACTTCCACAGTCAACAAGAGTAATATGTGACTTTTAATCGTGCCATTTAATACACATCGCAATTCTTTCTGAAATGATTAAAATACGATTAAAATATCCTCACTGCTCTCGTCGGCCAAAGGCGAGAAGGCGATTTTCTTTGTTAAAAATTCTCCGCGGACTCGGATATCCGTAATCGCAGAATAAAAACTATAATGTTACAAAGCCCCTCCGCTCGACTAACATAACTAATAGCCTCATTACATCCTCCCCGAAGAAAAATCGCCTTTACGCAACTAACGCTCGAGAGAGAGAGAGAGAGAGAGAGAGAGAGCGAAAAAACTAAAATAATTACAACGAGCCCGACGATATACAAAACCGTGAATCTCCCTTTTCCCGCAGCCTGGACCAGGTCCCGGCGGCCGCGGGCACCGAGGAGGACCGCGCGTTCAGCCGCGCGAGTCGGGGCCAGCGCAGCCAGGACTCGGGCTTCTCGGACTCGGGCCGCTCCGACAGCTCGGGGCCGGACTCGCCCCTCAGGAGCAGGCAGCAGCGACGGAGCAGCCGCCGGCGGGCCCAGCATCCCAGGCTGGCCGGGCTGGGGGGAGCCAACAACGGGAGCCAGGAGGAGGCCGCTGCCAACGCGCCGCTCACCAGCACGCCCAAGCACTCCGCGAGGAGGGACGGACAGCAGCAGCAGCTCGGACGTCATGGGTGAGTGTGGTTTTTGGTTCTTTGGATGGGGATTGGACGCTGAGCAAGGCGGGGGATGAAGATTTGCAGGGGGACGGGTGCTAAGGACTGGGACGAGAGATTAGGAGGCTGTTCGGATTAGATTTAGAAGGTTATTACTCGTAGATTAGAACGACGCGAGGTTGAACACTATTTTAATGGTTTAAGCAACGAGCATCGGTTAGTACTCGATAGATTATCGAAATGAAGGGAAGCAAAGCAAAGTGTCTGTTAATTGCTGAATAAAAACAAAGAAATCTTAAGTATCAATTTTGTTCGCCTTGATGACTAAAGACAAAATGGCATAAAAATAAACTCGTATATCACATCTCCGAGAATAAAAAGCGAACGGCCGTCGGTTTAGTCATATGATAAGTATACGTATCATTATCCTTTTTTTTTCTTTTTACAAAATAACTGTTCCAGACTTCTTTGTCGAATTAAAAAAAAATAGTGAAAAAGGTGTATAAAAAAGCGATTTTTTTTTTTTCAATTAAAGCATCACGAAGATGACTGACGCCTACGTAAATTCGAAAATAAACCGCATCTAAAAATAAGAGCGTCGACCGTCGATAGCCGGATTTTATCGGATTGCACATGCAGCGCTTACAGCCGAGGGAGGACACTATATCTGATCTTATCGTAAGAAAAAAAAAAAAAAATGAAAAAGCCGTAGCGCGCAATCACACCTACAGATTACCGTCCGTCCACATTGACTACCTTTTGACCGATACGGACGTGTTTACTTCCACCTTTCCACTTTCGGTAGAATTCGTAAACACGCTCTCTTTCCCTCTACAACACTAACAGAATGAAATCCCCGAGCAGAATCGAGAGCGCGGAGAGGTCAGCGTCGGCCGCGTCGAACCACTCGGGGATAACCCTCTTCTCGACGAGCGATCCCCCGATCGAGGACCAGTTCTCCTCGATACCCCACCACTCGAGCGTCTCCTGCCGGGAGGCGACGAGCAGTCGTCCCTCGTCCGTGGCGCGGGGCCCGGACCCCAGGGCCCCGGCGAGGGCCTGGCTCGAGGAGCTGCGCACCGAGGCCGAGGACGAGTGCACGGCGATGCTGCAGAGCAAGTCGCTGCCGCAGAGGAGGTGCCGCCCGTCACTACTCACCGCGGCGATGAAACTAGTCGACACGGCAGATCGCTTCGATCAGCTGTACCAGCGAACTCTCGAGTAAGTATTTTTTCCCCCTTTTTTTATAATTGTACAATACGACAGCGGAAGAATAACGTAGGAAACGTCTCTCCACCAGCTCGCTCGGCCACTCGAAACACGGCAGAGTCGAGAAGAGGCTCGTCGAGAGGCTCGAAGGCGAGGCGACCGAGCTGCTGCACTATCTCGGAGGCACGGCGCCGCGGCGCATATCCCCCCAGGAGAATCTACGCGGCGTCTCCCTGCAGCTGGCCCGCCTAAAAAACAAGGTCGACCGAGCCCTGGACTCGCGACTCGACTCCCACGTCGAGAGGCTCGTCGCCGACATCGAGTCCTCGTCCCTGGACGCTCCGGGCCTGGACAAGGGCGCCCGCGCCGCCCTGCTCGCCCTGGGCCTCACGGGCCCTCGCGCCGCCGCCTCCGTCGCCCGCTGCTCGGGGGTCCGCGCCCTGCTCCTCGTCCTCGTCGCCGCGGACGGCCCCGCGCGCCACCCCGAGGCCTGCTCCGCGAGCCTCCACGCCCTGGCGGCCGTCTGCTGCTGCCTCGAGGCCATCGAGCAGTTCGTCAAGGAGGCCGGCCCCGAGATCCTGACGGGTCTGCTGCTCGGCCGCGACGTCCCGCCCACCGTCAAGTTTCACGCGGCCGCCCTCCTCGTCCAGATCACCGCCCCGTGGATGGACCGCCTCGGGCTGCCCTACGTCGAGGAGTTCGGCCCGAGGCTCGTCGGCGCCCTCACCGAGCTCGCCGAGCGTAATCAGTGCAAGGACACGCTGCTGCTGGCCGCAGCGGCCCTCAACAACCTCGCCCACTCCAGGAGGTGCATCCCGGAGATCGTCAGCTGCGACTCGATCAGGCGGCTCCTGAGGTGAGTTTATAAATTTTTGACTCTCGGCGAGGGGAACGCACGAATTCACCTCGAATCTCCCCCCTGTACCCATCTTAGGTGCCTCGAGCAGTCGAGCGACGACAACGTCCACCTCAAGGAGCAGATCGCCGGTCTGATCGGCCAGGTGGGCCGGCTCCCCCAGGCCCGCGCCTACCTGACGGAGGCGCGCGCCGCCCTGCTCCTCGTCCGCTACCTGCGCATCCAGCCGGACTGCGAGCAGCAGATACAGCGGCTGAAGGCGACGGCCAGCGAGGCCCTCGCCCGGCTCTGCGAGCACCCCGAGATCGCGAAGCAGGTACTGGACTCCGAGGCCGCGGCCTCTCAGGATAATAGTCGTCGGGACGCCAAGTCCCCGCGCACCTCCACGCCGAAGAGGAGGGAAGAGCGGCTGAGGCAGCTGCACGAATGCTTCGACGAGTGAGTTCGCTATTGTAGTTTTGAGATGGTTTGATGCGTGTGGGCTTGATATCTTTATATGTCTTTGTTTGTTTTCTCGTTGTTTCTTCAGTAGTTTTTTATTTTTTTCATCACGCCAAAAAGTATTGTTTATTGTATATTTATATATAAAAAGAGTTGTTGAATAAAGAAACTTTATTTATTGAATGATATGTTATATACGCCAAGTAAGTATTTCGTTTGCTTTTTTTATTTTCACATATGCGATTCCTTATCAAACAAACGTGCATGCACTCTATTTTTCTGAACCTTTTGCACTAAATGCTGTAGATACGTATTTACGAGGCTTCCATCGAACACACCCCGTGCAAAGATTATCGAAAGGCTCAATTCCTACAAAGAAACGGGGCCGATTTTGTTCTATCGAACGACGCACAAGTCGAGCCTCGAATTTAGCGAGAAAGCCGCGCGCGACAATAAATTATAGCAAAAGGAAATAAAACCGTTATATCGATCGGTATCAACAGTTAGCGCGCGCATAACGCATTGTGCATAAATATAACCGAAGGCAAAAAAAGGCGCAAATATATTCGTCGGGTGTCTCCTTGGGCGAGAGGCCGCGATAAGCCGCGGCTCCACGATAAAAAGGCAAAGGACAGACGCCTCTCCCACGATTAAAAGCTCTCGGCGTTCAGCCTCGAGTCAGTGCGATCGCGCAGTGCCAAGGCGACGGCGCGTCTCGAGTTCCCACTAATTCAGCGGCGCGGCGATTAGCGCCCGGACTGGGTATATCGCATTGTTATAAACTCCCCCCCGGAGTCGCTCGCCGGAGGACGGCCCGATTAATGCGAACGGAATAAGGCTTCTGTTACGGCGCGCGAAGCCATTGTGCCTCTCGGAGCGCCAGGAATGCGCGCCGTAAGATTTTTTCGCGGCGCGCTCTCGTTTTTCCTTCGGGGTTTTGTGTTTTTTTGCCTTCGACTCGTATCGTTGCATTCGCCGCTGCTTCGGAGACGCGCCGAAATTCGGCGTCGCGAGAGCCTTCTGCGCGTCGAAACGACGCGGGAGAATCGGCGTTAATTACGATTCGGATGACTAACAAGCACGCCGCGCGGTGATTTTTAATTCCGAAAACATAGTTATGCAACAGACTCGCATATATGTGTTTTTACCGACGAAACGCCCGACGACAGAGTCGGAAGTTTCGTTTATAAAAAAAAAAAAAGAAACGTCGAATTAACGGCGGCGCGCGAAAAGTCAATTTTCCACGCTCGCCGCGGAGATTAGAAGAAAAACAAATGGTGTACCAGCGATTACGCTCGGCCGGCAATTGGCAAACGAGTCGCACGTGTACACAATAGCTATATATATATATGTGCGAGCGCGCAGCAGCAGAATTCTGTTCCGCGAGAGCGATACGTGAGTCAATGCAGACTCATCGGCGGGTCGCGCGCGTGTGACTCGCCTCGCGAATAATATACTCATGAGAAAAGCCAGCCGCGGCCAGCGAACGCCCGAGGAATTCCAGGTGTGCGTAAGTGTGCGCGCGGGCACTTGAGGCTGCGTGCGTAAGAGAGAGAGAGAGAGAGCTGCCGAGATAAGAGCGGGATATTAGTCACTCGCTAATTGCCGGAGACGGGAGAGGGATTTTCTGCCACGCGACTCGTCTCTATATTTTGGGGCCCCGATTCCGCGCCTTTCGACGATGAATGAACTCTTTCGAGAGGTGCTGTCCACCTTACTGACGCGATCTGCTCTCGCGAGGAAGAAACGGATTAGGTAATTGGCTCCTCTTTCGGCGATGAATCACGTAAATATTTATACATTTCCATGTAGCGACTGGACTGCGTGGCTGTACTGTAACCGGCCGTAATCTCGTAGAGAAGAATAAATATAAGCGCGACGTGCCAGAAAGCGTTTTCAATAGTATATAAGTAAGAGAGGAAGCGCCGACGATAATATACGAGCGCAATAAGCGGGAAACAAGTGGCACCCGATGACAGCCGAGACCGGAGGAAGGTCTAAAGGACGCCTTCTAATCGGAAGGACAGCCAAGCTACAGCTGAGCGTCCGTTCGCTCGTCTCCGCTGCTTTTCGAACTTAATTATATCGCCAACTCGAGAACGATAAACTCATTTTTCTGTAATAGAACTGCTTTTTTTGCAAGTGTATAAATTGAGATCCTTTTTAAAAGCTTTCAGCGAGCTACGCTCGTTTTAGAAAATCGATTTTATTAATCTAATAATACTGCACAGTCGCACGAGTTTCTCCTTTGTAAAAAAAACGCCTGTGCGTATGTGCCAGCTTTAGAAAAAAAAAAGACACATTGCCGCGACCTTCGTGTTCTTGTCTTCGTAATAGTTTAAAAAGCCGTTCTTTTTTTTTTTTATTTCCGCGTTAAAAGCGCTGCTGCAGCCGGGAATTCCACTTATTTGCCTCGCACAAAAGCGCCGCTTATTGAATTCTAATAGATTGCGAAAATATAGAACGCCGGTAAGCGTTTACTGAAAAATATAACACTTAAATGGGAACGTAGCGAACAAAGTGATTCTATTTAAAGCGCGCGTCGAGATAAGACTCCTTGCACTCTATATTAAAATAAGGGCGGCAAGGATGCAACCTTGTAATTATAAAAAAAAAAAACAATATCAGCTCTATTTAAAAGCGAGATTTTTCATTTTTTGCAGGATCGAGAAAGCGGAGGAGAGAGCAGGCTCCGCCGCCTCCCAGCACTCGGCGGACACGCTTTACTCCGCGAGCGAGCCTCCCGAGGGCGACGAGACGACGTACCTCCCGCTGCCGAGCTTCGTCGAGAGCTCACCCCGAAGGCATCGGCCGGGCGAGGGCTTGGACGTGAGGGCGCCGGTCAAGCTCTGGCTCGAGGAGCTGCGCCACGAGGCCGAGGACGAGTGCTCGGCGATGCTGCAGAGCAAGGCGCTGCCCAGAAAGAGGTGCAAGCTCTCGGCCGTCACCGCGGCCATGAACCTGGTCGACGTCGCTCGTCACTTCGATCAGCGCTGTCAGCAAGTTCTTTGGTATATATTTATAATTTCATTGAATCCTCTTTCGCCCCCGAATATTTTATCGACGCCCGAGTTCTAAACCGCGACTCGCCTCTGATATTACAGCTCGATCAGTGCCTCCACGAGCTGCAGAGGAGACAGAGAGCTGCTGGATCTGTACGAGTCCGAGGCCTTCGAGATCCTGCTGAAGCTCGGTCCGCCGCCCACCCAAGACCTCCGCTGCCTCGCCGGCTCGCCCCCCGAGCTGGCCCTGCAGGTGCGCCGCTTGCGCAGCGCCGTCGACTCCGCCCTGGACCGCCGCCTCGACCTCTACTCGAGCCAGATCGTGCTCGCCCTCTCGCACTCGCCGTCCGGCGCCAGTGCCTCCCTGCTGGCCCTGGGCCTGAGCGGTGCCCGCGCCAGCGCCAGCATCGCCCGGTGCGCCGGCATCCGCGCCCTCCTCGCCGGCCTGCAGCCCTCGAGCCCCCTGCCCAAGGAGCTGCGCTCCGCCAGCCTCCACGCCCTGGCGGCCTGCTGCTGCTGCCCCGAGGCCGTCGAGCAGTTCGTCAGGGAGGGCGGCCCCGAGCTCCTGGCCGACGTCCTCGGCGGCGAGGCGACCCCGAGGATCCTCCGCTTCCACGCCGCCGCCCTCCTCGTCCAGATCACCGCGCCCTGGCTCGAGCACCGCCTCGGGCTGCCCTGCATCGAGGGCTTCGGCCCGAGGCTCGTCCGAGCCCTCACCGAGATGCCCGAGAGCGGCGACTGCAAGGACAGCCTGCTCCTCGCCGCGGCCGCCCTCAAGAACCTCGCCAGGTCGAGGAGCTGCGTGCTCCAGATCGTCGAGTGCGGATCGATCAAGAGGCTGCTGAGGTAAGCGAGCGTGGAGGAGAGGAGAGTCGAGTGGAGAAGTGGATAAATCAATGAGACGCTTTTCTCGTTTCCACAGGTGCGTCAAGAGGTCGAGCATCGGCAACGTCTGCCTGATCGAGCAGGTCGCCTCCCTGATCGGGCAGGTGGCGCGGGTGCCGCAGGCTCGCGCCCATCTCGCCGAGTCGCACGCCTCGGTGGCCCTGGTCTGCTTCATGCGCATGCAGCCGCCCGGCCTCGAGGACAACTACCGGCGCCTGGAGGCGACGGCCAGCGAGGCGCTGGCCAGGCTCTGCCGCTACCCCGAGATCGCCAGGCAGGTCGTCGCCGTCGGCGGCTCCGACTTTCTGCCGCACTGGGTCGGACTGCAGAGGGAGGACGAGTCGCCCTGCGCGACGAGGATGAGAGGAGACGAGCTGCGGATTTGAAGTCGCGAGAACTCGGAGTTTTAGCCTGGACGAGGCGGACAATTTTTGTATATATGTGTATGTCGCTCGCAAAGTAGTTGTAGGAAATAGAAAATAAAACCCGTGCCAAATTTCGTAAAAAAAAGAATTGACCCGATTTTCAAAGTTTTGAAAAGTCGTTTAAAATTATAATGTATATGTACAAAAATAAGCTCGAAATAATTTCATGAAAATGAATGGACATTGAAAGTGCGTTTTCAACGAGTGAAGATCTTGTTATGTTAATGCAATTGAATGAGATGTAAATATATGTTTAAAAATTTTATGTATACTTTATTTAAAAATATCATTTTATATCTTTTTTATACAGATGCCTATAAAAAGCGTTTTTTCTTGTAAGAATTTCTAGTCTAGTGTAAAATATTTTTATAATATTGTAAAAATTTTAAAACATGTAAAATAAAAATTTATTACTTAATATAAATATATTTACATTTTTATTTTACAACAGTTCAACTGTTTTGAATCTTATTAGTTAACAAGTCCTTTTAGTTTTTCTCAAAACTTGAATTCTGTACTTATAAAATACAATTTTTAGCTTGCTACAAGAAATAATTTTCAAATGAAAACGCAAATTTTAATCAAAATTTTAATTAAAATATTCAAAACAGCTAATTTTCAACTTTCTGTTCTATGTATCTTACTTTATACTTTCTTGAAGTTGACTCCTATGGAAAATATCGACAATAGTTTCAAGACAAGGCCTTAATTCAAGATCACAGTAGCCTAATACAAATTTTCCTTCAGGTGGTTTAAAATAGTCTAAACCACGTCCAATTTTTACAACCCATCCATTGCTTAATCTGAAATTGTTAGAAAATTTCAGCTGTCAAAAGAAACCAAATGTAATTTAATTTATTAAAATTTTTACTCACACTATTTGTCTGTCGTGAAGTGTTTCTGAAAACTTAATATCTAAAGTTACTAAACGACTAGCTAGACTTGTCTTTAGTTCTTCTAACCTTGCCACTTGGTTATTTTTTTCATGAGGATCGCTTGTAGTTACTAATGTTATCCTAGATAATGACTGACACTTCTGTATAGCCAATTCACAAAATCTTAAAAAGTTTTGGCACTGCAAATATAAATTTTAGTAAGTATAAAAAGTTTTAAATCAATGGCTACTCAAATTTAATTAAATATACAAACTTGATGAAAAGTTCTGATATAAGGTTCATCAAGATGAATTTGTGTGACTGTAGCATCCAAGAAACGACCAAACACAGAACCATATCCATAACCTACTGAACCATTTTCAATTTTCATATGTTCTCTGTATTTTCCTGATTGCTTCTTTTCTTCGATCAAAGCTTTTACGCGTTCTGCTCTGTCCATATATTCCGCAGCCCTAGTTTGGAAATGTTTCTTTCTAACAGGATCCTTCAATTCTACAAATAAATTAAATTTAGGTTAATTATATTCTATAAATAAATTAAATTTAGGTTAATATTATTCTAAACAATTTTAGATTTAAAACTGGTACCTTTTATTGAATCAACAAGTACTTGTAATCCTTCTTGATAAAGTATTAAAGCCATTGTATATTGTTCCTTTTTATCCTTCTCAACTGCACGCTGTATAATTGATGCTGCTACACTTTCCATTTTTTTAAACTAATTGCTTTTTCTTAAAATAATCAAAAAAATTTACGAACACATTTTTAAATATTGTAAATATACAATTCTTTTTACAGAAAAATATAGTTTCAAAAGTTGTAAAAAAATAATTTAACTGATAACATAATTGTTTAAATAGATTTTAACACTGTCAGAGAAGTTTGTCTTGAAACACCATTGTATTAACTGAATCTGACTGAATTGTTTACTTTTCGTGATATTCTGTAAATCCACATGGCTGTGCTGCGCTCAGCAGTCACAGTCAGCAGTCAGCACTATCGTAGTACGCCCTCGGTTAGGTAGGAGAAAGGAGATCGTGTGAACCCGCGGTTGCGGCGGCGACGGCGGCAGGGCGGCACGAACACACCTAGCTTGCGTGCTTATGTACGTGATTGTGTGCGTGCGCGAGTAGTTGACGGGCGGCACGGCGGCGGCGACGACAGTGTAGTACGTGTACAGCCGCGTACGCATTACGAGCTTCGCTTTCTCTGCTCATCCTCTCGGCGAGAATCACCCGCTGCGAGTACGATTTCTCCTCTTTGCGGTATTAGACAAGCCTTGCTCCAAAGGTGCGGCTACACTTCAGTTGATAAACAAGAGCCGGTGCATTGAAAGTACGTATATATATATATACCTGCTAGGCTGCTGCTTAGGTCTGTCTCTGTTCCGCTCTTACGTACGGTATTTTCATGCGTGTGCGTGTCCGGCGGCACCGCCTTTCTCATTATTCGCACACGACTCAGGCACGTATACGCCCTTGATTTGCTTAGTGCCGCTGATCCCGTTCCTGAGGAAGAGCTTCTAGGGAGTTTCTAGTCGGTGGCTGACTCACTCAGGCGTGCGTCACTAGTGCAGCGCGAGATTTTTCGTCTGCACTTGAGAGAAAGGTTGGCTTTTTCGTGGCTGGGTTTCTATTTGCTAAAGGGCTTGGGAACTTTGACTAGAGAGGCTTTGTGCTTTTGAGGTTCACAGAGTGGGAGTGAGTCTGGTATGCTTGGCCAAGCAGGCAGATTTCCCACGTTGATAACAAGCTTACTGTATCCTGTGCAAGTTCATATCCTGTCTTTTCTGCTGTTCTCAGTGTCTTGAGCAGCCGAGAAATTTTGTTTGTGCCTTTATTCAATTTTTTTTTTGTATTTTGTACTTACTTGTTAATTGCATAAGTTAAATAACACTTGTTTTTTATGATTTTTGTCACAGGATAAGTTACAAACATGTCTAAGAAACCAGGAGGTGCTCAAGCGCTGCACAAAGTTATAATGGTTGGCAGTGGAGGTGTTGGAAAATCTGCTTTAACTCTGCAGTTTATGTATGATGAGGTTTGTTGATAAAATCATAATTTTGGATAAAGTGAAGAAATTTTTGGATTGCAAAGTAACATGTACATAATATTTTATAGTTTGTTGAAGATTATGAGCCTACTAAGGCTGATTCATACAGGAAAAAAGTTGTCCTTGATGGAGAGGAAGTGCAAATAGATATATTGGATACTGCTGGTCAAGAAGATTATGCAGCCATCAGAGATAACTATTTTAGAAGTGGAGAAGGTTTTCTATGTGTATTTTCTATAACGGAAGATGATAGTTTTCAAGCAACACAGGAATTCAGGTACTTGCTTTAATATTACAAGGCCTTGGGTCATTGTACTACAATTACATTGATCAAAAGAAAAGGTTAACAAGTAGGTGGCTCCTTTTGTAAGCTTTTTATCAACACAGCACACATATAAGTATTATCTGTGCTGAATATGTAAGTAAAATGAGAATGATTGGCTAAAAAGTCTTGTGCATAATAACATCTAATTTTCTTGTAACTGATTTCACAATATTTTTTGCAAAGGATTAACAGATAAAAGTAACTTACTTGTTGATTTTATTTAATTTGACAAAATTGGGAAACCAAAAACTCATTAAATATATAGAATATGAAATTAATAATAATCTTACTGTATTTACAGAGAACAAATTCTACGAGTGAAAAATGATGAGAACATTCCTTTCTTATTAGTGGGAAATAAAAGTGACCTTCAAGAAAAAAGAAAAGTTAGTTTGGCTGAAGCACAAGCCAGGTCACAACAATGGGGTGTTCCCTATGTAGAAACAAGTGCTAAAACCAGAGAAAATGTCGACAAGGTATTTATTATTTCAAAATGATCTTTATTTCATCCAGTCATGTAACATTCTTCTTTGCCTATCTGTCGCACGTTTCTAATCATATGCCTGAATGTTGATGCACTTGTAGAATTTAGATAAATAAATAGTTCTATGATTGTCGTACAAGTACACAGTCTTGACTTGTCTATGCCATTTTCTCTACCACACAAACACAGTTAATCTTTTATTAAAGACTTTTCGAATGTTTTTAATGCACAAAATTTTCGTTTGCATTATGCAAAATTTAAAAAGCATCTTGGTTAAATGCTTGAAAAGCAACACTTGCACATTTACAGGTATTTTTCGACTTGATGCGTGAAATACGGTCGCGCAAGATTGAAGATAAGTCAACGAGTAATGGCCGAGGCAAGGACCGAATAAAGAGGAAGAAAAAGAAGTGTATTATTCTATAGGTTGGCTATTTGCACTTTTTTTTATCTAAATTAGTATTCATAGATTTTGCATTTTTACACTACACAGCTTTTACTACAGAGCTAAAATTAGCGTGCTTTCATCATCAAAACAATTGCAATGTGTACAAGAATGAATAGCCTAAACTTCTTCATAAAATAAATGTTTTGACCTGAAAACTTGCATTTATGTAAGCTTGAATTGCTCTCTTTCGATAGAAACTTTACATTTCATAAATGAATTATTTTTTAACGACATTATTTCTGCAAAAAGTTTTAATCGCTGTTGGATTTATAAAGTTATATATGTATTTTAAAAAATTAGATTATTCTTCAGCGATTAAATTTTACAAACTTTACACATTTTCGATATTTTTTGAAAGGTAATAAGGTTTTTATAATTGTAGGTTTTCTTCGATCTTATGCGAGCTATAGCTGCTCGTAAAGCTCAGGAGAATCAAGGAGAAGCAGGGGAGCGCAAAAAAAAGGCAAGCTGTTGCACCGTTCTCTAACGAAAATGCAGTCCGGCTCGATGGCCACAAAAAGTGTCCGTATAGAGGCACAAATTCATCTTAATCGACGGGACCGTGATATTCGACGCACGATTTGACATTCAAATATCATTTCATTAATGGCAGCTCTTCGTTACTGCTGTAAGCGAGAAATTTCCTCGCCCACGCGTTTCCTCATTCATTGCGCCCACAATCATTTTTCACAAATCACACACAGACAAGTGAAATCATGAGGAAATCTTGAGAAATTGATCAAATCGTTTTTAATTATTTATTTTTACTTTTATCTTATGTGTTTAGAAGTACGTAATTTTTTGTCTGCCTTTTATTATTATTTAAATCATACTATTTTCAACAAGTTAGAGTACCGTTCAGATATTTATTTTTAGTAATCAAAATTACTTATTATCTAGAAGAGATACATAATGTAGAAATATAAATACTATGCTATTAAAGATCGCAGTATTTGTTAGATAACTTTCATAAAATATCTATCATTTCTTACTTTATTTATATTTTATTTAATTTGTACCTCATTTTGTTATCTGTAAAATACTTATGATTATTTGTATAAGATAAATATTTAAGTTACTGTAAGTTAATAAAATAATCAAATTCAAGAACAAATTTTATTTAATTAATTTATACTAATGCATTTCACATGTCTGTGTATTAAATATAAGTAAAAGCTTTTTTAAAAACATACACAAGTTTTAAAACACAAATTTAAATTCACGAGTATTAATTAATAGTAATTGTCTCTATTGTTCACAAGTTCCTAGTTATATAAAGTTAAAAAAGGCATGAGATCTGTTTGCAAGATTAGTAAATGAGCGCCAAATTTTTTATATGTTTGTATGCAAATATATTTATAACTATTTCTTTGAATTTGAAAAATAGATGTTTTCATTTTCATATGCATTCCTAGCTCATATGTGATGAAAAATTTATAAAAAAATTAATAATAATGGATACTAGTAATCTCGCATTTTCTTAAAGTTGGACACGTGAGACAAGACAAGATATATGCATAACAAAGTAAACAGACTGAAAATTTAAAGTAACGTCTTATATGAATATAAAATTAAGTAGAAATGCCTCTGTGAGGTCATGTAAGATCACAGTAATGTTATTAATGTATCTTATTCAAATTAATTTTCATTAATCAGTGTTTCGACAATTTATTATGACTATTAAATTAGTGGTGTGGTTAATAATTATCATTATAATATTATTATCAAAAGAAGCTATTCGAGTTAATACTTTGAGGTGCAGAGCTATGTTATAGTAGCTAAATCACCAATCGCATTAAGCAGATCTCGCCATACAATTGAGTTTTATATTTTTGTAATCTTGCAAATTGTGCCTTTTTAAATGTTTTATGAATTATATGTAAAAATCGTACTAGATTTTGTTCAAGTTTATTTTTCATTATGTGAATTGAATTGAATAAAAAATAAGTTTTGTCAAGTACACCACCAAGTACTAAAATTACAATTTACATAGATAAGTGGTTTATTTATAAAATGTTTACTTACTGTAAAAGAGTTTGTATAAAACTTCTTCATTATATAAGGTGTAAAAAAATGTTTTATACTTATTGCTTCGGAATTATATTATTTTATTAGCTTGATGTTAATCCACAATTACCCTATCTGATATTTAGAAAATAAATAATATTATCAAAAACTCTTTTTTATTAATTATACGATCAAGTGCTATTCTTTACTATGATTTGTACATTTATGTAACAGATTGTAGAAATTGGGCACAACAAAGTTCAAATATACATATATATCTCTATTAACTCCTATTTTACTAAGTATGTACAATACTTATGCATCAAATGCATATTGAGTGCCTTGCATGGAACGATGTACGGCAAATTTTATTAAAATCTTGATAGTTGAAGTATATAATTTTATACATACACGCGAAATTAGATTAACGACCTCACTATCAACAAAATTGATACAATAGATGCCGAGGACTGACACAGAATGTTCATACGTTCTGAATTCAAAATAAAAAAAATATAATAAAATTTTAGAGAACAAAAGTTTTAAACGTATTCACATAAATGACCGCATCCAGTGGGACACTGTTTGTTCGAATTAAACCATTCACTCATATGGTTTACATGACCGCCATGTGCGCATCCTTGGCACCAGGCATAAATTCCCCGGACGACCTAAATAATAACGAAAATTAATGAAAAATAATTTTTATTTCCATTCATGCGATGGTTCAGAGAAGTCGAAAAAATGTATATGATTTCATGACAAAACTTATTTTCAACATCTTAAAAAAATATTTTTATGACAATCTTACCTGATGGCAAACGGAACAAAGTGCATGTTTTGAAGAGTGACATCGATCGCACAACCACGCTGATCTTTGAAGAGGTTTGGTACACGACGAACAACATACGTGTATTGAGGTAGACTGTTGATTCATTTGAGCTATTGACGGAATCCAAGATAATTGTATTATCTGAAAAATCATCAAATTATAAAGACATTTCACTTTTAGCATTAAAAAGTAAAAACTGAAATTATTTACCTTTGAGGCTACTTCCCACAATTTAAATCTTCCTAACATATCTATATATTCTAGTAACCAATGTTCCTGTAGAGCCATCTCAATTTTAAGATCTTTTCGTCTGTCTCCAAGCGCTACTAAAATACACGCTGCTGTTTGAATATCCTTAGTATTTGCATGATGCCTCAAAGCATCTTCAACTAGACTAGTAGGGTCCCAAAACGTCGGCTTTGGTACCGATGTTACTATTAATTGACAAGGTTGATCTTCGACCATCACCGAAACATTATCATCATTAATATCGGGTGAATGATTTGGAAATTGTTCAGGTGGCGGAGATCTGTTCTGTATTTCATGCCTTAAGGGAAAAGCTTCTTTCGGCAAAGTCCAGTCATTATCGTTGTTAATTATGTTGTGAATGAATGCATTGTTATATTCGATCGTCATTGGTTCTAATTCACCCTCTCCGAAAGTGAAATCACCCTTCGGCTGACGTTTGTAACCAGGAAGAGATCTTCTATAAGTAGATAAAAAAGGCCCTGCAAAATTTTGATTTTCCACGGGTTCGTCTGTTTCAGTTTCGTCATCCCCGCCACTCACTATTCCTGGAGCTGATTCACCCTGCAGCGACTTGGCATCATTTTCAAACCCTTAATAAAGTATTCAATGAATAAACAAAATATACAATCATAATTAATAGAGTGTAGGTGTATAATCATTTACCTGTACCAGATTGTAAAGACGGATCGTTACTGTTAGTTATAAGAGGTAAATTTAATGTATTCACTACATCTTGTTCAGATACTGGACGTCGTTGTGTAGCAGCATTATTATTACCTAATGGATTTTCGAAGCATGTTTTAATTATGCTCCATATTTTAGCGACCTACGAAAAAATTGCGCTTTTAAGTTATTCATTAAAAATATAGATTAAATTGTCACTTACATCGTTTCTGCCAGCATCTCGAGCTACCAAAGAATTATGATCACAAATGTCATTCAGTCTTCCGCTTAATAAATAATTTTCCGCGCAAATTTTGAACCACTTAGGCTCTTTGGTACTGCTGGAATTCAACGTTGTAAATCTATGTAACCAACTTGAAGCTTGACAAAACGTATCATTACTTAGAGGCGTCTTCCTATAAAATTTAAATAATTATTATTTTATTGCATAGACGAAGTATTTGCAACATATTTTATTAAAAAATTAATGTAATTATTATTTTGTGTAAAATAAAAACGTTGTACCTAATTATTCTACTAGTAATTTGTTCTACGTTGGTTGGAGTATTTACAGCAGCTTTACAAGCATATGCCACATCTCCTTTTGTATTTAATGCAATACCTTGAGGATTCACTTTACTTGCTGGCCGTATTGCATCTTGGAAAACGTGATGATACAAAGTACAGTCCTGATAAAATAAGATAAAATAAATTTTAATAAATATTAATGTAAGTCAATTTATAAAATAAAAAAAATTTCTTATTGCTTACTCTACTGGTGGATAAAAATGATTGAGGATCTCCTCTCCAAGCAATGCCTGTTGGAACATCTTTGTGTTCTTTAAAACTAGCAAATGGAATGTATGGTCTTCTTATGTCCCACACATTAATACTACTATCTAGGACAAGTGCACAACTTCCTATATGATATTTTCTTTGAGGTCTCCACTTTACTCTACCAACAGATGCTATTGTACTGATAGTATATTCACAAGTTGGTTTAGCTGTTAAGTCCCATACTTTTATGGTTTTATCTCTTGAAGCTGTTGCAAGCCATGTATTTTCAGGGTGCCAATCACAAGCAAAAATAGGACCACTGTGAGCTGTGAAATGTTGAAAGTACCTGTCATGACGCCGTAAATCCCATAACTGCACGTGTCCATTTTCTGAAACTGCTGCAAAAGTGTGCCCTTGATGTGGTGAAAATTGAACATCTCGTACAGATTCTGTATTACTAAATTAAATTAAATTAAAATACATTATTTATACAATATTTATAGTGTATTATTTAATTTGGAAATTTATCTACCTATAAAAAGTTCTAGTTGCCTCTTTTATTCTAAGATCAAAACATTTCATAGTTCCATCCTGAGAGCCTGAGATGAGCCACATGGGCTCTGTCATATGAAAACTAACTTTATTTACAGTTCTTTTATGATCAACAAAAACATATTCTTGCTTAGATCTTGAAGGCCGATTTAAATTCCATACTACTACAGCTCCATTAGTGGCTGCAGTAGCAAGTATGTTATCTGTAATTAATAATCACAATGAGATCCTGTAGCGATTAAATAAATGTAAAAAAATTCTTGCAAGCTTACCTTCTATAAGATTCCAAGCTACATCATTACAGGAAAAATTCAAATTCAAATTCTTGCCTACTCTTAAATTACAAAATTCCTCGAATTTGTCTTCTAGTAGTGTAAATACCTTAAAGACTAGAAAAAAAATTGAAAAATTAGAAATCTAACAGAATTCTCATTTGAAAGCATATTTTCCTACCATTTCTTCCAGCTATAACGACTTGAGAATTATCCTTATTGAGGGCCAACGCATTCGCCGGACCCTCCTGCGTGATGAATGAGGTCTTCGAGGTCATTTTAGCATTTTAGCTGTGAGCAATGAGCTTTTAATAATTCTTCTTATTTACATAAACAGGGCGCTAGGTTATATTTACATCAGGTGCCACGCCAAGGTATGGATAACAGCATGCATCAACTCAAACTTTTTCGCGTCCTGGGATTTTCCAGCGGGGCAGACGCTTGACACGTCTAAAAAATTCGCGAGATCTGACAATCATAGCACCCGGAAATATAATAAGTTGCACGTTGCACCCAAGATTATATCTCGGTATCAACGGTGAGCCGATTGTCGAGGAATAAATAAACAAGAAAAAAACAACAAAATGCAGACGACGCCGCAGAGAGTCGCGAGCAATTCGCGAACAGAGTGCGCACTCGATCTGCGCTTCTCTTGCTTCGGGGATTTTCGGAATTTCTTCGTCATTTCCGTCAGTTTCTGTATAGGTTTTGTCTCTCGGTACTCAATCTCTGTGTGTTATGCAATCGGTGGTGGTGGTGTTCTGGTAATGTGAATTCGGCTTACACCCCGTTTCGTCGTAAAAACTATTTTCGAAATGGCTGCGAGCAAAATCAACACTATCGTAAGTTTTCTAAATTAAGAAAAAAATGAAAGATTCAAAATTAATGGTCTGTGCCGAAATATAGCGACATTTTTATGTTGGCTTTGATTCACAAGCTTTAATTGAACGTTCGAAACCTAACCTTGTTTTCTCTGTCACTATTCGATTATTCGCACACTTTTGCGATTTTCTATTTTTAAAGATCATAGGGTTCGAAATCGTCTGCTGATTGATTTTTTTTTTAAGTTTGTAATTCAGTTTTTACTCAAATTTTTATTTTAAAATATAAAAACAGTTTATTCTTATATAATTAAAGATGGCGTTCAAGAAACTTTAATTTACAAATAACTATTGTTTTTATAATGATAAATGTAACTTGATTTTAGGCAAGAGCATTCTCCTCTGCCTCTCAGCAGATGGTCAAGGTAATAAAAGTTCAGAATTTTGTGTCTGTGGAAATGCATAAAAGATATATTTATAATAATACTTTGTTATAGCCACCAATTCAAATTTTTGGTTTGGAAGGTCGTTATGCCACAGCCCTTTACTCTGCAGCTAGCAAACAAAAAAATTTGGATGCAGTTGAAAAAGATTTGATTAAAATTCAAGTATAACTTAAAATACTTTATATATATATGAAATCTTAGAATGGTCATAGTTATGGTTAAATAAAATTTGACTTTTAGGGTCTTTCAAAAACTGACAAGAAATTTAGTGAATTCCTCAAGGATCCTTCTATTAAACGAAAAATTAAGTCTGAAGCACTGAAACAAATTGGATCGAAATTCAATCCTGCTACATCAAACCTTTTATGCCTCCTTGCTGAAAATGGAAGGTTAGGCAAATTAAACCAAGTAATTAACTCTTTCAAATTAATTATGTCAGCTACCAGAGGAGAAGTTGTATGTGAAGTAATTACGGCCAAACCCCTTGATGCTGATACCAAGGGAAAGTTGGAAGCAGCTTTGAAATCAGCTGTTAAGCAGGGTCAAATTCAGCTGACAACAAAAGTTGACCCTTCCATAATTGGTGGTATGATTGTATCTATTGGTGATAAATATGTGGATATGAGTGTTGCATCAAAGATCAAGAAGTACACAGAAGTTATTAACGCTGCTGTTTAAAGTTTACTTTATAATTTATATGGCGTTAGAAAAGAAAGATGTCATGCGTAATGTAAGGCAATTTAAATAAATAGGTATTAAATAAAATTACAAGTTTTTTTTATTAACAATAAATCATTTATTATGCTAAATTTAATAATCATGTATATATCAAATTAAACTAATATCTATCTAAAGTGCATCTCATATTACTCATAATAAAAGTAAACACTATTATAAATCTAGTAATCTTAATGAAAATAGTTATCTTAATGAAAAAATCAATTGTTAAAAATTACATTAATATTGAATTACAAGAATAAATCAATGCTAGAAAATTTATTTCTTTTGCTCTAGTTGGAAATGAAATCATCATAAAATTAAAAAAATTAACTTTTGTTCTTATATATTTCTTAGTTATTTAACTAAGAAAATAAATCTGAGTAACTGAGACTAGAATTTTAAGCATAGAAACATTCCTCTGACATAATAAATTATTCTCAAAAAAAGAGAATTTGTCTACATATGTACATCAACGAGCTCATCATTTTTCACGATAATATCTTGTGAATGAGATGATTTAAAAACAATTTAATGTAGAGATTTCAAATAAGCTGCATCAAATAAATCAAGTTCATTTACTAAATAGTTTGCCTTATTTCTAAGAACTTTGGCATTTGTAGCTGCTTCTTCCAAAGTACGAAGTGTGGTAGCAATCGTTTTTAATTCACTATCCATTTCAGAAGTAGTTTCATCTACCAAGTGACACAATCGTGCAAATGTACTTGATAATTCCCTAAAATTTAAAAATTCGTTATTTATCGGTAAAATTTAATTAGTAAATTTTATTCAATAAGTACAATAAAGAAGCTTACTGTTGTACTTGGTGACTGCAGTTAGCTGCAGTAAGATCAACAATAAGTTTCAACTTCTTTGTAGCATGTGATACATATTGTTTCTTAAATTCACGTTCTTTCGCTTTATTTGTCCACGTTAGACGTTCATACAAATATAAAGCACCAAAAATACCTCCAGTTACGGCTATGAGCCTCCAGCCAACAGTTTTCAACATCTAAAATATATTTAAGAAGACGTATTAACGTGATTTTTATTTTTATATGATTTAATTAATTAGTTAACACTTACAAATCCTGCTAATATTAGCCCTCCCATTGTGCCTTGAGAAGTTATTGAAGCTATTGCTACTCTGCTAGCTAATGACCAATCATCAGGCCTCGTTGTAAAACAGTTTGTGGTAGATACAAATTTGGAAGAATCTATACTATCAGCAGGAGATACAAGAGACTGAGGAATCTAAAAGTGAAATAATTTGTATGCAAATAGAATAACATAAATAGTTTGGTTTGAAATAAAATATAATAATGAAACCAACCTCTTGAGGTAAATTTGTAATAGCCAATTTCTGGCTTTGTTTGCCAGCGAATCTATTTATAAGTGCCGTAATTCCCCATGAAAAACGAAATTCTAAATCTTCATGGAAATCTGCGCATAAATTATCACAATTTAATCTGTAGAGAATTTCAAAAGGTTCTCTTCTCGGTAAAACATTTAAAGACATTTGTCGCTTGTTTTCCGGCAACAAGCACGACATTCTTTCGGTCATTTCTCGTTGTGAGTTTTCAATATTCAAAGCTAGAGCAGTACTTAATCGAGCTCTAAGATTCGATCCAAGACCGCTTTCTACATGAACATGAAGCTCTCGCTTGTACACATTTAATACTAAAGGTTCCGGGTGAAAAGGTAAACTGAATTCATCAACGAGAACGGCTAATCGACGAATTTCTTCGTTTAAGGCCTTAGACACACGTTGCTCCACATCCTCGACCATACGATGAATTTTATCTTTCATTTCTTGAGTTAATAGCATTAATTGTTGCTCGGTGAAATTTAGTTTGTCGTGTACTTCTTTTTTTATAGTTACTTGTTCACCTTTCATTTTTTGTGTTCTATCAAGTATTTCATCTAACGTTTGTCGTATTTCCCTAAAAAAATTTTTTAAATTTTAATTATTATATATATTAATTTTACAGTTTCTACGATTTTAATTTCATAAATTACTAACGTTGATATATGTTTCCCTCGTTTAGAATGTTGTTCAAATTTAGTTTTTACTGCCGACTTTGAAATACATTCTTCGAATTTTCGCTCAAAATCTTGAAATTCGAAATAACGATTTTGAAATCCATCAGCAAGTGCACCATCTGTAATTTATATGTTTTAGAAAAAAGAACAAACATATTTAAAGATTTGTCAAAAAAAAAAAAAAAAATTACTATGAGCCGGTTGTCCTTTTTGCTCTTGAAGTCGAGCTTGAAGGGTTTCCTTAGCGGAAATAAAGAAAATACGTTCCTCTGCATCCTTGGGACTACAGACTTTTAATTCCTTCACTAGAAAATCGGCAGCTCGTTCTTGATGTTGCTGTCTTACCTGAACAAAGAAAATCATTAAAGTGTTTATAAGATCCATATAAGATGAATAAGATACTGAAAATATAAAGGCATAAAAATAAAGTAATTGTGCGCAAAAAATTGTCCTGCAAAAAAACAAAATAAAAACTTCGTGAGATATGATCACTTAAAATTCTTTTAGCACACCAAGCTGTAGAGTGATTAATCCCTTTCAAAAATCTAAATTAATATAGGTAAAGCTTGCAAAATATATGTATATATGAAGAATCTGAAAATTAATTTTACATGGTGCATTTTGAACAAAATCTTACCTTCCTTTGTTCATCGACCAGCTAAAGAATAAAGTCTTGGTATCAAGAACTTTCAAATATTTTAATATGTACAATTACGTATATCATATACAAAAATAGAAATTTTGATATTTGTATATCTTACCTCATCAAGGAACTCTGGTTCAGAAGCAGATGCATCCCAACGATTATTTAAGATGAATATGTTTGGCTTGGATAATTTAGTTGATACTTTGTGGAAAAAGTTTTTCTCCTATAATTGAAGAAAGCACGTTGTTACTGACCAATTGCAAAAAAGTTTAATAAATTTATATGAAAAAATACTTACTGCAATCATCAATGTGGATTCTGCATTTACAACTAAAACAAAGACATCAGCATCCAAACATTGTTTATCAATCCAGTCATCAACGTTATGTGTTACATCAACACCAGGACTATCAACAAAGACTACATCATCTCGTAAAAGTAGGCACTTATCTTTTGGCCAAAAGATTCTTACTAAGCTACTTTCACATAACTTTTCTTTGCACAAGGCATGACCAAGTTGGCCAACTGATGCTACTGGCTGTTTTATATCAGATTCTTCAGTCATAAGATATGCTTCTGAACTTTCAGATCCTTCAACTTGTACAAAACAATTTGTTGTATGACCAATTCCACTAGGTAAAATTTTGTCTCTTAACATAGCATTGATAACTGTACTTTTCCCATTGCTTGTCCTGTTGATAAATTTAAATAATTTCATTAAAAAAATTCTTCAAATTATTTTAATTCATTTAATATAATGAAATAGCAAACCTTCCAAAGAAAGCCACTTTCATGTGATCTCTTCTAAGTACATCTCGAATAGCTTGTACTTTTGCCTTGTAATTCTGAACATTCTTAACTTCATCTGGACTGATGATTTTAGCATCATCTTTTAATGCTGAATAAAAAATAATTTATCTTAATATTAGTAATGTTTAAACAATTATATATTTAAAAATAAATACTCACATCCAATAAATCGCTCAGTATCATCTACATAGTCATCAATTTCAAGAAAGATGTCATTGATTTTCTTCTTGGCTTTTACAAAGATCTGTAGAGGAGAATTTTCAGTTCTAATATCATTTGTGCGAAATTGACTTTCTCCAGCAATCATAGACATTGTGCGATTGATATATGCAGCCATTATTTGATCTACTGAGTTGAAATATTTGGCAAATTAATCGAAATAGGGTGCTGTTGCTGATGTTGGTTGATGGTTGCGAAGCATGCAGGATTGCAACTGGAATCAAAAAATAAGAAAAACCAAGCGTCATTCAAAGTCAACTAAACATTGTTTGTGTATACAATCAAACAATAACATCCAGTGAATGCAAATATACATATACATATATAGATAAATATATACACAAATATACATTAAAATATTTATCCTTTAAAATCAGTTTTTTTAGAAAGAAATGTTTATTTATAGAAATTTTAAACTGATTAGAAAGGCTATCTTCTATGCTATACATGAATGAATATATACGAGCTTCTGTGATTCTACTAAAGTGGTGAAAAATATAAATAGAAGGTAATCAATGTTGATTAAGTCAGAATTTCAACAATTAGCAAATGACAGTCTTTTAACCTGTTTTTCTTCAGACATTGAAGTACTATTCCATGTGAGTTATTATATTATCCAGGGTATTCTGGGTTTGAAGAAACTTTAAATCTGAAACATGTTCAACAAAATTTTTTTGTGCATCAAGAATCTAATTGATTAGCATGATTATTATTGCACCATCTAGATGCAAGTCCGTTACACCATAAATCAAAAACATTATTAATTAAAAAATCTGAAATTTTCATTGCAACAATCTCTAATCTTAACCCCTAACAAAATATAATATAACCACAAACGCAAAAAGACGATTCATGAAGCCTGCAGCGTTGGACAAACTGCGCTGCAACTACATACCGCGTTCGCTTCGTTAACACTTATTTATAACCGGGAAAATAAATAAAACCTCAAAGCATCCATACAGTCTAGAACTTACGTTCGCCGTTCTTTATCCTCTCGATATCAGCTCGTCGTTCGTATTCGTTCGTGCGTTTATATTAAACAATATTAGAAAAGACCGCAAGCGTGTAGGCTCTCCTCGCCCTCGTCGATCACAAAGTTGCTCATAAATTCTCGTCTGCTCCGCGGAGTGTATTGAAACGCCGATGGGGACGATGTGCGCAGCAGCAGTGAGGCCGTCGCTGGCGATGACGTTGAGACGGCAGTGATCCTTTATTTGATTACTACCTTGTACCTCAGGATGGCATCACACCACCGCGAGAACTGGCTTTTCTTTTTCTTCAACACGAGCTAGGACGCTAGATCACATGCGCGGCTGGCGGCTGCGCGTCAATCGTCTGCGCAGATTTAATTAGTTCGACGCGCTTTATTCGATTAATTTTTTATTATTCCTTAATTGTTATTATCAAAGATGATTTTTATTGTTAAATGTTTTTTATAATTTTATAAAATTTTACATGAATATCGGAATTACTGAACATAAGAATTTTAATAATTTTCAGTAATTACAAAAGAATACTTATTTTTAAAGTTTGTACTGTTATTATAATGGGTTAAATTAATTTGCAATGTATTAGTATATTGTGTATTTTGTGTTAAAATCTATTCTCTAGAGTGAATCGAGATGGAAACCAGAGATGAAATCATAATCATCTACTAGCTCCCATGAATCCATTCATGATCCGTGCCCGTGACTCGCTCGATCCTCGAGGGACTATAATCTTCGCACTGATTGGCTGCATCATTCACATAATATTTTACCAATTAATTAATGTATTAAATGTAACTAATAACATTTTTTAATTTTCATCTATGTTAAAATTATTTTTTTTTTTTTTTTTATGAAACCTATAATATAAAACAAGCCTTTTCTTTTAACAAATATTTATAAATATGACAAGTAAATCTTTAATATTTATATTTATTTATTTTTACTATTTATATGAATTTTACTCTTTTACTCGAGTTTTGTGTTTTATATGCATTTGTAGTTGGCGCTTAATTCGACCAGCGGCCATATTGTCTGTAACACATCTGCTACTGGCTACTGGACCATCTGGCCCTCTGCAGCTGCACTAAGGACTAGTCGGAAGAACGCATGCGCAGGCGTGCGTAACCGCTTTCTTCCTCCATTGGCGGGTCTCGTTGGTGGGAGCACTGGGAGCATAGCACGACGGAGCATAGTCAACGCAGCAAAGATAGAGCCGAGGTACCGCAGTCTACACTGGGTTTCTCATGCTAGTGTACGTCGTAGCGTCGGTGGGTGTAAAATGGCGGACGGTGACATTGATCTCTACGCCGACGATCTTGAACAGGACTTCGCTCAAGTAAGTTTATTTACTTCTTTAAATCTCGCTGGCTCCCGGTGAATCCACTAACAAACAAAACAGGATGCGATCGCGGTGGCGTTCGATTGCCAGTAATAATTGCCTACCGAGCGCTTTGCCGCCGCATTCTCTTGGCGTCATGGAGGCCGCCGAGATGGTCTTGCGTTTATCTTTCGCGGAATCACGCCGAAAAATCTGAAGCGGTCGCGATTTTATTGCTTTGTAAGGAGGAAGCTCCCAAGGAATTGGATGGGACCGCATCCTGCTTGGGGCGCTAACAATGTCGGAGTTTTTGCGCGGGTGCAGAAAGCGTGACTCTGTTAATTGCACGCCACTGTTGTGGACTCGATTTATAGGATCGAACATGCGTCTAATGGACTCTTTTGCGAAAATGGCTTCGGCTGATCGATCGCCCGCTTTGACTTGTTTATGGGGGAGAACTTAGGAAATTGGGTTTGGTCAGTGTGGATTGACCTTTACTTTTGAAATTACACGGAAGATAGCATTTCCTGCGGCTATTCGAATCGGTCGATATTTTTTTGCTAGAAGTATGCCACTGGTATTGAACTAGAAAAATTGCTTTGTAGATATTTGATGCTACTGATTCTTGCAAGCAAATAAAGATCAAGTGGATGCATAATCAAGACCATCTAACTAATCAATCAAATATTAATTTGTATTATGAAAATTATCTTTTCATCTTATATCTAAATTTGAAACATGGCAAGCAATAAACTCATTCGGTTAAAAAAAAAAAAATAGTTTTAGTTAAAAAAAAAATGACAAAAAAAATTGGCAATATTAGAAAATAGGAAGATCATAGTAGATTTATAAGTAATATGAGGTCTAATGAAAAATTTTTGTTTTCAGGTACAAGGAGAATTTGCAGGTGATGGAGTCGATTTATATGATGACGTGATTGCAGCTCCAGCTACAAATAATGAGCGAGGTACTTCAGAAAGTAGTGAGAGAGGAGATAGGGATAGGGAGACTTCTAATGAAGAAACCAATGGTAATGCCTCCTATCATCAACTTGGAAATAATATTCAGCCAAACCAAGTTGGTAGGAGACATCAGCTTTATGTAGGAAATTTAACTTGGGTAAGTTACAATCAAATTTAATTATAGATACATCAAAACTAAATTTATAGAAAATTTTATTAAATATTTGTTTACATTTTAGTGGACAAGTGATCAAGACATAGCAGATGCAATTGGCAGTATTGGAGTACCAGATTTTATAGAAGTAAAATTTTTTGAAAACAGAGCTAATGGCAGGTCTAAAGGGTTTTGTGTTGTTTCTTTGGGATCGGAACAAAGTATGAGATTGTGTATGGATAGATTACCTAAGAAACAACTTCATGGACAAAACCCAGTTGTTACTTATCCCAGCAAACAAGCATTGAATCAAGTAAGCAGCAAAATTTTAATTTTAGAATTCCTTATCAATATTTTAAACAAATAATAATATTTTGATATTTTAGTTTGAGTCACAATGCAAATCGCGACTCACGCCTTCTCCACAACAAAGTCAGAGTCAAAGACCACACAATTCACATCAGCAGTCAATGCCTCCACATCAACATCCACCACATTCTCAGCATCCACAGCATTCGCAACAAAATCACGGGCCAAGAATGATGATGGGCCCGCCTCAAGGGCAGATGAGACCTGGCCAAAGACTTCCACCAGGTGGAGGCCCGCCAGGTATGGGACCTGGACCAGGAGGTCCACCTCAGCAAGGACCGTTACGTATGCACGGTTCCCCAATGGGCCCAGGACCAGGATCTCATCCTCATATGCAGGGCCATCCCAACCAAGGTCCTCCACCTCCTGGATATGGCCAACAAGGTCCATGGAATGGACCAAGACCTAACGGACCTCCTGGTCCTCCAAGAGGACCTTCAGGCCCTGGAGGTCCGCCACCGCCACAACAAGGGCCCCCAGGACCCGGTCCCGGACAAGGAAGACCGCCTGTCATAGTAAGTACTTTATATTTCCTTCTGCATCATAAACTGTTCTTGTTGTTGCATCATAAACATAACTTACGTTTTTGTAGCAATATGGTCCTCATGGAGGTCCACCAGGGCCCCCAGGCCAAGGTATACCACGCGCACCGCCAGGTCACCCCGGAGGGCCACCGGGTGGTGATCCCCGAGGAGCACCTCCACGCCCAGAATGGAATCGACCACCAGGTATTGTAACAAAACCGAGCCTTGTCGCTGTCACTCTTGTATCATTGAAACTCAAGCACGCCAATGGAGGCTAATTAATTACTCCCCCGACCCAACCCTTTTTATCATTTGTTCCACATGGTAGTGCTTGCATTATTTATAATTTTTTAGAATAAACCTGATAGTCATTGTTACATGTTGTAAAGAAGAAGATAAGTAGTACTCGCTTTCAGGTTACAGTTTACTTTATCACAGATTATTCGGTTTATGCATATTTGGAAAGTAATTCATCACGATCTGCAGCGGAACGCTAGTAGGTTTCCGTCGGCATTGGTAGTCTGGTCGTGACCCGTCACCGTTTCTTGGTGGTTCCACACTGCCGATGCCGAAAATTTTAAAGCTGCTATATTAAGCAATTAAAATATGGCAAAAAGTTTTTGCATGTCAATAAGGGAAACTTACGCTTGCGTTCTGGTTACATGTTTCGTATTTTTATATTTTTAGTTACTCTTTTTTAACAGTGACTGCATTCTTGATTTTGTCATGAAAAAACGTGCATCTTTGAATTAATTATTTTGGATATGCTTCATTTTATTCTTTAAAGTAGTAATAAGTTAAAGTTTCTTTAAATAAATCTTAAGTTATTGCCGTCTCTTATTAACATAGAAAAAGAATATTTGAAAGCACGGTCAAAATTCTTTTCTAAATCGCGATATGCATCTGAATAAGTCACTCCACGTAGAATAGCATATAGAAGGATTTTTAAATCTCTTTAAAATCTTGAATGAGCATACGCAGTTAAAGAGAAATGATCGCGTTCGCTTGTCCGACCTAGTTTGTTTGAACGATGAAGCATCTTAAAGTCGAGAAAGTAGTAACGTAAAGTTTAAAGATCTAAATCAATGTATAATACTGGTAAATCTGTGAGTGGTACGTAAGTGTTTAACTGTAACCGGAACGTTTCGCAAAACATTAGGAATGTTGCCAGGCCCAGGAGGACCGCCGCAGGGTCACGGAGGTCCTCCGCAAGGACCGCCTCAGGGACCTCCTGGTGGACCTGCTCCTCACGTCAATCCTGCATTCTTTCCACAAGGTCCCCCACACCAGCATCCTGGACAGCATCCAGGCGGCCCGCCGCCAGGACCGCCAGGACCGCCCCATGGACCACCTCATGGACCGCATGGGCCGCCTCATGGACCGCCTCATGGCCAACCTCATGGACCGCCTCACGGACTGCCCCATGGACAGCCTCATGGACCACCGCATGGACCTCCACACGCTCCTCCACACGGATATGGACCACCAGCTGCACAGGTAAACATACCTTAATTTGTTTATAAATTTGTACTCTATGATACTGAAAATAATCTTGATGCCACATTTGCGATAATTATTTACATTTTTTATTTATTGTTTCTCAACTTTGCAAAAATAAAAATAGTAATGTATTAGTTATCAAAAACGGGAATTTTAAAACTAATAGGTTTTTGAGTAAAAGTGGCTTTATGATTTATGCTAATTTATTCTATTGTTCACTTACGTTTCGATCGCATATGGCCATGAAGCGACTTACAACTTATTTTTCAAACTTAGCTATTTATTTACAAGAGTTGTGAAAACCCGGCATTACGCCTTTCCAACTTATTTAACCTTATTCTGAAACTTACTTAGTGTCAGTTTTTACATTAACATAATATACCCCTTCACATCTACTTAAATTATGAAATAGTATTTTTTATGTTATTTTTTAAAACTACTCAGTTTACTTTTATTATTTCTAATAACGAAATTATTATTTAGCCACCATATGGAGGACCAGGACCTGATCACCGTTCAGAAGGACCACCACCTCTCTCGGAACAAGAGATTGAGGAGATCATGGGACGTAATAGAACTGTTTCGTCGTCAGCTATCGCTCGTGCAGTGTCTGACGCCGCCGCCGGTGAATACAGTAGTGCCATTGAAACTTTGGTGACAGCTATATCTTTGATTAAACAGTCTAAAGTGGCAGCGGATGACCGTTGTAAAATATTGATCAGTTCACTACAGGACACTTTGAGAGGGGTCGAGACAAAATATTACGGATCTGCGCGCGCAGGTAATTCATCAATTTTTAAATAGTTTTAAGTGTAGAAATCGTTAGATGCAGTCTTTATTAATTAAATCAAATAAAATTATTTATGAATAGACAAATAATAATAATAAGAGTTATTATAAGAGCTGCGTTGTTGTAGAAACAAAGTGATAACATGTGCTATTTACCTTGTTACTTAGTAGCAATTATAACTTTTATAAAGTCTGAACTAGAGCGCGAAAACAAACTGAGAGAGCAAGGCACATAATAACTTCTAATTATTATTCTTACTGTTGAATAAAAAAGATATCTTCTTTTTGAGAGATGAATACGTATTGATTTTTTTTTTTCTTTTGCAGCACGTTCCAGATCACGCGACAGAGATCGCAGCCACAGGAGACGCCGTGAAAGATCGAGAAGTCGCGATCGTGAATATCGTGAAAAGAGTCGTGAACGCGACAGGGAACGTGACAGAGACCGCGATCGAGAGCGCGATCGAGATCGTGACCGTGAGCGTGAACGCTATTACAGTGAGCCCTATGGCAGAGAAAGATCGCGCAGCAGAGAACGTGACAGAGAACGAGACCGAGAGTACAGAGAAAGAAGCAGAGAAGAGAGGTAAGAGACTGATTGATATGAAAGTACTGCGTGCCTATTATGAGTCTGTGAGCAAATGAGGGATGGGCGATTATTATAACGTGTCGATTTTGCATAATGATTTTTGTGAAAACTTTCTTTTTCTAAGTTCGTTGTGACAGCTACATATTTCTTCACATTTTCGAGCTATTTCAGAGTACATATTAAAATTAAAAAAAATTAGATTTTAATAAAAAAAAAAATTAATTTAAATATCATTATGTAGTCATTACACAATATTAATAAATTCGTCCATTCAAGAGTGCGAATAATAATCGAAAAGTATTAAGTCACTTTTATCATTTGTACGAGTCTTTGTACAAAAAATTTAATTCCGACAAAACTTTTGTTCTTCCTTTCTTCTGCTCTCTGTTTTAATTGTAGTATTGAATTCCAACAGTTGCATGTCTATGCTTATAAGACCTAAAAGAGCTATCAACAACGCAAGTCTTATAGAATTGTCGAACGCTTTTCACCCTTTTGTACTAAATCACTATTTTTACTACTGACTTGTGTTACGTTCTGTAAATGTCTTTGGATTATGGATGTTAAATTTTTATACGAAAAATTTCCAAACTCAAAATCAAAGGTCTTCTTTTATACATACTTTGTATTGTATAAATGCTTATCAAATTTTCTATAACTGTCACTGCGAATATTTTTCTTCTTTATTAAAATTAGGTTACCAAATTAATGTAAAACTGTGGTAATCTGCAAAATCTTAAAATAAGTTAATGCGAATATTTTTATAACCTATAGCTTTATTCACAATCACTTTATATTAAAATTTATCATCAGTCACCATTTGATGCTAAAAAACTAATTTTTTACAAACATTTTTAGGTATAAATTAATCTTTTTAGACCCAAACTTTTACGTTTGTCTATAAAACTAAATAAATTTGAATGCTCAGATTTTGATTAACTGTGATCAGTAAATATGATTTAAATTTAAAAATAATTATTTTATCCTTAATATATTTTTTATTAGTATGAATCTTTATTCTGGTGCAAAAATGAAAATCTGAGATTTAATCAATCTGGTATTTTTCTAAAGTCTGTGTCTGAAAGGATTAAAACGAATTTGTTTTATTCCTACTAGCACTTCCATTGTAAAATTTATTAAAAAAAGTGCCGAGCGTTGAAACTGCAACTTGTCATAGTTTCTTTCACGTAATATAGTGTACAATTTGTATTTATCACGCTATTGTACTCTACGAAAAGACGAATCTTGAATCATTGTGAATTTCCTAGAGTAAAAAGTACCAAAATACTATTGCGAAAATGTAAAATAGCAAATTTTAATAATGCGTTAAAAACAATTTGTAAATTTATAAACCAGACGCATATCAGCCTGGTTCATTAGTATGTAATCATAACGAAATGTCAATTTTTGATTAGTACAACACGTCAGTCCACCAGGCCAAGAGTAAAGGAAGAGCCGCCCGAAGCGGTACCAGTCTCATCTTCCAAGACATCTAGGTAAACATTCTTTTTTACATTAAAGTGAATGCATGTACATAGTCCAAATATTATTATTCATAGTTTTTAAGGCGCCACACCTGTTTTCAACAATGTAAATAAATATAAAAAAGACGCTGACTCGTCGGACGAGCTTCAGTATCTAACTACTTTTCTTGCATATTATTGTCTATTGTTCTTGGTTGCTTGTAGTGTTAAAGTTATTGCGCGAGAGCTAGTCATTGGTTTACCATGTTAGCTTAACATTGTACACAGACACTCTACAAGTTCGATACCGTCGATGCAAGAACAAAATTTTGTAAAATTCAATAATACATCGCGATTTCTTCTCCGCTTTCTCAAGATGATTGTTTTGAATCTTTAGAATTTCTATTTTTAAAGTAATTTATTATGTCCATTTGTAAGAAACATCAACATTTAAGGCGATCATCTTGGAGTTAAATTTCTTCTTGTATAAATCTGCGGTGTTTAAGGCGTAATAATTTTTGAAAGCATTCTCGATTTTTTATTATATGCATAAGTATAATATTTTGTTAATTCTTGTGAAATTTGGCTTTAATATTGAGAATAAGCCCTGTTAATTTTGAATTGAAGTACTTTTCTAGTCTCCCAAGATTAAGTAATGTTATAACATAGATGTCAAACATTGTGGTCAAAATTAGATTTTACACTTTTTATATTTTTGATTGTACAACTTTGAAACAAATGCTTTAAAAATCTTATGACCTAAATGTTGGTGGTAGTATAAAAGTCTTGGGAGAAGGATAAAAGCAAGAAATAATTCATACTTCAATTGTAATTTTGTACTTGGTCAATCAATAATTACTTGTCTTTGATAAACAAGAAATGTAAGTCGTATTTGCAAATACGAATTTTTGTTACTAATTTTATTTAAAACGTTAAACAATTATGTTTTTGTAAGCAAAACTGACTATCTGTTTAAGAAATTCGTATGTTGAAATAAAACTTACAACGTTTTTTCGTGCATTAGAATCATTCTCAAGCTTTTTTATAAAATAGTATTTAAATCGTAAATTTAGAGTTAAGTAGGCTAACGATTAAAATATAAATTATAAAATTTATGCCAAAGAAGTTTGAGAAATAAAAGATAAGACCAAGTACATTATGTAGGATAGATGAATCTCTTAATGCAGTGGTATTTATACATGTATCGGCATAATTCTTTTTTCTTTATAAAGTATAATAATTACTTGAAATTTTCTTTTCACAAAACTTCGATATTTGAAAAATGAATCATCTGTCCTAAAAGTAGATGTTAATTTTAAGATAATTGTGAATACAATGTACTGTCTAGGTATTATGACGAACGCTACAGAGATCGTGAACGCGAGAGAGAACGTGATGGAACGAGTCGAAGACCAGCAGAACGTGAAAGAGAACCAGAGCGTGAGCGTGAACGGGAAAGGGATCGACGCGACGAAAGGGCCGATTCATCACATCGCTCCAGACATTGAAGTACCACTCCAACGACACCTCATAATAAAGAAGACACGTGATAAGGATAAGGAACTTTGACGGAATAACAGAAGTCGTGTGGTTTTTCGATGTACTCCAACTGATGCAAGATGTTTTACAACAGCCAAAGGAAGGAATAACATATTTATTCAGTATCTCAGACAAAAAAAAGAAAATGATAATGAGACAAGTATAAACTATAACTATTGGTTTCATTGGCATGTTTAATAATTAATTAACATGCATTTAGTAGATTTTTCCGAAAACAAAGAAATACAATTAAATGATAAAATAAAGTCTGGATATGATTTAATAATGACCTTCGCCTATTCACTTAACTAGAATGTCTCTGCAACGGCAGTGGGTGAGTATGCGAGTGTTTATGTCTCCTTATTTGTATCAATAAGTACATTATTATATACATATATAAATATAAATATAAAGTGCGATTGCTGTGCCATCAAATGGGAAATTTTAATTGGATACAGGACTTAAAAGTGCTGTAGCTAAAGCACAGTTTTTATTTACTGCTTTTTTAATTAACAGCCGCGTACACATTACTTTCTGATTCGATGGCATTCTCCTTTTAGTAGTAAGTAGCGAAGAATATGAGATCGAAATATGAAATGTTATAATCTAATAAATCTAATGAGAATCTCATATTTTTTATAACCGAACTTTTGTGTCTTTAAAACCAATATATTTCACTTTGATCACTTATATTTCAACATAATTGCAGTTTGAACTTTTTTATTTGCTTTATCCTCGTCACACATCAAACGAAAATATAGAACTGCCTAACCAAGTTCCTAAAAGTATTTTAATATTCCAAAAGAATGAAATGTAGCTAAAAAATAAGCATATTATAATTTGTTTCTAAACTATGGTTTTAGTTTAAAGATAAAATTTCCTTACAATCATTAAAAAGCGCATAAATAATAGACTTATCTATTGTATTATTCAATATTTTTCAATAGCTTCAGAAAATTGATAAACCTAAAAATTGAAGCGCAAAGCGAAGCAGTTTTGCTTGATTCTGTAAATACAAAACCATTGACCTTTAAAAAAAAAAGGTTGATTATTTTCCATTTATTTACTAATCCGAAAAAAATTGTACCAAAATTCTGTAACACGAATACGAATCGTGCACTTGTTAGTGCTATTGGTAATGAACTAAAAACATGTAATCTGTGTAATTAATAATGTGCCAGTGTAAGAAATTTATTTCAAAGGTTTTACGCGTGTATATAAATACTAAGAACATCTTTGCTAACAAATAAAATAACGTAGAACTGAAATAAATTTTCTACAAAATTAGATTGCATTGTTACTTAAACAAAGTGAGTATTGTACAATTGTATGTACAATATTTTTTGTAGACATATATATGATATGACGGTATCTAAAATTATGATAAAAGTATCATACTTTTGCTTTATAGTTTGAGCTTAAGTTTTTTTTATGATAAATATCAGTGGCTGAAGGGTTTAATAGTAAATGTAGATTTTTTTTATTCCAGTTCGGATTATAAAAAGAATATTTATAGAAGTTTAATAATCAATACAAACATTAAAACATTTTTCTTTAAAATATAATTTTGAATCCTATGTAATCTGAACTGCAGTAAACAACGTAAACAACGAAACATTGATTTCAAAATATTTCAAAATGGCCCATTCCTTAATAGTTTTAATTATCCAATAAAAGAATCAAATCGCATTTAATCAACTGAAATTCGTTTAATTTTTCTTCAGTTGAAATAAATTTACTATTAGTATGAAAATATGTGATGTAAAAAATGAATTAGCGTGTGACTGTGTTTTGAATGTAAGATTGTAGTTTTTTATAATACCCAGCGTTCCAATGGCTAATTTCTTATTTGCGATTACGCGGATAATTTGTTATTTTACGCTTAAAGTATTTTCTTTCCTTTACTGGAATTTTATTTGAATCATATATAAATAACAAATAACATAAATAGCTTGTTTTCTAGTCAATATACTTGATTCTTGATCATAATTTTGTCAAAAAACTGGCACTCTGTTAACATATGCTGCCTCGTTACTTAATTTTAATTCTTTTCTTACTGTTCTTATTTGCATAAATTAATGAAATTTAGGAAAATGTTTTATATCTGTCTTTAGGACTACGAAAAAAAGTTGTTAATACCATATGAAAACTTGATTTATTTTCACTGTACGATTATAAACATTTATACCGACCATTCGATTGTAAAGATTTAATTCTTTTTTACGCGAGGATTATTTAAAATTTTTTATTTTGACAATTTCAATCAAATGAATTTTATCTTTTAATTAAAGGTTTCCATAACTAAGATGTAAAAACTCAATTGTTTACTAAGAGTAATTTCTAACTTAAGTCAAAATTTTGTATCGCGCGAAAATTTTATTTTGCAATAATTAATAAGTTTCAATTTAAAGAAAATATATTAAAATATTTAATCCAGATATTTCATCCTTAAAAACATATTTTGATGGTAATAAATGTAAAAATTAATTTTAATCCTATATAGTGTAAACGTGTTGTTGCATGCTTTGTATCTGTGACTTAAATTTCTATTTAATTTTTTGAATTGCGCATTATATTGCGCATTAAATAAACTGCGGACGATGAAACGTTAATACATGGTTTCAAAAAACACTTTCTGTGCGGAAATACGATTGTTTTTTAGACTTAAATTTACATTAAGATGAAGTGTCTGAATTTCAATTTTCATTTTTATCGAAATGTTTTGGGTTAACTAATAATTTTTTAATTTATTTTCTTGGTATTTGCCTTGAGTTTTTAGAAATTTTTATTTTTACTATTATATTTGTGACTGACCGTAAAAATGTCGTGCTTTACCGTGTCTCCAAAAAGTTATTTTTATATAAATTATGTACAAAAGATGAAGAAACACGTTACTCTTTAAATTTTTTTGAGAGAAAATTGACATATCCTTTCTGTGAATGTTAACAACTTTTTTCTTAAAATTTAAGGAATGTATATAAATTTATATATGAATTTAAAAACATATTTATATTGATAAAGTTTTCGGGAATCAATGTTTATCCAGGCTTTTCTAAGAAATTGATAAACAGCAATGTTTCTTTCAGCAATCACTTTTTTTAAACTCCATTAGTTTGGTTTTATTATCAATTATCGTTCTAAAAAATTTAGAGAGTATTTACTATAATTGTATCGTGAAACTGTATGTTTGCCAAGTATGAAAGCGCCTGTAGAAATTCGTATTTTCTTTTGTAAATGGCTCGTACAACACATTTGAACTACCTTTAAAAGCAAAATTAAATGACTTTCATGGTTAAATTATGTTTAAATTCAGTTAATCTAAAATGTAAATAATTTTAGTTTTTCTGAGAAACATTATACTTTTGAAAGTATTTAATGAATGAGATCCTCGAGAATGCTTTCATGTGATATTGAATATCCTCAAAAAATTACTTTAAAATCAATTAGAGAAAAGATGCTTTACTCTATTAAAAAATTTCGGTTGTACTTAAAGCAATTGTCTATCAGTAAAAATCTTGGAAGATGAGATAATTGATTTTTGTATTTTTAAATCATTTAGTATATATTTATAATTTTTTAAATAGTCAGGTAAGTTTAAAAGGACGTGATACAAGCTACTGCCTTAGAAATATATTTTTAATGAAACAAAGATTTAAAATTTTTATTACTGAAATATGTGAATGCGCTTAAAAATTGATTGTAGGAATTAATAGCGAGAATTATTTTATATTTATTTTTAAATTTATTAGATTAAAAATGCATAAATGTCGGCAAGATTTCCATGAGACAAAATTTACTAACTTTAATTTGGTATCAAGACGATTCTCTATTACAGTAATATTAAATGTTATTTTAATTTGCATACTTGCTTTTGATTTAATTGATCGAAGCCATTGAATTCTTATTGCGTATGTGTGATATTTAAAAGACTGCGAATTTTAATCTACCTCAAATACTCTGAATTATATTTATTAGATTTCTACATTTGTACATACAAGTGCGTCTGATAAGTAATTATTTTTAACTTGTCTAGATGACTCCTACATGTAAAATGAGAAGTTATCTAAACTTTATACCAAACATTTTTAAATAAATCACACCTTTCAAATTGTGTACATTGTTAGTATTAAACAAATGAATAAAATAAGTTTAATACTTCTCTCAAAAAACTTTATGCAATTTACATTATTATGCATATAAATAAGATATTTAAAAAATCAAACATTTTACTTTGAATAAGCTCTATATTAAAATAAAGAAAAAATCCGCCATTATAAACATAAGTTCGGATAAAGACTAGATTATTGAATATTGCATAGTTTAACAGTCTGAAGAATTGCGCACATTTTTCTTTGGTGTTCATTGTGCGTGGAGATTACATCTTGAAATCTTTTTCTGAATCATACAATTTACATGGTAAGCATGTCCGCAAGGAAAGAGGGCTATCCCATTGTTTCCTAGTAGAACTGGCGTTTGTAGCGATAATGTACAGCAGGGACATGTCGACGAAGCTAAGTTGTATCTCATACCCCAGTGATGCGGGCCAGAACCAAATAATTCTTTGTTTACTGGTTCTTCTAAGTCTTTTTCTACAGTTTGTACGACTTCTTGAAGAATCTAAAATAAAAAATGTAAAAGATTTAAATATACGAAAAGCGAAAGTAATTTTATTTGACAAGTATGGTAAATCTTACTTTAGGTGAACAAATAGTAGAATTTTGTTCCATGTTCGAATGATCAAGCTCAATTGGATCCTTCAATCCGTGATGATTGAGCAGCGTTGAAAATATTATTGATTGGTATGCACTGCAATATAATGTTGGTATAAAATTTTATAACGAAATGAAATATTTAAATTATGCGTAATTTACCTTTTATCGAACGTAACGTATGGTAAGTTGTCATTAATTTTCGAAAGAAAGTCGATAATTTTAGCAGGACCGAGTTTTTTAATGAGAATCTGTGTGATTCCGGACCAATCGATAGCGAATTCTTTAGAAGAAATCTGTTCATTGTCATAAGGTTTGCTGCAATTCACGCAACGTCCATTTTTCATGCTTTCGAGACCTTGTGCTATGAGTTTCCATTGTTGTTCGTCCAGCGTAGGCAAAATAGTAGATAATAAAACGTTATCTCTCGATTGAAGGCACTGTTTTAACAAACTATCTGGAATACGCTGCGTTGCAGCATATTCTTTAAGAGATAAGAAATATCTCCACATGTATGGTATCTGATTACACATGCGTATAGATGTACTATCCGATTCAATAGTAAATAATTTTTCTAAAAGAATTTTGCCTATTTCAAAAAATTTCGGCTCAGCTGATTTACTCGTACCAATGCCGAAATTTGGATAAGATGTACCGCAAGAACATTCAATATTCTTGGACGAATTTATATCTAGAAAAATTTTGACTAGATGCTTTATTAATTCTTGATTTTCTACTGATTGAAGTAGAGCTATAGGCAAATTTTCTAATAAACTATTACAATAATGAAGTTCTGCAGAACGGATAACTTCAAAGAGATAACCCTGTAATTCACTCGATACTTCATATTTTTTCTGTACATTGTCTAAAGTTTCAATAAAAAGTTTTACAACTTCTTCCAATTGCTTTTCAGTTATATCAGGTTTCATTTGGGAACTTATTTTTTCATATAGTGTTTCTAAATCTGCCTGTACATTACATATAGTTTCATGTAGAGAAGAAGTCTCATCTATTTTATTCTCTTCATTTTTCTTTGTTTCTTCAGAAAATCCATTTTTTCCATTATGTTCTTGAGTATTATGATTTTTTTCATTCAATTGTTTATGTACAATAGGGGAACTAGCTTTACCATTTAGATTTAAAGAAATAAGTAAATCCTCCATTTCATCAGTATTTTGAATTTCTTGAAATCTATTACTAGAAAATGCCATTGAATCATTTCTTGAATTTCCATTACCAGTATTTACAAGAACAATGCCAGATTCAAGCTTAATTGGCTGAGTGTTGCGATTGGACTTGAGTAGAGAAATAATTGGAGCAAGTTTCTCTGCAATATCTGAGCCTTCTTTAATATCTATATCACAAGACTCCATAATAGAATTTGTAATTTGTGGTCGAAGTATTTGGCACATTTCTAAACACTCTTTATATAATTTTTTGTCATGTAGTTTTAAAATTAAAGAATCAACTGATTCAAAAGAGAGACAGTGAAAAACTCCGGAAGACGACATTAAATAAATTTTATCACCTGCTATGTGCGCCATAAATATATCTGGAAATTCGTCATTCCAGAGTATGACTTCTCCACTTTGTGGATCAAAAATATACAGTCCATTTTTTGTGTATGAAAATAAATATTTATGACTAATTACAAAGAGTTGCGCAAAATTAATTGACTGTACTGGCCAAATCTGATCCTGTTTTGTCAATTTAAAAAGCTTTCCTATGGATGGCTTATATACAGAAAGTGGTGCAATAGCTAAAGCTTCCTTAAACTGATGAGTTTTATGTACAACACCAGACACAGATACTTCCCAAAGTCTTGACCCTGGACGTGCACAGTAAATTTTTGGAAGACACTCTTCATTGTCTACCCTATTATTTACTTCCTTAGACATACTAAACCCTTTCTTAGCATACAAATGTTCTTGTTCTTTTGTTTCTATTGGAACTTTATTATTAGCACTGTGCGTTTTCAAAAAACAAGCACCAAATTCTCCATCTCGTGGCTTGTTTCCAATTTGTTTGAATTGCTCTAACACTGTATCACAAATGTAACAGCGATTTAATGTGGAGATCAATAATAGGCTAGATGCAAAGTTGATTTGTACAATTTTAGAGTCCAAATTCATTAAAACAAAGAATGGAGATTGAAACATGCCATTAACCTAAACAATAATAAATTATAGATGTCTGTCTAAAAATTGTAATAAAAGTAAAAGAGTAAAATAAATACCTTAAATGTATTTAGGACGAAAACTGATATTTTCCCTGTTTCATCTCCTGCATAAACTTCTGTACTATTATCATGCCAACATAAACATGTTACTTTTTTCCCTTGTTCAGAAGGAAATGTAGTCACCTTAATAGTTGGCTCTAAAACTACTAAGCAAATACTACCTCTGACAGTGGCTAAAGCTACCGTTTTTTCATCAGGTGATATTTGTACTCGAAACACTGCTCCTTCCTAAATAAAAAGGAATATAAATTTATTGTTTAAAAAATAAAATTATACCTTTGTTTAGTACTCACCGATAATGGAATAAACTGTTGAAACACGCATGGATCTCTGTTGAATAAATATATACTTCCACTGGTCGCACCAAGAACTATATAGTTTGTTGAAACTGTTATGCAAGTGTACTATTCAAAATAAAAACAAATAACATTAGCATTATTCTCAACAAAAAATCCAAAGTAGTAAAAAAAATGACTGTTACTCTACCTGAATTCTTTTTGTTGCACAAAGTGGAGTATACAACAAAGAGTTGAGCTCTTGCCATTCTGTTAGTATAAAAGGGATCTCCTGCATATTCTATTAATTTAAGGATGTGTTTATTTCTCTTCAAACTAATGGGGCCAAAAGAACTTTCTGCTAAACTTCACAAGCAGGTTCTTGTCAGTGCATTTTCTCGAAGAAATAATGATAGTAGTCAGTGCCAACCAATGTGTACCTTTAATGATCAACAATCGAGGAATTTGAAATTCTAGGTTAAGCGCACAGCTTCCATTATTGACGCGATGCAATCGCGCCTTTGTATTTTGCAACTGCAATATAGGCTGGGTAGTGGGTACGTATATGTTTCGTGTGCTTCGTTTTCTCGATGATATACCATACAGTGTGCACATTACGCAGCATGGACGCACTGTCAGGACTGTGTTTGTGACTGACACTTTAATCGCACGTGTGAAATAGACTTTGGCGTTCAAAAGCTGTGTCAAAACTACGCGAAAAATATTAATTAATTTTATTTTTAAAAGTACCAAAAATTGTGCAAATTGTGGAATTGTAATTAAAACTGCGGATTTTTTCATTTAATAAAAAAAAATAATAATAATAATAATATCTATTGAATGCGACACGCAGAGGAATGTGCTTTTTATTATTGATAAAAGTCTTAATTTAATAAAATTTATAAAAAAAACGTTTGTAATTTTTTTTGGGAATTCAATGATATATGCTTATGTGCAGCCAATTGAATCACACTTCATGTGAACGAAATTTCGAAATAATTTTGTATATCTTATAGCTCTGTAAATAGCCGATAATCGAAAGAAATGCTTTGATTTCTATGGAAAGCTGGATACGACTCGTATTATATGATAAAATCATTTTGAAGTTTCGTTCAAACGAGTGAAAGCTGTCACATATGTTCCATTGACCGAATTGAGCTGCGCATGCGCAGATATTTATTGAATTCACAAAAAAATTACAATCACTTTTTATTAGCACAATAGATATTCTATGTTTTTTTTTTCTAATATATGAAAAAATTATTCCGCTATTTCTGATATCCTTTAATAATATTTCAATTGGCGTTGATTGGCTGCGAGTAGGGACTTTTAGAAACATGTATTCGGCGAACAAGTAATTGTTCGAATAATATTCAAATTTAATAAATAAAAATAGTAATAAACAATATGGTCTGAACAGCGAGTCGATGTTTAACTAATTTCAAAGCGTCCTGGCGATGCAGGTCCGGTAAAGTTTCTTGTCACGCCATGAATATTGTAAAGTGCAAAGCAGTAGCATTCGAAATATCTCCTGTGCTTTATCATTATTCCTGTAGTGAGTGTTATGATAAAATTAATAAATTTAAGTTAGATTTATGTTATTGCGCAATACGTTTAACATTGAAAGTACAACGAAGAATGTAGTACGACAATGTATGTATATATCGAAAAGTTTAAGTTAATTATATAAAAGCTTGTAAAATTATATTAAAATTTAAACCATTCGCATTAAGTCATTCAAAGGTACATGCAAACTGTAATGTAAGGAGAACGGTAAGTGACGTTAAAAATTATATTTTTGTATTTGCATGTATAAACACTGTAAAAAAATATGAATAATAAAGCACTTTTAAAACGATTTATTGACGCTTTGTCTTTATAAATTACACCTTCAAATCTCCGAAGCAACAATTTACCTTCGACTCAATAAATTCCAGCCAATTATCGCGAACTAGAACAAAATCAGAAAGCAGTCGCGACCAGTGTCCAAAATCCAAATTCAATCTCCAAAATCCATCCGACTAACTTATTCAAGGAAGATCCCTCGAAATTCAATTGCGCGTCAACAAAGTTCCACTGGCATACATAATAATTAACAGAGCTGCGACGGCTAAAAAGTGGTGAACGTCGAGCACTGCCTCTTATCTTCGGCGATGGCGGCGCTGAGGTTCTCGTAGAGGGGGGCGGACGTTCTGCCGTGGTGCAGCTGGACGAGCTGGGTCCGTTCCTCGGCGGGCGGCTGCTCCAGGGATACCGGCCTGTTGTTGCGCGGCACGTCGTAGACGACGGGCGAGGGCTGCCTGCGCAGCTGCACCGTCGCGTCCAGCTCGCGGGAGAGCCGCTTCTGCAGGTCGGCCACCGCCGAGGGCCTCAACAGCCGCTCCACCGGGCCCGCGGGGACCTGAAAAAATTGACGTCGCGCATTTTCTCGATGTGATAGTTGGACGATCGCTCGGACGTACCTCGAGCTTGTTCTCCTCGACGGTGGCGACCTCCGACTCCTCGGCCTTGGCCTCGGGCAGCCGGGACAGCCTGAGGGGCACGAGCTGGGCCTTGCATCCGTAGACCGGGTGGATGGTGGCGATGCTGGCCTCGGGCACGAGCTTGGGGCTGCCGATTAGGTCGTTGAACTCCTGCTGCTGCAGCTGGTGCTCCTGCTGCTGTCGGTGGAGCGGCCCGGTCTTGATGCCGGCGCGCTTCATCAGCTTGGGCATGGTGTCCCTGCGGAAGGCCCTCATCTCCTCGCCGAGGCTCTCGCGGGTGGCGTAGTAGTCGCGCGAGCCCCTCGGCAGCTGCTTGCCGAGCTTCCAGCTCATCAGGGCGGAGAACATGTTCTTCAGGGAGCGGCGCACCTTCGCCTTGTCGGGGATGATGCTCCTGCTCGGAAGGGGAGCCGTCAAGTCCTCGACGGAGGACTCGTCTCTGCTGAGGGAGGTGGGGGCGCTCGAGACGTCGCTGCCCCAGAACTCGTCCGAGTCCGTGTCCTCGCTCTGGTACTCGTCGGCGGTGGTGTCCTCGTTCTCGGCCTCCGTCAGGTCCTCCAGCTGACTGGGCGGTCGTCGTCTGCAGAATGGATTTTCGGTTCGCGCGTTTATTTCAGGTGGATGCGCACGGCGTTAGCTTACGAGTCTGCGCACCTTGAGATCAGCGGCTCGGACTTGAACCTCTCGAGGACGACGTGCTTGACGGGCTGCTTGAAAATCTCGCTCCTCCTGTGCTCCGTGGCGCGGAGCGGTCCGCGAGCTGTGGTCTTCCTGGGCTCGAGGCTCACCGGCTGTACCTCCTTCTGGCGTCTCTCCAGCGTGGCCACGAGCCTCTTGACGAAGTTGGTCGTTCTCGAGGGACTGTCGTCGCTCTTATCGGCCGAGGAGGAGTTGAAGCCGAGCTCGAACTGCCTGCGTACGTCGTCGGTGAGGTAGGAGCGGGTGCTCCTCTTGAGGGCCTCGGCGTCCAGGGCGCCGATGCTGTCCGAGCGCCTGGGGGGCGTCGGCGCCGAGCGATTGCGGTGCGCCTTGCGCGACAGGAACGAGAGATTCGGGGAGGTGAAGGGTTTCGGCTCGAGGCGGCTGCTCTGGGAGATGTCCAGGCTCGATTGCGAACGCCTCGACAGGGGAGCGTTTCTGCCGTAGCTCGGGTACATCGTGATTCTGCTCGGTTTTCGAGAACGTATTTTGATTTACTGCTCTCTCTCTCTCTCGGCTCTATTGTTCTTCAAATGATTTATTATGCTAATTTAGGTCGGTGAAAGATTAGTTTTTTTTGAAAGTTTAACTTACTTCTGCTTTCACCATTCGAATAATAAAATGTTTAGTTTTGTTGAATAAAAGGAACGAGCACTAAAATCGGTTTAATAGTCGCGAAAGGTACTTGAATATTTTAATCGAAGAATACACGTTACTTATAGCGGGTAAATATTTATTTACACATTCGTAACAAGATGCAATGCGAAAAATCACACTGCACTGTGACACGTCAGGAAAAGTCTATTCTTTCGCGAGAATCGACACTCGGCGTAAGAACGGAACTATGTTTACTCCCAATTCGAGCGTCGTATTTAAGCTTGAGAAGGAAGAGGCAGAAAACGGAGAATTAAAATGTAAACACGGAAAAATTCCTGTTGCTGTATATATTTATTAAATTTATCTTTCCAAAATACATGTTTACAAAAATGACTTAATTCTTAGGTTACAAATTGTCTATACATTTTTTCATTTCTTATGCTCGTTATAAAGGAACGCTAAAATACTACAAGTGGACAATTATACGATAATATTATCACAATAAACGACTAAGACAATACGGATTCGACACCACCCTTGACAACGAGTATCGTGCGTTCGATGAACTTTTCAGCAGGCGAGTTATATTGTTTGTAAATATAAAATCTTATTTAGAGAGAAGCTCGAGACTTTCTAATCGCGTCGATTTGTCGCCAAATCGAGGGATAGCTTGCTCTAGATACATATTGTGCTTTTACAGACAGATCTGTAAAATCTGCGCGTCTGACGTTACTAATAATACCGGCCAATTTTAGACGTTTATCAAACTTTTGTATTACATAGTAACGCAGAGTACATAAAAAATATAAAAAATATTTTTCCACGGCGACGCGTCATTAAAGTTTTCTTATTTTACCAATAATCCTTTGATCTCACTAAAAATCGCGCCAATCAGTGCCTGCAATTCGAATAATATTTATAATTATGTCAAAGAATTCTAGAAAATTTTTATAAAATCTTAGTCCTAAACGGTAAGAATCACATATATAATACACATTTATTTTACAATTGCATAAAAACTGGTATCTCTTAAATTCTACGTAAAATCTCTATCAAGTTTCATTTCAAAAATACCACCAATATAAAAACAGACGCAAATTCTACACGGCGTCGTTTCTCGAAATCACAATTCTTCAATCACAATTAGATCTACTGACTAAAACGATCCAAGACCAAATAAACCTAAACGACGAAGGAGGAAAAGACGTAAGGCCCGGAGCGATCGAGCACCGACTCGTCCTTGTACTTGACAATCGACACCGACGAGGCAGACATCTCCTCCCCCTCGGAGGACGAGACGACCGACTCGAGCGAGGTTCCCTTCGACTTCTGAACCGGCGCCTTCGACTCCGCCGAGCGATCCGAGTAGCCCGAGTCCCCGACCGCCTCCTCGATCTTGGGCAGCATCCTCGACCTCCTCTTGACCTTCCTCACCGAGTAGGTGAGTCCCCAGTCGCTGGGGTTGTCGGCGATGGGACTGACGCGGGGCGAGCCGAAGTTGTCGAAGAAGCAGCCCTGCTCGCTGTGTGAGAGCCTGGTGCTGCTGCGCGGCATGGCGACGTCCTTGGGGGCGATCCAGACGCGCTGCTCCTCGTCGGAGGAGGAGGAGGAGCAGCAGGTCTCGCTGGGCGGCGGCGAGCTCGCCACGGAGAACTCGCTGCCGGACTCCTGGAGGGAGAGGCTCACCGACCTCGCCAGCTCCGAGTCCGTGACGAAATCGCACTCCGAGTCCTGCCTCTTGTCGGAGGAGAGGAGGCTCTCGTCGAGGGCGAGGTCGCGGGAGTGGCTGCCGGAGTCGGGGCTGGTCTGGGCGCGCAGGGCGCGTCGGTTCAGCTGGCTGATCTTGTCCTGGACGAGCCACTGGTTCACGCGGCGGCGGCTCTTTATCATCCGCTCGAGGGTCGTCGACTTTTTCGCGGAGTTGAAGAAGCGCGTCACCGGGGAGGGACGCGACGCTGGTTGCTCGCTCTCCGCCACCGGGAGATTGGCGAGGTTGCTCACGAATTTCGGCTTCACGTCGTAGTAGAAGGTGGAGCGGGTCTTTTCCTCGTTGTTGCTCTCGTCGCAGCTGGAGTCCGCCTCGGAGCTCGGGGCGAGTTGACTGTTGTCCTTGGTGAGGAGGGTATCCACCGCGGTCTGGTACACCGTCTCTTCGTTGTCCAGGATGCTCTTGATCTCCGGGGACGCCTCGGGGGGCGGGAAGACGATGTTGAGGTGCTGGATCTTGCGGGAGGGAGTCATGCGAGGGAAGGTCTTGCTGATGTTGAATAAAGATCGGAGGGTGGATCTGCTGCTGTTCGCGTCCGATCCTTTGCTGTCGTTGGCCCAGCTGGTTTCCTGGGGGTTGATTTCGCTCTTGTCCTCTTTGACGGAGACGAAGCTCGACGAGCAGTTGGACTCGTTGGCGTTTGCTTTCTTTCGGAGGGCTCTCGCCTTGGCTAGTCGGGCCGACACTCGCCTGACAATGGAATTTGATTCCTTGCGACTGGGCTCCTCGACGTCCCCTTCGTCGACTCTCGGCGATTGTAAAGCTTCGCTGGTGACGAGGTCCGATTTGTCGGTTTGGCAAGTGGATGAGTTACCGGATTGGTCACTGGCCCTGGTTGCATTATTCACTCTCGGCTTGACGGATCGCGGGAGCAGAGCTTCGCCGAGAACGGAATCGTCGGAGGCGTCGCTGCTGTAGATGCACGAGGAGCCGGGCTGCTTGCTCGTGCTCTTGACGTAGGTGTCGATGTTGGCGTACGAGTAGCCGGGCTGCCTTAGTTTGGCCCCGTTGACGAATCTGGCGGCGGGTTCGTTTTTCGAGGAGTCGGTGTCGAACGCCTGCCACTCGAGGGAGCAGGAATGGCCGAACGTATCGTCCTCGGATGGTTGGTCGCTCAAAGGGTGGATGTCCGCCGAGACTATGAAGGTTCTCGAAGCCTCGTCCCCCTCTTCCGACAAGGACGTGGAGGAAGCGTAGACGGAGGAGGAGTCTGACGAGTCCACCCCGTAGGATTGGTCGAGAGTACTCTGCCTGGACGATCTTCCATCGGTGAGGAACGAGGTCGACGGCGAGGCCGGTGGTGGCACTCCGATATCTGAAAAAGAACAGTACTCATTTGTAGAACGAGCGGTAGTTTTGTCGATGTAGTAATGCGCGAAGCATTTTGTACGTACTTGTCTCGAGAAACGGCGGCGGCGTGGGGGAATTTTTCGGCGATTTTTTCGACGACTTGTGCCTGCGCAATTTTGACTTGAAGCTGCGCCACAAGGCTGGCCGGCTCTCGATGGGGGTGTTGTTCTGTAGAATCTTGGGAGGAGTCCTCGAGTACTTGCGATACCAGTCCGGTATCTGCAGGCGTTCGATCGCTCGCTGCACGCGAATCTCGGCCTCGGTCAGCTGGCGCCCCTGAAAATCGGATTGCGTTCGTGAAATGTAATCTTTAGAAATATTATTTTCCATTCTGCATTTTTATACGATCTTCTATATACGTTTGCAATCGTGCGCTCGAGAATGAATTGAGATTCAGAAGTTTTATCGTTAACGAGCGATTATTTAATAAATTTTCACAGCTTAAAAGGGCACAGTTAAAGCCGGACTCATATAAATACGTATTAAACTTCCGACTTACAAGGCTCTCCGAATAAACTCCAAACATGTTCTCCTTGATCCAATCGCAGCTCTTACTCGTTTGCTCCATTCTTGCGGCACCGGTAAACAGCACTAACAATCCATTAACAAAGTTCCAATAACAACACTCGAATCGGCAATGTATACGTTCAAAGATCGACGTTAGCAAACTTAAATCGGCCGAGTCGCCATAACGGTCCCTGTTTCCTCTTGGGGTGCAGATGCGCAACTGCCGCTACCGAACTCTCCTCGAGAACCTCACCTCCGAACGAACGACCCCCAACCTCGGTTTTCCCCGACAAATCTGTTTACCTGAGGCGGGGCTCCCCTCGATTGCTCCTTGTGGGATTAGGCGAGGGAGGGGGGGGAAGACGTCGACAATTCGGAAAAGGAAAACTGCCCGGCGCGGCTTATACGACTGGGCTGAGTGGGCCTTATTGCCCGATTTCGAAAAGTTTACGACCTGTTATGACGCTCGGCTTGGCAGAGACAATTGACGCGTCGCCGAGGCGGCGGTCGGTCGGTCTCGTGCGCCCGGGCCATAGGCTGCTTAGAATTTTCAACGTTTCTCGGAGACTAGAAAGTGTACTTCCAGTTTACTTCGAACTTTCGTTGAAATGAAAAGTAATACAATTTTTTCGTCGAAGTTTCGAGCGAAAATTAGAATCCGCTCGAAGAATCGCAGATAAAGCCCCCCGAAAATTTTTCCGTTACTCATCGTTCTCCCTCGTTGAAACAAAAGCGCGTTGATCGACGAATCTCATAGCTTTCCAAACCCTGACTAAACGCATTTCAAAAGCGCCGTAATTGCCCGCCGAGTCGAGCCGCGCGCACAATGGGGACGCAATTTTAAAAAAAAATAATTACGATTAACGAGCGTCGCGGGCGCAGATGCGGCCGGCGATAACTCATTGTTCGGCGCTCGTGTCTCACCGCGCTAATAAGCGCGCGCGCGCATTGCGCGCTCCGAGCAATCTCCCTAATGCGAGACGACTCGAGGAACGAGGACGGAAAATTCGACGTTAATGGCCGTCGGCGGGCTAATTGCGCTTGCGAATCTTAACGCACTTTTAATGTCGCTTTCGTTCGGCCGCCGCGGCTGAATCACGCTGGAAAATGGGGGGACGTGCGACGCTCGTCGAAATTCACGTCGCGTCGGACGAGGAAAAACTCGGCGAGCGGTGGGGGTTTTAGTTTTGAAATGAGACTTGCTTCATGCACGAGGAGAGTGGAGAGCGTACCTGAAATAAGGAGGATTTTAATAGGATTTTGCACAGTGCCCGAATGTGGGCTAAAAGGCAGGTGTACGACTGGTATATTTTATTGCTGTAAATTATAAATAAGGCTAAAGCAGGTACGACTGGTTATTTTATTGCTATAAATTAAATGGGGTCTATTGTATCACCTGCTGCTTAAGAACTGCTGGTTGAAGATGCTCACGTACTTGCGCTCATTGTATACCTTTCAAGTGAAATACTTACCTTTATTCCCTCTAATGAAAATTTTCTCAAGTTTCCGGTAAATTTTTCGAATTCAAACAAAAAAAAAATCTTCATCCGCGTGTATATAATTTGGTTAATTATTTTATTGAACACGACGTACCTTTCAATTTTTTATTAGCGCACACGAAACGACTCGTGCTCCATCCTTCGAAAAATCATATTTCAAAGTTCGCGTCCAACGGAATTGGGATATAACAAAACCCGGTGTAAATTTTCGGTCAAAGCGGCGCGCGCGCGATCGTCGTTCATAAAATACGACACGGCGGCCCGTCGTAACCAAAGCGAAAATCGCTCGCCGTCGGTCCTCTGCGAGGAGGGCACGGGGCAATAAATATCTCGCGCTTCGGGGGAAAGCGCCAGCGCGGCTCCAGGTGTAATTTGCCCACTCGAAGGAGAGAAAGAGAGGGAGAGAGCGAGAGACAAATCTCTCCCCGGAGAGAGAGAGAGATGCTTTCGTCGCCTTTGAGGGTCTTGTTTTCCTTTCAACCCTTGGTGAGAGAGAGAGAGGGGTCTTTGTGCGGGCACGGAGGCTGCCGAAAAAAAGATCAGATTTGGGGACGGATAGTGGGACGCGAGAGCGACGATACACCGGAGATCTGCGTGTTTACCTGCCTGATTTTGCGGATTACGTTTTGGTCGCCGCTCCCGTCGGGGAGTGGCCGGTGCGCGTCTTATTTTCGGAGGTAAGCGGAGAGACAACGCGGTGGACGGTCAAACGAGTTTTTTTTTCTCTCTCTCTCCCAAACGCTTTTCCGATTCGGATTTTCTCGATTTCAAGCTTGCGCGTTACGATGCTTATCGTTCTTCGAAATTTTCACGTTTAAACTACCGTAAGTCGGCACTTCGGTTGCTGCTCGAGTCGATTTCGACGGGATGAGGTAAAAAATTAAGCTTATTGCATAAGACGTACTTCAATTTTAAATTTGAATTTGTAACACTGCTCTCTGGGTGGAGATTATTCTTTTTTAAATAAATAATTCAGAATAATTCTAATCTTACGCAGCCAACTTGTAAGATTCGTGTAAAAAGACTAGGAAAAATAAGCTAGAAAAAAAGTCTGAGGTTTCGATAACGGATGTTCGGGGGGGCATTACCTTACAAATCATTTTTTGTAAACGAAAACACAGATGCAGTTACATTCCATTTCACGGACGGTGATTAATCGAATACCTCATCCTTGAGATTTACACGTTGTTTCTCTTCGTTCAGTATACTCGCAGCGAACATTGTATAAACAAAAATTAAGGATTTCAATTTAATTTTAATAACGCTCGACTGCTTCATCCAACCGAACATATATATCGCACATCGTCAATATCGCCATGGAAATTAAAAAAAAAAAAAAAAAAAAATTAGTATAATTGATACAAATTAGAGTGTCAAGGATAAAAGCTTGAAAAAAGGTGCGTGTGCCATTTAATAAATGACAGAGGACTCTACTCGAAAGAAACGCTGCTCCGCGCGCACTCTTAGCAGGTGCACAAAGCCGATCTCCCCGCCGCATCCTCGATATACATCTGTCATTAATATGCGTTTTCCGCTGGCACGAATCTCGAAAAGTATATACAAACGCCTAACGTAAGTGGGGGGGTCCGTTAGAGCATTATATCCGGGGGGCCTAAAATCGTGAGTGTGTCCATCGCGTCGAGTTCATCGCTCCTCGCTACGGCGGCGGCGCCCGTGAAAGGCCGCCCCGCGGGGAGGGAGAGGCGGTTGCTGCTGCTGCTGCTGCCGCCCGCTGCCGACGACGAAGATGGGCCTCCACACGTCCGACCTTATTCAGTCGCCGCTCGAGCGCGCCCGCCGTAAGTCGCTGTTCCGTCTCGCCGAGCGACCGAGTGCCGATATACCAGGGGGCGAGCGGAGAGTGCCGCTGATCGGACGGTGGGCGAAGCTGCAGGTTCGTCGCTGCGAGGAGGCGGAATGCCAGGGCTGCCGAATTTCGTTGGGTACGTTTTTTGTTTTTGCGCGCGCGACAAAGGGTGGCGTTGGCGGGGGTTTTTTTTTAGTTTTCGAACGCAATTCGATGTAGAATTCATGTGCTGAGTGGATACCGATGTGGACGAGTCGTTCGTGAGGTCTTTAACATTTTTTTTTTTTTTATCGTTGGATGCATATCAATGTCAAGCACAGTTACATAAATCTTCGCCTGTAATTTATCAGGCTTTGTATACAAACGAGCAATAAAGTATACACTTGCAATGTAGGTCACATCGCTCAGCCCTACAAACAGCCATTGAGAATTACTTTAATTGAACTTAAAAATCCTTGAAGTCCGACGCCAATCACCTTTTTCTAATAAAGCCGCGCTCTTAATTCGACGACAAGCTCAGCCAATCATCCAAACGCGCGCTCGATTGAAAAGTAAGCATTGTAAAAAGAAAAAAAAAAATCAATTAGCGCTCGAGAAACTAGTCCCGCAGAGACGCTCGCGTCGCCCAAAGGTGCAGAAATATACCCTCTCGCGGCTCGGATCTCCTTCTCCGGCGAAGCGGACGCGCTGCTGCACTCGCCGTAAACCGTCAAGGACGACCTGTCTGGATCACGAGCCTTATATACTTTTTTCGAGAAGCGCGCGCTCGCTCGATTTCGGAGCTACGTACCTCTTCTCCCGCGACGAGCGCGCGCGGCTTCTAACAGTATATGTATTTTCTCGTTCTCGCGCGGGAATCGCGGTTTCTGGGTCTCCCCTCGCGCGGCGCGCAAGTTTCCCAGCACGTGAAAATTGCTGAATCGCCGATTTACGAGCGGTACTGCGCTCGCGGCCGACCGCCGCTTTGGGCACCGAGTTCGATGACCTACTGCCGAGAGACCGAAGCGCTGACCTAATAATTTTTCCTTAGGCGAGATTAGTTTTTTTTTTTTTTGAATTTTCATGTAGAGTCGAAAAATTGAGGTGCGCTGAACATCAGGCTTGAATGAAGATTCGACGATACTCTGCATCGAGTTTACAATTGGCTTAGCATCCTGCATAGATTTAAATCCTATAACAATAAACCGCTGCTTCCACCCAAAAAAAAGGCATCGAATAATGAATAAAAAAAAAAAGAAAAGCGTCGAAGTCGAAGGAAGACGAGAACCTCGAACGAAACCTCCTGCGCATAGGAAATCCAGCGGGATGCAAAGCAGTTTCTATTTTCAAGTGCGCGGGGAACAAAGCCTCAGCCGACATTCTTTCGAGCGATACGCGCGCACACACACACACGCACGCGCACACACTCGCGCGCGGAGCACCGCTTTGGCGAGTACTTTCTCTCGCTGCCGGGACGATACCGTTTGTGTATACGTACTCGTACGAAGGCACGCCGCCGCTCACCGACACAGGCGGACGCGCGCACGTCCACCTGCTTTGTTTGCCGGGTAAATCTCGGCGCTGGAAATCGGCGCGGGCGAGACCGGCATTTCAATGTCACCCGCGCCGCGCGCGAACGAGCTTCGGCTCGTCGATGATGGCTGTTTGCACCTTTTCTTAGCGGCCCGCCGCTTCGATTAGCGAGCGGACCGAAAATTGACCTCGGCTCGGTAAATAAAATTTTAAGGACCTTTTCCGAGCGATCGAACGAACAATGCGAAATTTTCCGAAAATTTAACCGCTTCTTTAGGTTTTTTAGCGCGCTCTCGAGAGAGGGTAAAATGCGCGGAGAATAATTACCGGCGCGGCTGCTCGCCGAGCGCCGTAACTTTCTTGCCCGGCACACGAGTTATTATTAGCATTCTTTCGCGGTTTTTTTTAAATGGGACGCGGGGATCGTTACCGGCGGGCAGTGGCAGTGCGTTCAATTGCAGGCTTCGCTTCGCGGGCTGGAAATCGTATATTAGGAAAGGTTTCTGCGGCCGATAACGAATTAGATACCTTTCGTAACGCGGCTCGCGGTGGACGGATTGGTTTATCGCTAATTGTGAGTAATGACGCGCGTGTCGAAAGTAATGACTAATTCGTTACAGCAGTGCTGAGCAGTAAGGAGAAATAATCTGAGCGCAACTGTTGGAAAGCAGCGTTATTGGAAAAAAAAGGCTTTTCAGTAGCTTTTAAATATTCTTCGGAGATAAGATAATGGAAAATCCGTCGATTAAAGCTTTACAGTGTATGTTTTAATTGAGTAATAAAAAATTGTGCTCTTTCTCGCTTTTTCTTCATGAATATTTTATCCCGTAATTGCTGAAACGCTACGCGGCCAAGATAATTGAACGGAAAGATCATAAAAGATCGTAGAAAAGCGCGTAATAACAACACTGGAAAGAAAGTAAATTGCGGCGCTCCCAATTTCCGACAACCGAACGAACCTCGTCGCGCATACCAAGCTGACTTTTTTTGCATTACAAAAGCATTATCTTTTAAAATAAATTATTCATTGGAGGAGAGGCGATCGGCAAAAAACGATCGTTAATATTATTTATAGACTAATAGTCATTATTCGATTAACTTTTTTAACGCGAACTTATCATAAGCCCAGACAGTTTAATAATTATCGAAGCTCGTTCGAAATTCCGACGCTTCGAATATAGATTTTAGACTATCTTTTGTCTGGTGGATAAATTACTTTTAACTTGGTTTTTGCATTGTCGAGAGAAAAAGCAGTCGAGGGTCCGAGCATGTAGGCCTTTCGTTGAATATTAATAACAAAGTGTACGCTGCGCGTGACTCACTTAAAATAGGCCCCGACGCATCTCTAGCATATGCAAATCAATTCCATTTAAAAGTATTACAAAATAAGCGTTTCGCGCGCGACAATGTCGCCATTTCTATGATGGCGAGCTGATTGCATTGTCGAAAATTGTCGTAAATCTTTCGAAGAGTATGTCAAAGATAAAAAAAAGTTTCACCGTTTGTATTTTTCTTTTAATTAAAAATTTCAGATATGGTGCCTACTTTATATTTTATATAATTAATTTTAAGCGAAAACTATTCGTAAAAGAGCAATTTTGTTTATTTTCAGTTTTGAAAAGGTTCGATAAAAACGTTTTTATTTATGAAGTATTTTATTATTTTAATAATCCAAAGAAAAGGATTAGCCGTTCAGAAAAGTCATAGGAGCGCATAGCGAGGATGAATTTGCATCTTTTTGTGCAACAGTTATAGACAGGCAAGGTTAAATATTAGCACCTATCCGGTTCCGAAATTTGTACAAACTTGGCATTTTAAAATGCCTTTTTGTCATCCTTCTGAAAATTACTTGAAAAATGATCTTACTCAGTATTCAGATAAAATTTATTCAATTAATTACAGTCTGTAGAGTCTTAAAACGATTACACTGTTAGTTTTTCCCTTCAAAACGTCCAAGCTTTTTCAATAAATTAAATATACCTTATAGACATGCATGAATAATAAATTACTTCTATATTAGCATTAATACCTACTTTGCTAATGCTTGTTTGATCGACGTGCTTAATTATTCCGAATGACATTACAAAGGACAGACCTCACACGAGATGCTATACAAGAAAGTTAAAAAATGACTCAACAAAAAGATAAGGCCACAATTTCAATGACAAAAATTTTTTTCTACCCCCATTAATCGAAGGATATGTCAAATGTTTTAAAGCCCAACGTTATACAAATATAAAGTTATATTATATTATCAAATCGATAAAATGCTTATAAAAAAAAAAAAAAAAAAAAAAATCTGACTCCCCATTTACCTGCGTGCAATTGCAGATCAACGTAAGTGAAGCAGCCGCTCGCCATGAAGAAGTTAGCCACGACGGCGCGCCTGGCGCCGCGCCTCTGCCCGCTGCGTGGAATCGGCAGCGAGACCATCGCCGCGGACAGCAGCAACACTGCCGCCGCCGCCGCGGCTCTCGATCAGCAGCAGGTCGTGGCGAAGCCGTACGAGGAGATGCCGGGCCCGAAGCCGCTGCCCCTCCTCGGCAACACCTGGCGGCTCTTCCCCGTGATCGGCCAGTACACGATATCGGACACCGCCCGCATATCCCAGCTGTTCTACGAGCACTACGGCAAGATCACCAGGCTCACGGGCCTGATCGGCAGGCCCGATCTCGTGTTCGTGTACGACGCCGACGAGATCGAGAGGGTGTACAGGCAGGAGGGCCCGACGCCATTCAGGCCCTCGATGCCCTGCCTCGTCAAGTACAAGAGCGAGGTGCGGGGAGAGTTCTTCGGGGATCTGCCGGGGGTCGTCGGGGTGTGAGTATTGCGACTCGATTGCCAAGGCTCTCGAAGCCTTTCGAACGAGTTAAGCTTTTATTTGAAAATCGACGAAAGAAACGATGATCGCACTGTTCGCGAATATCTTTCTTCACTCGTATTGTATTTTCAAAGAAATGCCTCCGGTTCGCGAACACAAAAAAAAAAAAAAACGTCTCTTGCTTTAATTTTGCCAATTTCGCAGGCACGGCGAGAAGTGGCGGGAATTCCGGACGCGGGTCCAGAAACCGGTTCTCCAGCCGCACACCGTCAAAAAGTACATAAGTCCAATCGAAACGGTAACGAGCGACTTCATAGAGAGGTAACGATGAGCGTAGCTTGCAATTATTATCTTGCGAAGGCCGCGGTGTCTTTACTCTGAGCGAATTGTTGTCATTGTTGCAGGATCGAGTCTATCAAGGACGAGAACGACGAAGTGCCGGCCGATTTCGATAATGAAATCCACAAATGGGCTTTGGAGTGTAATTATTCATTTATTTATTCGTGTTCTATGGACTTTTTATAGGTTTAACGATGCGAAATCTAAAATTTGTTGAACTCTAAATATATAGCCGCTTGAATAAGTTCGATAAGATTTAAAAACAAAACTGAAAACATTTTTTTATTAATTAAAAACTGCATCCCAAGTCTGAAAGTTCAAAAAACTCGTCGAGGAAGCTAAATTTACATCTCCGCCATTCTCGATTCGAATAAAAATAGCCGCCTCGACGCGGACGCATCGAGAAAAAAAAAAATTCCCGCCGCGGCAATCTCGGCGAAGCAATCAAAAAAAAAACAAGCCTCCCCAAAAACTAATTCGCAAACCCTCCGTCCGGTCAGGCATAGGACGCGTCGCCTTGGATGTGAGATTAGGCTGCCTGGGCGACTTGGCGCCGGACTCGGAGCCCCAGAAGATTATCGACGCGGCTAAGTACGCGCTTAGGAACGTCGCGACCCTCGAGCTGAAAGCTCCTTACTGGAGGTACATCCCCACCCCCCTCTGGACCCGCTACGTGCGCAACATGGACTTCTTCGTCAAGTGAGTCTCTGCTCTTTACCGCGAAAGACGCGCGGAGCTTCTTTATTTATTGTGCGTTAACGTCTTTCGCGCAGAGTCTGCATGAAGTACATCGACGCGGCCATGGAGAGGCTGGAGGAGAAGAAGAGGAAGGGCGTCGAGATGCACGAGTACGACATGTCGCTCATAGAGCGCATCCTGGTCAAGGAGTCCAACCCGAAGCTGGCCTACGTTCTTGCTCTGGATCTCATCCTGGTTGGAATCGACACGGTGAGTAAATCAATCGCTTCGGAACGCTATAAGAATCGGGCATAATATATATCGATCCCGCAGATCTCCATGGCCGTGTGCTCGATCCTCTATCAGTTGGCGACGCGGCCCGAGGAGCAGGAGAAAATCTACCGGCAGCTGATGGAAGTAGCGCCGGATCCGCGGGTTCCTCTCACGGCGAAGGACCTGGACGAGGCCACCTACATGCGGGCGTTCGTCAAAGAGGTGTTCAGGTAGTTATTTTCAACCTCGTCTCTAATCCGATTTCTTTTCTTTTTTTTTTCACACAATATCGTTACAAATGTAATTCACATTCGTTGCGCGGCAGGATGTACTCGACCGTAATTGGGAACGGAAGGACGTTGCAGAACGACATGATCATCTGCGGATACCACGTACCTAAGGGGGTAAGTGTGCTTCGCGCCTCTCAATTATATATATATATATTGCGTCCTTCCCGCGTAAAAAAGCCGACGTCCTCTCTCTCTTCAGGTTCAGATAGTCTTCCCGACGCTGGTGACGGGCTGCATGGAGGAGTACGCGCCGGACGCGGACACGTTCAAGCCCTCGAGGTGGATGAAGAACTCGACGGACCCGAAGGTTCACCCCTTCGCCTCGCTGCCCTACGGCTACGGAGCTCGCATGTGCCTCGGCCGCAGATTCGCCGACCTCGAGATGCAGGTTCTCCTCGCCAAGGTCGGTTGATGCGCGGAGTGCAGATCGTTTTTTTTTTTTTTTAGAATACGGATCCTGGAACTGAAAATTGGCCGACGATTGTAGTGATTTTTTTTTTATCTGAATGCTTTGAGTAATTGAGAAGAATAATAGTAATAGGGAGAACGTTACCTTCTTTACTCCTAATTACCGGCATTACAGTTTTCTTCATTTTTTCGTTTTTATAATTTTAAAATTTTTTAATACATTGCTTAGCTGTACTCTAATGCAGTTGAAAAGAAAGGAAAGTGGAAGGAAAATTTTTCTAATTTAAAAAAAACGTGGAGAATTAAGAAAAAAACTACAATTTTGGAGCCTTTGATTTTAAATTAAATTTAAAAATAAGTAAAATAAATTAGTTTTGAAAGCGAAAATTAAACTTTTCCTTTTGTTTTGCAGCTTCTTCGAGAATACAAAATCGAGTACCATTACAAGCCGCTCAAGTATAAGGTGACATTTATGTATGCACCGGATGGAGAGTTAAAGTTCAACATGATCAATAGGCAGAAATTGAATTAAATTTAGAAAAGAGATTTAATTTAATAAAAATTTATGTAAAATTTAGTATTTCAAAACAATAATTGTATTTTTTTAAAAGATTGGTATCGGTGCTCTTGTTTAGATAAAAAAAAATCTTGTTTTACGTATATAATAATGTAAAATATTTGATTATCAGTATATTTATTGATATTTTAATTGTACTTAAAAATACTTTTTACAATAATTAATTAGATTGTTAGTGCGATAACCGAGACTGAAGTTTAATAGGAGCAGCAAAAAGTTAAACGTGCGCAAAGTTTACAATGTATTATTACGTAGTTTGATTAAAATTTACTTAAACGTACATTGATAGTCAAATCCTTATAGTGTTCAATTAATTCTAATGGTTGCAATTAAAGAAACCTCAAATGTTTTGTACAATTCTTTACACACGTCATCATTACGTATTTGTATATATATATAATGTATTCTCATGTGATTATATGAAAATAAAAATATTTGCGATGAACCGATTATTTTATTTCACCGTTTGACGAATTTAAACTTCAGCGGTCCCTTAGGTGTGTACATCGGATCGATGTAGTATTCCAATTTTGGATGGTGATATTCCACACAGTATTTCCGCAAAATCTAGAAAAACAATAATTAATTAAATTATTCGTCTTCTTGCTGATCAGAAATAATATGAAAATATTGCTTCGATAAAAAGGAAGACTAAATTAAGCTCATAAGTGAAACTTGACTGTCATTATTGGTCAAGCAATTTGTATGTTAAACAGTAATACAAGTTTGCAGTATTTGTAAACATTCACCCTTTTTCAAATGGCTTACTGTTAAATACGCGAATATTACTTAAGATTTCAAGTATTCTAGAAGTTTTGCATATTTGTACATTTGAAAACTACACTCAACTCAAGCAGCTCTCAAAAAATACAAAGTTTTTCGATGATACTTCTACGACTTTTTTTACCGAATAAATAAGTGTATCTTTTTTACAAAACGCAAGTCAGTGAAATAGAAAAAAAAATTTATAAAACTGAATTTAAATTATTTAAATAACTCGGCTCGGACCCTTTTCTCTCATAAAAAATGCCAAACGATATTATACCAGCCGTAAAAGCGGCATAAAAATTTTCTCAAACAACGCTTCTACGATATATTCCCTGTAAAAAAAAATCGTTAACAGCCGCGCGCCATAAATCTCGTCTCCGAACTCGCACACGGAGAAAAAAAAAATAATTGCGCAACTCCAAACGACACCGACACAGAGCAAAGTCTCCGTTTTCTATATCTCGAGAGCGCGAGCAATATATTTCTCATCGTTCAGGAATTCCTCTGAATATCCCTTCCCGCCGCGGAGTTCATCAAGAACGAATTCCGGCGGCGAAGGTATACACACACGTATACATTTTATCTACCTCTTCCTCTCGCGGCGACGCGCGAAATTTAACGACCCGAGGCGCACCGCGAGATGCGGCTTTCGCATTGTCTCCTCGGCTTTTCATTTGCGCAACATTGCCTCGACCGCCAAGTGCGCGGCAGATAATATCATAATCGCGGGGAACGAACGGCCCCCTCGGAAAGCTCTCCGCGCTGCGGTTTTGCGCTATACTTGGCTCTCGGTTTAAATACCAGGCCGGGCAGAAGCCGCTACCGGTAATTCCTCTGTGGGAATGTATATCTTAATGTCTTTGTTTGCGCAAGCGCGGACGCTTCTATTGCTTCGGTTGTTTTTTTTAGCGCGGTGCAATTGTTTTTTTTTTTTTTTTTTTTAACGTCTCTAGGGAAAGCAGAAAAAATTTTAAATTGGAAACTAATTTCGCAAAGTTCCGTCGCACGCTGCGGGCCGAGCTAATTACCCTCGCGTTACGTTCGACGCAACGGCAAATTAAGATTGTAACTTTGATAACAAGCTCCGACAATTTGTCTCTCGAAATTTTAGCTTCGCCGCCTAATTATAATACACGAAACTGATTACCGATTCTCCGGCCGTCGAATAAAAAAAGGCCTCTTCCTTCCTACGTCTAACGAATCGCCATGGAGATTTCACCGAGAGCCAGCCGTTCTCCTGGTCACCGGGTGGAACCCGGACGTACATATAACTTTTATAATGCCGGCGACCGCCTTCGGCATTATCATAATTTCGGCGTCGCGCTTTCTCTCTCTGTCCACCGAACTCATACACGATCCCACACGTATGTACTTCCTACGAAAGATCGGCCCCGCCAAACGTGACAGGGCACATATTTTTTTTTTTTTTCTTCCTGACTTTTTCCAGCCGAGCATTAGAGGCTTAATTGACCGGGACGGGCCGCGTTCCGAGGAAGCGACCCGATCGACCGGCTCCGCCGATTGTATAATTGATGTGTAAAACGGGCACCGGTCCCCGGCGCGTGTTGGCTCCTAACGGTTATTGCCCGTCGACGGCTCGCGTATTTTTTTATCCTCTTCGGCGCTTTTCTCATTATATGTATAAAAGCTGTGAATTGCGGCTCGTCTCGCAAAAGCGGTTTATGATGAGTTTTTTTTCATATTGTTTATGTATATAAGTAGTAGCATTTGCATAAGTAAACAGAAATTACATCGCCGCGATCGTTGCAACATCGACTCTCGCGAGCTATTTATAGCCCCGCTAAATAAAGATTCGCTTCGTTAAAATTAAAATATCCAACCACTTCCGAGCTTCTCGAGCGCTTGGATTTTCTAACGCCGCGCGAGACGCTTTCTCCTTTTTCGTCGCATAAATATACATCTCATAACGTTCGACGTGAATCGATCGTTCCTCGACAAAAGCCTCGTATATTACGTGAATTTCAATTTTTTTTTCTTCAAACCCGTGCTTCAAGTGGGACGTCGCAGCTTAACGCCGAGTCACGCTCCGTCCATAAATTAATTAGGCCTGTAGTAGCCGCGCGGGATTTTTTTCTCTCTCTCTCTCCGAGATTCCATCCTCGCGACATGAGCCGCCACACCAACACAATCCACATATACCTTGCCGAGCAGTATCGCGATCTCGAGCTCGGCGAATCGGCGTCCGATGCACATGCGCCTGCCGTAGCCGAAGGGCAGCGAGGCGAAGGGGTGCCGGGGCGCCTCGAGGGAGCCCGCGTCCAGCCAGCGCTCCGGGAGGAACTGCTCGCTGCGCGGGAAGTAGCGGTCCGTGTTGCTGATCACGTAGTGCTGGAACACCACGTGCACCTAGAGGGCACAGCGTCAAGTTAGCGTAATTGATATATGTCGCTCGAGCGACGTAATTTTAGACTCCCGAGAGGAATTGAGAAGAATCAACGGGACTGCTGTTTTTACATTTCAACCTGGCTGCAGTAAATGACTATAATTGATGTGTATATCAATGTAAACAGTTGTGCATTAATAATTGCGTAACGCGTTTTCTCCGAATCATCTTCGGGGGCCCGAAAATTCATCTCGACAAGTGTCCCTCTCGCGAACTTTCGCGCCCGGCCGTATATAGCCGGCGGTGCATCTTTGGGCATCATCAAGCACAAGGCCGCCGTCGCGTCTTCGTAACGAACGAGAGTATAGGAGAGAGAAAAGCGGCTGCAGGTGCGCGCGAAGTTTCACTTACGCCTTTGGGCACGTGGTAGCCGAGGATGTTGGTGTCGGCCTGCATGCAGCGACCGTTCCCGATCACCACCGGGTACATTCTGAGCGAGGCAACAGAGATGAGCTCGAATTAGTTGGGAGAAACAAAGTTTCCGATGGGATTCGAGGGTCTGCGTTATAATATACCTCTGGGTCTCTTTGATGCATGCTTTCAGGTACTTCAGCTGGTCGATGTGGTCGTTTTGAACGCGGCCGTCCTCGGGCAGGACTCGCTTCAGCTCCTCGTGCAGCCTCTCCTGCTTGTCCGGATTTTGGGCCAGCTGGTAGAGCACCGACGCGACCGAATTCGAGGTCTGCAAGCGAAGTTCGTGTTTATTTTTTTTTTTTTATCTCAACGTATGGAGCAGAATATATATATATTTTCCGAGCCTTACCGTATCGATGCCGACTAAAAATAGATCGAAAGCAAGAATGGAAGCGATCTCCGTGTTCCCCTCGAGCTCCAAGATGCGCTCCAAGACGGAGAGTTCATTTTTCTCCTTATTCGTCAATCTGGATCTGTCGAGCGCTTCCTTCGTGTACTTCGAGGTCGTGCTAGAAATTAAATTAAGCACGTGAGACGCAAAAAAAAAATATACGAGCTTGAAACCCATCGGGTAACCCGTTTCTTCCGTTCTTCGTTTATAATTTAAGATTGAGCGAAAATGAGGTAACGCGTATAAATCTTTCATCAATGGGGGTTACTCAATACCTTTCTTTTGGCATCCGTGTGCCAATCGTCGAACGTTCAGAAAAACTATACGAAACCAGAAAAAAAAAACGCAATCCCGCCGAAGGTCCGCGACATTATGCAGGCAGATAAAATAGCATTAAATCTCACTTGAGAATGACGTCCAGCGAGTGGATGTACTTTCTCCAGGTGGGCGTGCTGAAGTACTTCCAGAAGGGTATCTTGAGCTCGAGCTCGCCGACGTTCTTGAAGAAGCAGAGCACCGCGTCTATCAGCTGCTGAGTCTCCGGGGGCGCCCCCTCCTCGTCCAGGCAGCCCAGTCGGACGTCCAGCGCGATGCTCGCGATCGCTGAAGCGGGCGGTAGAATTGTTTTTTTTTTTTTTTTTTCGACTTTTCATAAAAATTTCGAGAAACGCTTTGAGCTCGGCTCGATTTTACCAAGTGGAAAGTGCCTGTATTGGCGTTATTTTTTCTAATTTCTTACTTCGCGCGTTACGTAAAATAATACGGTAAAATGTTTGTTTTACATAAGCGTTATATTTTATAGATCTGCGCAATCGTAAATAGATAAGCAAACGGAAAGCGATCTCGAAATTTAATCCATAATAATCGCGCAAACCCACCCCTTCGAAATGAGAGAAAGTGCCCATTAAAATCCACTTAAGATCACTTTGAAACTCCATCTATATATCTTAGAAACAACAAACGCACCCCGGTAAGCCTTTGCGCAACAAACACGGCAATTATCGCGCAAAACCAAAACGCGCAAACATTTAACACTTTCCACCTCGGCGAAACAATGTACATCCCGAGAGGCCGAGAGCCCCGCTGAGCAGGAAGTGTGTCGTAACGGGTTGGCTTCGATACTCACACTCGAGGGACCACTTGTGTATCTCGCTCAGAAAGTTCCCAGGCACCTCGTCCGCCTCGTCCTTCAGCTTCTCTATCCTGAAAAGCGCGGCAAACGCAAAGATGGCATTAAAACTGCGAGCCGTCTCTCTCGGTGCGTGGGAGCGGACGTTTTAACGCCCGAGTAAACGCTGATGGGGCTTCCGCGATGCGCTTTCTCCTTACGAAGCATCGGGCCCTCCGTCCATCATCGTGTGCGCCTCATCGCCGTAACGGAGGCCCGACACCGGTTTTCGCTCTCGCGACGCGTGTAACGAGTTTTCTTTCGCGACGGCGTTGCATTGTCGATCGGAAAAACTTTTTAATCGCTGCCCGGCAGCGAATTTCGCGGCGAACTATATATGTAAGCTTCTAAAGAAGACGTATATATATATAAGAGCCGCGGGAAATCGACGGGAGCGCGTCGAATGCGGATGAATCGAAGCTCTGACGTACCTGTCGATGAACAGCTGACTGGCCTCGTCGATGGTGCCGATGTACATGCGGGCGGAGCGCGGCTGCAGCATCACCTGCTGGACCTTCTTGCGAAAATTGTACCAGCCCTCGCCGTGCCTACGAGGAGCAGTATTAGTTTTAGCAAACAGTTCTCCGTTGTAATGTCTCGCGGGAATCAGCGAGCGTATTAATAATGAAACTTTCTAAAGTCGGTACGGTGCCGTTCGATTTTTCATTTACTTTATTCTCCGCGCGCGCAATAGATACCTAAATTAAGTAACGCGTTACAGCTCTGATATAATACACGTTTAGTCAATTTCGCATTAGAAAACGGGTAGTTGTTAAAAGAGACTCTTACCGACTTATAAACCGCCTAACATTATGAAACGAGCCGAGTCCTTACGACCGACGTACGAAGAATGCGCCGCAAATCAATTTCTCGTGAAAATCTGTATACGCGCTTTCTAAAGACGCCCGCACTTTGACCGGTGTATAAAAAAAAAAAAAAAACACTCCGCGCAAGTGTGTATATACATTTGCTCGCGGGCTCTTTTGTGCGTCGGGAAGAAATTTCTATATACAGATTATGTAAACAAAAAGAGAGACGCCCGCGGCATTGCGCAAGTCCTCTGCGGCCAAAAGTATATCTTAATATTTACTATATAATTTTAAGATGAACGCGATACAACGAGTAAAACGGCGGAGTAATCGTCCGGAGGGGAACTCTTGCTCTCTCTTGCGTCACTTATCCCCTGGAACCAAAACCGATACGATGACTGTCGCTAAATTTTGCTCTCTCGCAATGCGAATATTCTTTTCGCCTCCTTTCCCGCCTCCGATTTAACGTTATTTGCAAAGCGCGAAAGTACAAGTGCTCTAATTGCACCTGTCGTAGCGTGCAAAACTTATTAGTTTCCGATTAGAAAATCATTAATCTCTAAGTGCCCTCGTACAGCTCGACGGGCGGATTTATTATTAATCGCCGATGGCCGAACCCGTTTGCGGTTGCGGATAAATTGATAGGCGCGCGATTAAAAACTCGCGCTTCGGCGACGCGAAAGAAACAACCTCGTAAATAATTTATCGCGCTCCGTTGAAAGTCGTTCGATTCCAAGCGGTAGCGCTAATAGATTTATTAAAACGTAGGCGAAATAAAAAAGGGGTACTCGCCCGACTGTGGGTGGCTCTTAATCGCGAGATTCCGAAAGATTTAGCAACGATTTTCATACACACACATATATATATATAATTTAAAACGCCTCGGCGAATTTTCACGGGGAGAATGTAGGTTTCGGGCGCGCCCGGCGACTGATTTGCATAAGCAAATCATTCGCATGTAATATGCAAAAATTTTGATGGACTTTGCGGGGACCGTAGAGCGCTAAAATTTTCAACGAAATTTTCACGCGACCGGCGGCGGCTCGCTAACGTAACTTATGCAGAAAGTTCTTAATTAAAGAGCGCTTTAAATTCATGAATGAAATCGTACGGAGCGGAGAGGCTACTCTGCATTTTGAAAGGTCTCGTGCCTCGAAAGAATGTCCGGAGATTATTGGATAATGTCTCGTTCCTCACATTTTTAAGCGGTTATACGAGGTCCTGATTGTTATCTCATATGATTAACTGCATACATCACTGTCTCTGCTGTAGCACAATACTTGCTCGTGATTTGCGTTCAACTTTTCTTACAAGATATTAACTTTGCCGCGAGATCTCGTTTAAGATATCTTTCAAAAAGGTTCTAAGCCTGAGTGGGAGAAAGGACCGAATGCCGCTGAAAGCTAACGTAATAAATGAGCACTTAAACATAGAACTTTTAAAAATACCTAACAATTTTTTAACGTGCCTGGAATATAAACGTATCTAACAAATGTTACCAGTCAAAGCCACGGACCATTTGTTACCAATTTTACCGAATTCCCGCTCGAAAACAGGTTTTCTCAATGCTCGAAAAATTAGCGGCAATCGAATCTCACTAATTGAAACGACTCTTGCGCAAACCCCCCCATAAAACATTCGAAATGTAAACGTAAAAAAAAAAAAACTTCTTCCCCGTCAATGCTTCTTAAACGAAGCGGAGGACTCACACGGCGATGACTCCCCGTCCTTGGAACACGTCCTTGCGCAGCGTGTGCTTGTAGTAATCGAGCGAGGGCATCATCGGCCTGTGGGGCATCTTCTCCTCCTGACGGAAGATCCGCTCGATCTCGTCGGCGTCGTAGACGAACACCATGTCCGGCCGATTCAGCAGGCCCTCGATCTTCACGATGTCGCCGTACTCCTCGTGCAGACGCCGCGAGACCTTGTCCACCTCCTGGATCTTGTAGTCGCCTGAGGGCCCGAGATTTATAAGCGAGAGAGCTAAAAAGTCCTTCGACCGAGCGGGAGCGCCGTCGTAATAACAGTTCTTTTTTTCTATCTTTTTGAATTTGGTGAATTCGCGCGGAGAGACGCGCAAGCAGACAAATAATCAATAAACGCTGTTAGCTTTCGCACGTGCTCGGCGCGGAATTCAAATTACTACCGAGAATTTTTTACGACGACGCGAGAAACACGAATTCCATTCAATTCCGTTTGCGCGCCTCGAGCGCCCGTTGAAAAAAGAAAAAAAGGTTTCGCGTCTTACCGTCGGGCGACGCGTTTAAAAAATACTTTTCGCTCCTAATTCAAAGAAAATTGCGCGCCCACTTCCAGCGAGCAAGAGTACAGCGCGCATTCTCCTCCAATTAATCCCATTACCTCGAGAGAGATAGAGAGAGAGCCCAAAAGGGGAAAACGTACATTGCGCAACTTTCCCGAGAGCGGACACAATCGGCGGCGAGCTTCCGCGCGCTCGATCCTCCTTTGAAAAAAAGGCGCGCGCGGCGCGTAAAAAGCTGCGAAGCGCGCGCCGCCGAACAAAGGCCCTATATCGGTCGTCGGCTCGTTTCCTGCTTTCCCAAGATGCTAATCGCCTCGGGCGCGTGCTCGAGCATCTCCCTCGCGCGCCTATATCGGCAAAGTGGGCTGCCGCTCGAGGTCGGAACCTCCGAAAAAAAAAAAGAAGCTTTTCCTCGGATTTTCACGCGCGGCGGTACCTCGGAAAGCGGCCGGAGACGTACGCAGTGAAAGCCGGACGGACGGCGCGCGCGTTGCGCAAAAGACGCGGTAATGCATTATTAGCGAGCGCATTACGGGCTCTTTAGCGGGCCCCGAGGTGGGATCTCGCGAGTTACAGATTCGAAGGATTCCATTATCGCGCGTTGCGCAGCGGCGATATGTATCCTTTGTTCCCCCCGAGGAGAGTTTTAGTAGCTGTAAACGCTCGCTCGCGGAAAACTAACGCGCCGCGGAGAGAAAACGACTGTGTTTTTTTAATAGAATGTAAAAATTGCGCGAGCGCCTTCGACGTGCTCGTACTTTCGATGCAAAGTACCGGCAGTTAATGTTAAATATGACAAGGGTACATACCGAGGAGAAAAAATGAGACGATTTGTCTTAGAAATTTTCTCGGGGAATGTTATTTCTTCTCGGCGAGGCCGCTTTTGAATAAACAGCGAATGCACGTTGGCCAATGTACGCGGGTGAATAATCGTTCTGATATCATCGTTAACGCGAGAGGGACTCGTTGATGAAGTCATTTAGAATTTTATTAATCGCCGTAGCTTCGATAATTAGCTTTAACGTGCCGGCTGTTGAGTTTATGTTCTTTTCGAAGGGAGCGGCAGGAATGTGATTATGTAGGAAGGGAATCTGGAATAATTTTAAGATCGAAGCGAAAAATGTACTCGAATATATTTATATTATTACTTTTCACTTTTTAGGCTCTTGAACGACCATGAGTCCCTGTTTGAACTGTTATTACGCCGATTCTCTTGCCACAGAACTGTTAACGAATCGTTATGAATGGGGAGTTTAACATAAAATCACACTTTTTAAATCTTTTCTAGGTATACGTTCAACATACTTAAAACCAAAGAATTTCCGGTTCTCGTTAACTGAAAACAAACTCTCATTCTTTATCCGTGAAAATCGGCGGCCGCGTCCCTATTTTAAGTGGCGTCGAGCGAACTTTCTCGAATAAATGCAAGATTTCCAAAAACAGTTCGATCCTCACACAAATTTTTACGAAACCTCTCCGAAAGAGGCCGGCTATCTTTGAATTAATATTTAGAAAACCGACATCACGCCGCGGTCAATTTTCGTTCGCGCCAACAATCAAGCCATTCGACCATTAAACATTATCAAAATCACGTCCGGCAATTCCGAATCAAACTTCCTGTCTCTCTCTCTCTCTCTCTCTCTCTCTCCCCGTCACCGGCAGGCGGGACGGTCGCAGCTTACTCGGATTATCCGGTAGGCGTAATAGCCGCCAAAAGCAATCGGCTCGTTTACCTATGAACGGTATGAATCTCCAGGTGTTCCCCAAGAAGGGTATCGGCGTCGGGCCAGGTATCTCCGAGTAGGGCCTAATCCGGCTCTGCACCTCCGCGGTGGCCAGAGTCTGCATCGCCCGGCGCAGCAGCATCGCCCTCGACTCCCTGCCGAGGCCGCTTAGCCTCGCCGTTGACGCTGAAGTCCAGAAACACAGAGAAAATCGATCAGACGGGGGTGGAGAGACTCGTTGCTAAATCGCGAGTATATTGCGGGTCCCTGGTGATTTATGCGCGGCGAACGTGCGCCGCGGCTTTTCGAAATGAATGTGGTCTCTCCGGATATATGGAACGTTTTTAAAATAAAATTGATAATTTGGTAGTAAAATGTGTCGAGCGCTACCATGAATATTTATCATCGGTTTTGCAAACCGAATTCCGAGCGCGAGACCCAAGCGATAATTCATCGATTGTTAAAATAAACGATCGGCGAGATAAACCGTTTAAAATCTATATTACGCGTATACTTTATAATTAATCGGCAAAAGCGTAACTATTGCCTCACAGGCGCGTAATCCGCGCGCACTTTCTACAACCGGGATTATCCAATTCGCGTGTATATCCCATTACCGCGCTCTAATCGCGCTGCTCCAAATCCGAGAGCTTTTACCGCCGCGCGGAAGAGCCGCCGCCGCGGCCTCTCGTACCTAACTTGCCGGCAATGCTCGCCATGTATCGCGCAAAACGCGTCTTGCGCAACGATTACGTGCTGCGGCTCAGCTTCTTCTTCGGTCGGCTCCCCCCCCCCCTGCAGGTGGGGCCGAAAAGGGGGTTGGTCGAGATACACGGATCGATTACGATCGGAGCGGGCCCGCCGACGACTCCATCGCTCTCTCTCTCTCTCTCGTTCGTCACGGCTTCCTGGGCATTATATAAAGCGCGCCGCTGGCTGGATTCTCTCTCCTGCAATTAGGCGACAAAACAGTCGGGTTAGATTTGCAAGAAATCGACGAGTGGACACGCCCGGTCATTTTTTTTTTTTTGTTACCCCCATTCTGACCCCGTTTCCGGGACGCTTAGATACGCTCGCGGGATTATTACTCAATTAAATTTTTTTTTTTACTTTCGATGAACTTTTTTCGGTTTGTGTTTTAAGAGGAGTTTTGCCGGCGAACTTGATTGCTCATTGTTATTAGAAAGAGTCGCGATTTAAGATAAAAGTGAAATGACTGCTGGTTATTATTGAGGATGTTATTGTGTATTAAAACCGATTTGAAACCCAAGATTTATACCTATTAATGGATTTTATGAATGGGCTATATAAAAAATAAGTGTACAAGTTTTATTACTCTAAAAACATGGAATAAGTTTTTATTTAATCTACAGGTTCGCTTAAGGATTAATTTTAATTAAATTTGTAGATAAAAAGTTTCATATTTGTTTATTGTTTATAATACGAATAATGAGCAAAAAGTATTCAAACAAGGTACAACGAAAGTTACTTTAACTATCCATTTTAAATTTATGTTTCTGAGTAACGGTTAACCATAGATTACTCGGACTTTCTTTACAGAAAGGACAAATCTTTCGGTAAAACGGTAGCTACTCTATTCTTAAATGTACACTTGCAATAACTCATTCAAAAAGATGCTAATGAGCATTATTCAATTTTTCATAGAATACGGTTTAAAGGACAACAATTTCCAGTTGAAATATCTCTGCGAATAAAATTAAATATGTTAACAATAATATATTTTATTTATAGAAAACGAGTGCGCGACAGTCCGCTTTCCTTTGAAAATAGCTACTAGAAAAAAAAAAAGGACATGAGTACAAAGTTCAACTTAACGAAATTTCTCCAAACTCGTACGCTCGTGCTATTAAAACGGTAAAAAGTGAGAGTACGTACGAATAGATACACGTGTTCTTCAAATTCTCTAACAATTGAAAATCTTTATTTTCAGCCCGCAAAATCTAAAGATCTAAGGCTTCGTAAACTTTAGACAAAATTATAAAAAACAATTTCCATGATAAAAATGAAATAAATTACCTGCAATTTATTTTATTACACTTTAAAAAATTGATCGAATAACAATTATACAAAGCACAACACTGACCTCAAATTAAGAAAATCGGTCTCACTGTTTTATTGGTACAGAACGAAAGTGCAGCTTAACACCTGCGGACACAACGAGCACTTGCCGCATAATTCAAACCCAGCGCGATTAGTTGATAACGTGCTTCTGAAAGGTCCGCGGCGGCTTCGTCCAGTACCACGCGAGCGTGAGCGCGCGCGTGCGGTAAGGAGCTGCTTAAGTGGGAGAAAATCGGAAAGGAGAGGAGGAAGCTTCGTGCACACAGAAATTTAAAACGCTCGACCTTATTCCTAAAAGTCTGTATATATTTTTTTTTTACGTAATTCTTTTACTCTCACTCTCGTTCACTATCTCTCTCTCACTTTCTTTCTCTCTCGCACACGTTGGCGGAGGGGTAGTTTTGAATGTACAAAAGGTTTATTCTCGCAAGAACACTGCTCCTCCTTAAGCCTCGTACCACTTGGACTTTGAAATCGGCGCGGAGGATAATTTCCTTTTATAGTTTTCGACGAGGCGGTGGAAATTGGCCTCATCTGCATCCGGCTTCTTACTACCTTGTTTAGGCTGTGGAGAGAAAAGAAAATTAAAAAGAAGTAAAGTAAAAAATTCAGCCGATACTGATAACTCGAATTTACTTACTTTCGCTTCTTTTCTACTCGCCGCCTGTTCTCTCTTTTGATTTGTCAGTCGCTTCAAACTCTTCGTCTTTTTCTTTTGTAATTTTAGATTCTCGCTGTGCAGGGCTGCTTGCTTCTTGATGAAAAATTTGCTATTCATTTTGTTCACGCCAAGCTTGCTTGCCGTACCGACGAAAGACTCCACCTCCTCTTCAGTATCTTTCGACGTCGAAGATTCAGCATTTTTTTTCTTTTTAAATTGCGTTTTATTTCTCGCAGAATCTTTATTATTTGTGGGTTGTTCTTCTTTGTCTGCAGATCTTTTGCCATATAATGGATTATGCTGACGACTTTTTTCAACGCGCCTTTGCTTTGCGTTTACCATTATACGATTTTCTATTGAAAAAGCTACGATCGGTCGCTGGAAAAACAAAGAATTTTTCAGAAAATGATCAAGAGAATGAATATGAATCTAAATTTAAATGTTTTCCAAAGTAAAATTTAAAAAATGGTTGAAAAATGCAACCAGAATGTAACACGGTATGAAAAAAAAAAAAATAAATAAAACAAAACGGTGTCAGCGGTTAATTACACACAATTGCTACCTATTACAAATAATACGCTTAAACTACGCGTAAAAAAATAATTTGTTTTACACGACAATACGCGGGAAAAAGATGGATTACACAGCATACAACGACTATGACGCTAGAAGTGCAAATAGTAAAATATTTGCCGAATTACAAACCTTGGTATTCGTGAAAATATTTGGATTGTTATTAATGCTCCTAAGCGCTTTCAAAGCGTCCTCGTGATTGGTGAAAGACACAAAACCGTGTTCTTTCGACTTGCCGATGGCATTAGCATCTACGTTTTTCAAATCTCTCATCACACGAGCCTGCAAAGTAAAAATTCATTCATTTATTTGTACATCTCATCTTCTAAAATAATGTAAAAAAGGAACCTCTCTCTATGTTTACCTCATTGATTACCGCGTTTGGATTGCTATGTTTTTTGAAGAGCTGCCGCAGCTTGGAGTCATCCATACTGGGCGGTAAATTATGTATGACTAGACGAACTCGCGAAACGAACATGTTGAGGTTTCGCAACATCTGAGACTTCCATTGCTCGAGTTGCAATCGTCGCTGCATGTCTGAGGCTGAGACTCCTTGGGCAGCAGCTGAACCAGCCAGAACAGCTATAAATAAAAAAAAAAATAGTAAATTAATTTTTTTGTATTGATTATTTATATAAGATAATTTATTAACTTACTTCCTTCCTTAACCAAATAAAGATTTCTTGAATCTTTAACTTTTTTATTTTTTTCGTCGTGCTTCTGTTTCACTTCATGCCTGTGAAGTGCTCTATGTGGATCAAGTACTTGATCATGTAATTTAAGTTCAGTACCTGCTGCTAGACATTTCTCAGCATCTTCTACATTCTAAAAATTAATAAATTTTTTAATAACATTAAAAACATAAAAGTTTTATTTTACAGTAATACATTTAAAAAAATTTACCATAAACTTAACAAATGCTGTTCCTTTTGAATGCTCAGTCAATCGATCTACGCATATTAAGGCATAGTATACTGGCCCAAACTGCTCCATACATTCTTTAAGATCTTCATTTTTTACAGAAAATGGTACATTCTTTATAAAGACAGTTTTGCCCTCATTAACATCATTGGATATTCGTCGTGGATGAGAAGTTGAAGTTACAGATCCACTTTCTAATTCTAATTTTATATTTTTCTTATCGTCCTCTTCTTCATCGTCGTCATCCTCATCGGTTTCGTCACTATTGTTATCAGTGTCTTCATTTTCAGAATTTTCTTCTTCAGAAGTTTCATTTTCTTGCTTCTCTTCCTTTATTTTTATTTCTCCAGTTTCATTTTCAATGTTTTCTTCTTTTATAACAGTTATTTCATCATCTTCATCTTTTTCTGTTTTAACTTCTTCATTCGTTTTTACATATTTATCTTTTGGTATAGCCCAATCTACAACCATTGGTCTTTTTAGAAGAGGTTTCATATTTTCATGATAAATAGCTTGAGCAGCACTTTGAACGCGGTCAAATTGTAAAAAGCAGCAACCAGTTAAAGCTCCATTTGGTTTTTTCAGCATTTTAAAATCTTCAATGTTTCCATATTTTTTAAAATGATCTTTTACAATTTCTTCAGTAACATCAAAGGGCAAATTTCTAATTACAATCCTAGACCTCTTTTGTCTCATTTTTAATTTGTATAACTTTCTTTGTTCTGCCTTGGAAATGGGTGTTCTTTGCCTAAATGAATCTTTCTTTTTTTTACGTTTACTATGTACATCCTCTGATGTCTCAGCATTTGTGTTATCAGCAATTGCTTCTTCAATTTCACCATCTTCATTTTCAGGTTTTACTTCTGCTGTTTCTTCTTCTTTTTTCTTTAAATTTTCAGAATATTGTGCTTTGGGAATAGACCATTCACTGCTTATGATGCGACCTATCAATAAATATTCAGTTTACACAGTACTAAAAAATAATTTAAAACTAAATATGTAGAAAAGTTTTTATACCCAAGAAATTTGATTTGTTTGTTTTAAAGATGGCTTTAGAAGCATCTTCTACCTTTGTAAATTGAACAAATCCACATCCTACTAGTTTTCCATCAGGTCGTTTTAACAGTTTTATTTCTTCAATTTCTCCAAATGGTTCATAGAGTTTACGCATATCTGATTCTGAAGTCTGTACAAATAATCAGATTTAATTATATCTAATAATGTTAACAAATAATTTTAAGTATAGAATGTAGACTTACAGTAAATGGAAGATTGCGAACAATAATTTTTGCCTTCTTGATTTCATTTTTTTCATTCCTATTATCATCTGTTCTTTTCTTTACTTTACCAATCTTCTTTTTAAATCTGTAGGATCTTGATAGCTTATTGTTATATTTTCCTTTACCTGCAATAAATTAAGAAATCATGTTTTTTGAAAGTATATTGAAGAACATTTCTAATAAAAATTAAAAAGTTTTATGTATTTACCTTGATTTGTTTTAGCCATATTTACAGTTAATAATTTAATGGTACAATTATATTTTCATTAAATTCTTTAAAAAATTAAAACGTAACTACTGCATAAACATTTGATCACAGGTTAAGTTTTTCGTCTGTACCTCGTCCGCGTGCAGCGTGCAAACACACCGCAAGAAATAATCTTTTCGTAGATAGAAAGATGATCTCGTTATCTGAAAAGTAAACTGTGTGTACACGTGCAATATTACCGCGTGTAGGATTTGTAGGTTATGTCTCCTCGTCCACGTGACAAAGTGTTGACATTCTGTGCTTTCAAAAACGAGGTGCACAATGCAGGTTGATGGCGAGGAAAATTCTGAAGAGATCCAAAGGGTCCTTTCTCGGTTCAAATCGGATGCGGGAGAGGTTTTACCTGGCGGTCTTCTTGATCTGCCGGTAAACGTCACTGTAGACAAGTTGCAACTGATTGTCAATGCGCTTTTGCAACAGGATGACCCGGTGCCGCTCGCTTTCTTCATTGATGATGTGCAGATTACGGATTCCTTGAAAGAAAATCTCAAGGATTTGAATACTAGTGAAAATGTTGTAGAGATTGTTTATCAGCCACAGGCTATTTTTCAAGTAAGAGCTGTTACTCGGTGTACTGGGACACTAGAAGGTTAGTTTGAAGCTTTATTTTGTTAAATAAAAAATATTAGGATTTCTAAATAACTTTGTTTGATTATGTAGGTCACAAAGAAGCAGTGGTATCAGTTGCATTTTCACCCAATGGCCAGGTTTTAGCCAGTGGTTCTGGTGATACAACAGTTAGATTGTGGGATGTATATACACAAACACCAAGTTATACTTGCACCGGGCACAAGCACTGGGTTCTTTGCGTATCTTGGTCCCCTTGTGGCACTAAAGTAGTTTCAGCTTGTAAAAATGGAAGGATTATTCTTTGGGATCCAGAGAATGGAAAACAATTGGGCAAAGATATGATTGGACATAAAATGTGGATAACATCATTATCTTGGGAACCATTCCATCAAAATCCTGAATGCAGGAAACTTGTCAGTGCCTCAAAAGACAGTGACTTGAGGATATGGGACACAAAACTTAGTAAAACATTATTAGTTTTAGCTGGTCATACAAAAAGTGTTACTTGCGTAAAGTGGGGTGGTAGAGGTTTAATTTATTCAGCATCTCAAGACAGAACTATCAAAGTTTGGAGAGCAGAAGATGTAAGTTAATAAAATAATATGAATTTTACACATTTTATAAAATAATTTTTATTCCTAGGGAGTGTTGTGCAGAACATTAGAAGGCCATGGCCACTGGGTAAATACATTAGCTTTAAATGTTGACTATGTATTAAGGATAGGACCATTTAAGATACCTGATCTCAAAGAAAAAGAAAAAGAAACAGATCCTCAAACTTCTGCTTTAAAAGAGTATGAAGCTGTTGGTGAAGAAAAACTTGTATCTGGTTCTGATGATTTTACATTATTTTTATGGAAGCCAGAAAAAGAAAAGAAACCAATTGGTAAGCAACTTTTTAACTTTGATTTTAATTTTAATTGTAAAATAGCGATTTTTAATTGATATCGTTTTTTTATCTTCTAGCAAGAATGACAGGTCATCAACAATTAATCAATGACGTCAAATTTTCCCCAAATGGTAAAATAATTGCGTCTGCATCTTTTGATAAATCGATAAAATTATGGGACTCAAATACTGGTAGATACATTTCATCTTTAAGAGGACACGTGCAAGCTGTTTATTCAATTGCTTGGAGTGCAGATTCTCGACTTTTAGTAAGTGGAAGTGCTGACTCAACTTTAAAAGGTAAAAACAATTGATAATTTTTATATAATTTATTTAGAGAATTTCTAAAGTCTGTAATTTTAGTTTGGAGCATGAAGACAAAACAATTGGCTCAAGAATTACCAGGTCATGCAGATGAAGTTTACGCGGTTGATTGGGCACCTGACGGGATCAGAGTTGCTTCTGGAGGAAAGGATAAAGTTTTGCGACTTTGGCAGAATTAAGCAGCCGAAATATTCTTTTTAAACTTTTTTGATAAAATATATATTTTAAAATTAAGTGATATTTGCCAAAACTGATTTGGCATAAACATAATTATTGTACATTTGTAAGGCACTTGTAAAAAAATAACAAATATATAATTATTTTTTAATTAACAAGTAGTTGATTTGTAACATAAAATAGTATAGTATAAAAATTTATTTTAAAACAATCATGATAAGACTTAAAAATGTTTTGTCTTAAAAATGTTTTGTTCTAAAAATTGATCAATGATTTGATAATAATACAAAAATTCTTAGTGTATACTTTTACTTCTTTAAACAGAAGATGAACACCAGGCATACGCGTTATCAAAAATGCGCTGCCATGGCGAAGCTTTGTACTTCCAGTCAACCGGTACCCATGGTAATTGCCAAGCTTGAGTACATCTTTCTGGGTGGGGCATCATAGCTAAATGACGGCCGTCAGCAGAGCAAATACCAGCAATCCCTTCAACACTTCCGTTGGGGTTCAAAGGATATTTTTCAGTAGGACTGCCATCATCGTCAGTGTATTTGATAGCTAAACAGTTTTGTGCCTTTAATTTTGCTAAAACTTCTTTATTCCGGAAAGTAAATTGTCCTTCTCCATGAGCTATCCATACCCCGAATACACTTCCTTCCATTCCTCGGAGCATAATCGCAGGAGACTTTTCTATTTTAACCGTACTCCAACGGCATTCGAAACGTCCAGAATCATTATGATCCAGAACGATGTTTGGTTTTCCTAAAATCAATTTGATTTAAAATTGTTATTTGATTAAATTCATCAAAATCCATGTTCATTGACAATATAATTACCGTTTTCGGAGTTACCGATCCATCCTAATAAACTCATTAATTGACAACCATTACAAACTCCTAAACTGAAGGTGTCAGAGCGTGCGATAAATTCTTGCAATTGCTTTTGAAGTGATGGATGAAATAGAAGACTTGCCGCCCAACCCTTAGCTGAGCCAAGTACATCTAAAAACATAATACAATTAGATTTATCGTTTTTAAATTGATGTGCATTAAAAAGTATAATTAATATGTACCAGCATAACTAAAACCACCGGGGAAAATAATTCCTCTGAATTTGTCTAACGTAACTTTGTTGTTTAGCAGGTCTTGCATTGTAACATCCCAGACTTGAAATCCAGCTTGAACCAATGAAGCTGCCATTTCTCTGTCACCGTTTATTCCTTCTTCACGGAGAACTGCTACCGGAATAGCCACTGAAAATAATTTTTCGTGAATTTTATACTCAAAATTTCTATTTTATTTGAAAAAAATTCTCCTGTAGCTACGTACCATTGGGACGATTTGTTGACAAAGGAACGTCTGGATTAAAAGTAAGTTTATATGCTGGACTTTTTCTTTCTTTTAGATTTTTATATTCTTGTGTAGCACATTCTGCGTTAGTTTGACGTAGCTCTAGATGATAACTTGTATCTTCCCAAATATTCATCAATGTTAAAACTGTAGAATTAAGCACTGATTTTTTGTTGATAGATACATTTATCTGCAAAGTTAACATAGTTGTTTATATATTTATAACTGTTTGTTTTTTTTTTATATTTTTTATTAAAATTGTTATCTAATTACCTTAGAATTAACTCCAACTTCAACGGATTTACCGATGACATGAGCTACAGGTGCTTCGAATTTATTAAATACGTCCAACACTTCTTTTACATCACTTTCTCTTACTTCCAAGACCCAGCCAACTTCTTCAGCAAACAAAATTTCTATCGGATTACCCGATTTATGACCAATTTCTACATCAAGTCCAGAGATTCCACCAAAAGCCATTTCTAGGAGGCATGTTATAAGTCCACCATCGCTTATATCATGACCCGCCAAGATTTTGCCGTCTGTTAATTTAAATTTTTATAAAATTAGTGAACTCTTTTTATCAAAAAAATTTCAAGAATCAATTCAATTCTTTTTTTTTCATAATTTTATACCTTTAATTAAATCTTGCGTAGCTTTAAATGCCTTCTTTATCAATAAAGCATTTTCAGCATCAGGAACAATGTCACCTAACTGATTATAAACTTGAGCAAATGCAGTGCCACCGAGACGACTCTTGCCAGCCGATAAATCAACAAAAATTAAAGAGCCCTGTTGTTTTAATGAAGGAGCTTTTAAATCTGGAGTAACGACCTGTAACGTTAAATAACTTGTAAATAAATTTTTCAATTATATAAGCTGAAAATTATTTAATTCAAACACTTACTTGACGAATGTCAGGACAAGGTGCGTAACAAGACACGACTAAAGTTCCTGGAGCTTTCACAACTTTTCCTTTACCGACACGCGCAGCCATACTGAGAGAATCCTTACCTCCATCGATAGCTATTCCAAATTCTTTCATGATATCGCACATAGCAGCACAAGCATCATAAAGAGCAGCTCCTTCTCCTGGTAATTTAGCAGCCCACATCCAATTACCACTGCATTTTACATCCTTCAAATGAATTCACGAGTTTAGAAAAATATTAATTTTGAATAATGTAAGTCTAAACGGTTAATTTCAGTTAGTTTTACCTCTAGCTCAGAAATGCGAGCAAAAACGAGATTCGATAAAGCTTCAGCTACAGTCATTCTTGCACCTGCAGCAGAACTTATAAGACCCTTTATGGGTTGTTCACCAATCGAACTGGCAATACCCACCTATAGAAAAAAATGATACCCTATATTCCTGATGAATATTTTAAAAATAAAAACAACTTTAATTAAATTTACCGTAGAAAAATGGGAAAGTGCAACGACAGCTACGTCAGCAAGTGGTGTATGTAACGGACCAACACATTGTTGTTGTGCAATAAGGCCTGTGACGCAACGATCAACTTTATTTGTTAAATATCTTTTACTTGCCACTGATGGTAATCTTAAAACACGATCCAAAGCTGCTTCGACTGTTGGAACATTAGCAAGTTGAATCGATTTCAATTTTGCTTTAGTTCTTTCTAACTTAAATGTCTAAAAAAATAATTTTATAAAAAATCCGTTATATATATTATTTTAAAATTTATTAGATTGATATTATACCTTTTGAGGCATTTTTCCAAGAACTAAATCTAACTCAAGATCAACTGGATGACGGCGTTTAGACGCGTAATTTTTATTCATATATTTAGTAGCATCGCAGTCGTCCTCCTCTGATAAAATAATTTTTCCATTACCGGTAACAGTACCAACGAAGTTAATTGGACATTTTTCACGCGTTGCAATTTTTTCGAGTAAAGGGGTGTCTTCTTGTTTGCACAGAATTGCATCGTTTTCTTGATATTCAGCTCCCCATAATTCTAAAGTACTGATACTTGGGTCGCCAAGTTCGAATTTTTTTGAAAATATTACTGCGCCCGCTGGTTCCACTAACTCCTTCAGTACGTTACCTTGAATAAATGTCACAAACTAGATAATATTTAGTTATTTTTCAACTTGCTTCTTTATTTTTTTCTTACCGTTTCCACCAGCTCCTTGATCGTGAATACTTAAAATTGGATTTTTGTCGCCCATTTCCATGCAAGCGCGGACCACGCGATTGAGTTTTTGTTCCATTTCGGCATCTCCTCTTTGAACTGCTCCAAAATCTAATGCAGATTCATTATCTCCTTGAACCTATAACAGTAACATTTGAATTAATATTTTTTTCAATGAAAAGAAAAAGTATTCTTTGACGAAAATTTACCTCAATGGAACTTGCAGCGCCTCCGCCAACTCCGATTCTATAAACTGGTCCACCGATTTTGACGACTTGCATTCCTAAAATTGAAAAACAGCTATTATAAAGTTTAAATTTGATTTCCTTTTTTGCAAAGATATGTATTTAAATGTTAACCTGGTTCTGCAGGCAATTTTTCTGTCATGTTAGCTTCCATTGAACCAATACCTCCACTGAACATAATAGGCTTAATCCACTCACGTCGTACACCTTCTGCATCTACCATTCCAAACGATCTCGCAAATCCATTTACTACAGGTTCACCAAACTTATTTCCATAATCAGATGCTCCATTACTTGCCTCTACTAAGATTTCAAGGGGTGCTGCCATGTTGCTAGGATAAACAGAATTTTGTTTGTCTTGTTCTTCTTCCCAAGGTAATTTATATCCTTTAAAAGTGGTAAAATAAATTAATTTCTATTATACATTATTATATCTATTATAAGCTGCACTTTACATTTGTTAAAATCATACCTGGAATGTGTAAATTACCAACTGAGTAGCCAGCTGTACCAGCAATGTAATAACCACCTCTGCCAACACCTTGAACGTCCCTTAGACGACCTCCTGTACCTGTTGTTGCTCCACTAAAAGCAAAATTAATTAAAAAAATTATTTCTATTTTAAACTATTTGCTTTTTGGCAATATTTGAATATTTAAGTAAATTAATAATAAATACCTAAATGGTGCTACACCAGTAGGAAAATTGTGAGTTTCAGCAGTAAAAATAAGATGTTGCTTGCTATTGTTTACTTGAAAAGAACTAGGTTCATCGGTTCTTTTAGGACGTAAAGTTTTGGCCTCAAAACCTTTGATGGCACTACTATTATCACTGAATTTAATAACATTATTTGGATTTGAACTATTTTGAGTATCAATGATCAAATCAATTAGAGACTTTTCTTTCTCTTCTCCATCAATAACCATACAGCCTTTGAAAAACCAGTGACGACTGTGTTCACTATTTGATTGAGCCAAATCAAAACATTCCACACTTGTTGGGTTTCTCTTCAATTTATTAAGAAACATATTTGTATAAAAATCTAGATCCCAATCATCAAAAGCCAAACCTATTTTAAAAAAATGTATGTTACGTATAAAATAACATGATAATAATAATTTTATGATTCTTAATACCTAATAACTATACCTAATTTGGAATTTACATCTTCTAAAGCTTTTCTTCCATGTTTTAATACATCAACTTCAAACCACTCTTCTGGCCTAAATCCATGATCAAATGTCTCAATTGGTTTTATATATCTACACTCAGTCATTTTATCATGAAGACTATCAACAACCTATAACAGATTTTTTACTTTAAAAACATGATTTAATAATTTTTAAATTTAAAAGTAATAAATAAACAATTTCTATACCTCATTCTCAGTTTGTTTGTCTAATTTGCTATTGGAATTAATTAAATATCTTGTAGAAAGTTCTATTCTTATTACTTTTTGTAATTGTACAGCTTTACAAATAGATACTGCATTACTTGAAAAGGCAGTTGAGAAATTCAATCTTTGAAAGAAATAAATTAAGATTATTAATTTTACTTTATTTGAAGAAAAATATTATTAGTCCTTTAAATAAAATTTACCTTGGTCCAATTTCAACAAGAAGATCATCATTTTTAAATGCACTAGAATTTTGTAGCTGATTTGGTTCAAAGGGTGAAGATAAAATCCATCTTAAAACTTTAATTTCTTCCTCATTTAAAGGACTCTTAGATTCAATATAGTAACATAATTCTGCTTCTAAGTTTGTGATTGCATTTGTTATTTTAATTAAATTTTCTAATTTGCTTCTTAGTTGACTAGATTTCAATCCTGGATTTTTGTAGAATTTTAAAATGACCATTTTGATAAAACTTTTCTAAATTCACTGTCCAGTGATCAGGTAATGATTACTCTTTTGGAATGCTTTAAGAACTGGCTGATGAGGTTTAAGAGACCCCCCAGTGATCTCGGATGTACAGCGGGTGACGAAAGGGTCAGATGCGCTATCGCTATCGTTCTTATCAACTTCTACACAACACTGCTTGCAAAACTAATAACCAGCTTGACGTAATAAATATATTTCGTAACTGATGTTTTCGTAAGTATAATAAATGACGGAAAAAACAAAACTTTAAACTTTCGTGATGTGTTTTTAACTTACACGTTTGCTTTTGATTATAAATTTTTGTATATTTTGGGAATGTAAATACAATAAAAATTAAATTTTACTATGAAAAACGCAAATAACTTATGTAAATAACTTATGTACGTTGTTTTACGTCAACGTTCGAGGAGTATCTGAGTCATAACGTTTATATGATACGCATTCTAGAAAGATAGATTTCGTAATTTTCCATAGAAAAAAAACTGTAATTAATCCGATTTGAATGAAATAAGGTTAAGTTTTAAACCGCCACATCCACGTGCGTGTGTACCTTATAATTATCTTATCTTGACCATCAAGATTAATGTATAGATAATTTGATTTTAAATCTTTTAAATTGCATTTAAATTTTTTACTAATATTTATAAATTATAAATAAATAATAATTAAATCATTCAATATTAAATTAAAAACACATTTAGGATAATAAAAAGTGGTAATTAAAAAGTGATAATCAATTATTACGAAGGAATTAGTTATTTTAAAGAAATAAAAAGATAAATTGTATTATTGTAAAGTGTATTATTTACATAATCGTTATTATTAAACATATAAATTTTCTTAACTTAATTGAAGAAGTGTCGTTATATAATACTCTCTTAACTGAGGAAGTCGTAATTTGATACTTCATCAAATTGTTGATTCTGAGGATTTCCAGGTCCCATGGGTCTAGGACCACCCATCTGACCTCTAGGGCCAACCATTTGTTGCTGCATTCCCAAAACTTGTCGATATTGAGGCTGTTGCTGCTGCTAATTAAAAGATATCAATCAATTTTATTTATTTTACAAAAATCAAGTTAAATAAAGTATATTAACAGTTTTTGTATTAATACTAAGATTTTTATATTTAGGAAAATGATTTATTTGTACATTTTTGCTTGTTTAATTAACAAAAATACGTTACCTGCTGTAACAAATGCCGCAGACCAAGCGCATTATTCATTACAGGACGCATCATTCGTTGTGGATTCGCTTGCTGTGGTGCCTGCATTCCTGGCCCAGGATTTAAACCTCTTTGAGCTTGCTGCGCCTGCTGCAAAATAAATTCTAAATTCTAAATTCTATTCTTTAAAAACTCAAATGGCTAAATCTAAGCTATCAACCTCCAGCTGCTTATATTGCATTTCTTGAGCCTGAGCATGTTCGAGATTTTGTTGAATCTGAAAACAATAAAAAATTAGTTATTTAATTTGCTGTTTATAAAGCATGCAGGCATATGCAATTACGTTGCCAACATTTTCCATCTGTGATTTATACTGTGCCTCTTGAGATTTGTACTGCGCCTCTTGTTGTTGAGCAGCTTCTAGTGTCTGTTGCAGCTGATGAATTTTCATTAAATTTTGCTGCCTGGCCATCTCAATCTGCTGTTGCTGTACACTCATACCACCACCTCCAGTGTTAATTTGTCCTTGTTGTCCACCTGCTGGAAGACCGACTGGTTGTATGTTTAATTGGTTCTGTGGAACTGTAGTTGGAGCAAGATTTTGCTGTGGAAGACCATTGTTTGAAATAACATTTTGTGTGATTTGACCTCCACCCATTGTCATGGTGTTAGTCTGTGACATCAAGATTCCACTTTGCGAAATGCCTGTATTAGGTACACCTCCAGACATTACATTTGTTCCAGCACCACCAGGACCAGTTCCAGGACCGTTCGGCTAAAATTTCATTCAATAGTTCAAATAATATATATAAAAATTCTTAATCATAATTTATAGAAAAACTTACCCTTAAATTCACTGGACCTTGCCTAATCATTGCATGGGTACTCTTTTGTTGTTGAATTACTTTCCTTAATCGATCAACAAAAGCTTGCTGATCATTAGGTATGAAACCAAGAAACGTTCGTTTTTCAGCAGTATATAAAAGTAGTAGCACTTTAATATTACATGAAGGTGTGGATGTGAAATGGACGCAGCCAGCCTACCATAAAAAGCAAATAATGATGTTTAAGAATTTAAGAATTTCTAAGAAAAAAACTAAATAATAAATATTATAAATAAATGATTTAAGTTAAATACTTACAAATCCATTCGACATTACTTTTATCAGTGATTCAAGTGCTTCACAGGCTGATGGGTAAAATACAACAGATTTGGAATTTTTTAAGTAGGCTTGACCAATGTTGCCTATTAATACTTTTGGCATTAACTGCATAATAAGTTTCATTGGCCATGACTCAGCTTTCCTAATAAAAAAATTATATTTCGAAATTAATTGACTTTAACAAATTATTATTTTTTTAAGAATCAAAATTGATAATTATTAACTTACACTTCTGCTTCCCCTTCTTTTACACATGCTGAAACTTGACAAGGCACTTGCCATGTTTGTTTTTGAGCATCATTAGTTGTTTTATTTTTTTCTACCCATTCGAGCATGCCTTTCCAAATTACAAGTCGGTCAACATTCAACACCGATTGAGATCCAGGTCCAGGTGCACTATTTCCCTGGAAACATAAAATAGTGAAGTTTGTATTGTATAAAAAAAAAACTTAAATATTTTATCCAGATTTAAAAAACTTTTTAAAATAAAATACCTGTTGAGGATTCATTTGATTCATTTGAGCAGATACAGAAGCTGTTGGAGCAGATGATGTTTGAGGAGCTGTAACAGTTTGAGGAACTTGCTGTGCCATTGATTGATTGACACTGGAAACGTTGAGTTGAGGACCTGCTTGACTTGGTACTGTTTGTGCCTGCATACCCATTGTTGCCTGCTGCTGTGAATTTTGTTGTTGAACTGCATTTTGTTGTTGTTGTTGTTGTTGCTGTTGTTGTTGCTGCTGTTGCACTTGCATATTCCGTTGTAAAAGCTGTTGTTGATGTTGATTTAATTGCTGTTGCTGCTGCTGCTGAGCTTGCTGTTGAGGATTAGCAGCCATTGGAGTATTAGGGCCTCCTAAATTGAATAAAAATTTGTATTTAGATTATTGCAGAATTATTATTGCAGAATGCATACATTAATTACAGTATTTCCACCACCTTGTAACATTTCACTTTCCTTTGTTAATAACACATACTTAAATTATGCTACATTATTTATAGTTTATTTTTTACGACAAAAAAATAACATTAATAATTTCTTACATATTGCTTAGTAGTCTGATCTCTTAGTATCTTGAATATTACTTATTCAATTGATATTTTTATTTATTTATTTATTGAACCATATACATAATTAATTACAACATTGGGAGAACCTTTATTATTATAAATTCTAGAAGTAATTGCTACAGAGGTAAGAAAAAATTACCTGTACATAGACCTCACATAAAAAATTAGGTACTAAAAGAACTTAAAACTAAGGTAAAAATTTCAAACTTGTATAAAAAAAATAATAGATAGCTAACAGTGCTTAAAGTTCTCTTGCAGATAACAATAATTATAAATTTATCAATGTTATAACAGTTCACATATTTGACTTAATCCAATTAAGTTTTGATTTCATCACTTACTTGCTACTAACACTTTGAGATCAATTGGCAAATCATTAAAGACTCTTATGGTAACTACTATTCTTATCACTAACGGTTTTTGTTATTTTTTGTTTTTTGGTATAGAAATACTCTTATTTGTGGTGTTGGTTTTCCTTTGATTGTAAAAAATTCCTAAGTTTATAGGATGAAAACAGAGAATAATACAATATTATTAGTTTATCAGTAAACAAGAAACTTGAACATTTGGAAAATTAATAGATATTTGGTCTTCTTAATAATGTATTCAATGTATATATCCCATTTTTTCATATTAAAATCTATGTTTATTCCTAGATACTTAATTGTAGTTTTTAACTCTCTTTAGTGATGTTATTATCAATTTTGAGACAGATGCATAAATAATGATAATTTGTTACGTGCTAACTAGTTAGAAAAATTTTTTAAATATTTATTCATTTCTTTCTCAGCAAGTGTCCATGTATTTTCTGTTGATATTATAACTGCATCATCAACATACAAAACCAAGTTTGAATTATCTAGCAGGTTATTTAAATACAATAGGAATAGTAATGGGCCCAATATTGTTCCTTAAGGTACCACAGCGGTAAAATTGTGAAATTCACTTAATTTTTTTTATCCTTACTCTTTGTTTTCGATTTGAAAGATAATTTACAAATACTTATAATAAATAAATATTGTTCTTACATAAAATCACATGTAAGCTGTAACAATATAAATTTAATTAAATTTTTATGCAAGGAGAAAAAAGTTTTTGGTCTATAATCCTTATATAAGAATTTAATTTATCACAAAACAATCACGCATTGCTTTTTTTTAAGACTTGTGTTCGACAATATAGTCGTATTTGGCACCTGTAATAAAATTTAGCGATTCGAGCAAAAAAACGCTGAAATCGCATAAAATAATGAAGTATTACTGTATGATCAAAACCTTTTTCTCCATGTTTAAATGCAAAATACTGACAGAAATAATTGAATTTGAATAAAATAATTTTCAGTTTTAAAAACTACAAGAATCTTAAAAATAAAAACTGTTCCTACCTTCCATTCTCTGTGCAAATGGTTGCACATTGAGCCCCATAGCAGTTGGGGGCTGAGAAAGTTGTGCTATAAGTGCACTGCTTTGTGTACTGGTAGGCGGTGGCGGAGCAGCACTGTTCGGGTTTGCTCCAGGCCCACTGTTCATGAACGGTGTCCTTAGCCAAGGTGCCCTCGGATGTGGCGGCCTGGGACCCATCGCCGAGGGATGGTAGTTCGGCGGAGCTGAAATTTGTTGATTGAATTGCGGTCTTCCGCCCATTGGTGCAGACATAGGTGGTGGTTGTTGTTGTTGTTGTTGTTGTTGTTGTTGTTGTTGTTGTTGCTGATTGACTGCTTGTTGTTGTTGATGCACAGAGTTTATGTTCTGAGGTGTAGTTTGACTACGGAAGGAGTTGGGTGGACCCTGTTGTTGTGCTTGTGTGACGGATTGTGCAATACTTTGAGGTGTTTGATTGGGATTGGGACTGTCATTACTTTGTAGAGGGCTAAGGGCTATCTGGGCGGCGTTCGGCGTTCCCGTCACTGTTGTGGCTGCAGCAGCTGCAGCTGCTGCTGCTGTCGCTGCCGAAGTAGGGCTGACGGGACTTTCTTTCAAATTGTAATTACGTAGAAGTACCAAATGACGCGGATCTTTAGCATAATTCTTCGTTTGCGAGGATTGGAGATCACCACCAGCCATTTCAAACAATTTGAATAGTGCTGAGATTTTCCTCGGTGAAAGTATGGATAGACTGATATTCCTCTGAAAAATTATTAATTGTAAATAAAAAACGGAACTTTAGAAATATTTAGAATTTTTAAATAAATTTAAGTTCAATACTTCTTGAAAAACAGTTGCTAGTTGGTCCACAGTATATCCAGAAAGTGCATAAGACTCTTGGACTCCAACTTGATATGGTGGCGAATTACATACTAAAATACAGTGTTTTTGTGAAGCTACGTTAGGTTCTCTGCGTACTTGAAGATCTTCAAAACATTGGAGAGCAGTTGCAAGTCCTTCTCCAATATTTGCATGCGATTCTCCTTTCCCACCAACCATGCTATTTATTAAAAGTAAAGAAATTTAATCATTTTTGAAGAGCAATAAATTATTTATTACAAAATGTTTGGTTATATGTTTCAAAAAGTACTAACTCAAGTTTTTCCAATGTATGTAACAATTTGTGGGGGTTAGAAAAAGGTCCAAATGCTCCTGTAAAAGGTGCTGGTAAACAGTCTGATGCATGATAAACAACAATACCATATAAAGTTAAACTAGTCTGTAAAAAAATTAAAAATACACGTTACATATTTTATTTAAGGCTTAATTATTAAAGTTTCAAAATTGCTTACTTCAGATGCAAATTCTCTGTCCTCGATTCCACCTGCACTAAAGTACCTTTAAAGACATATTGAATTAATATAGTATATTAATACAGTATATTAAACACTAATATAAAGGAAGTGATTCTCGCCTGAGTGTAAATTGCTGTCAGATAATATTTTTTAATGCAAAGTGCAAAAAGACTGATTTGGCACAAGCTTACATGCACAAAAACAGCATTTTATGCATAGAGTGTTGAAAATTAATTAAACAAATAAAAAACTTTATAATTAAATATATACTCACTCCAAGGTAGGAACAATATAATTCGTTTTGAAGTCATTTAGGTAAGCACCATTTGAGGCAGTGCTTTCAATAACAAACACCACATCGGCTTGCACACCATGCTCTGGAGGTCCAGTAACCATTGTATAAAAAATCTAAAAATCTGTTAACCAATATAATCAATAAACTTTTTATAATAAAATTGTTCTTTAATTGAAATTGAACGAAACCAGGCACAATAACTAACCTTTCACGATTTAATGCTACTCCACTATGGAGAAAATACTACAGCATTCATTCTTAACTTTTTACAAATAAATTAATATTAACGTAAACGTGTTTGCAATCACATAATTTCGTTACAAACTTTCACAAACGTCACATAACAACTAAACCAGAGGATACATTGTTTTTTTTGTTTTTTTTTTCCGCACCAAAAGTTGGGTCTGAGGCGTAGCCACTGGCAAGTGGCAATAGTCCGACAGTGGTGCCAAGATTTTGAGGTCAAAATTGATGGTCACATTACAATTTGTAATGTGTATTTTTCATATAACATGGGGCTGCTTTTATCTGGTTTATCAGTACTTATTAACTTATCCGTTATTGTGTACTGTATTGCGTATTGTACTATTGCCGTACAGGTACAGTTGAGTTCCGCGAATTTGAGCAAAAGAAACCAACGTAGAATAATAAAAACGTAAACATTCCCATTTTCGATATTGCCCTTTAAAATTTCTACTCACTTTATATTCCTGGAAATGAAAAAAGTAGTGATGGTTGAATATCGCGGAAAAAACGAAAAAGTATATACAAAATAAAATTAGTAATACTATAATAGTAACAATAAAAGGATGGATATAGATGAGACTAAATTTTTCCATCAGAAATTATTTCATAGAAATTTCTCATTATAAAAAATGTTAATAAATTCAATGTCTTAGGATGGCTCAAATCAAATATTTTTATTAAAAATATTATTTATTGATACAGAAAAAGTATTATATCGGATTAAATTAATTAAGACTCAACTTAGCTTTAAATTAAACAATAGATGAACAAAAATGACTACTTTTAAATAAAACCGCGAGTCGGCCATCTATTATCTGATTATCTCTTTGTTGGACAGAATGCTTTGAGGACAACGTGCATGTGGCCAAATTCAGGATTTACGTAGCCGAGATTACACGGAAAGTATACATGTATACATAGTTTAATATATAGATATACTTTGTATGTTATCTCAGCCTCGTTCACCCTGAATTCAGCTACACGGTATCCCATCAAGTGCGCGCGCATTTCACTGCGAGAATATACTGAGCAGGCGAGCAGTGCGGAAAGAGAGCAAGGCTCAAAGAAGCACCTAATAAACACGTGCTAAGGCTTCCGAATGAAGTGTTTTATATGCACCGGCACGGCTTTTATTTTTACCAATTTTTAATTTTTATTCAATCTTTTAGAAGATGACCGATAAAGGTAAGCTTTACTAAACTGCAGAAATCATGTCAATTGTCAATACTACCAAATCTAACTGCACATATACATGTATAATCGTTTTTCTTCTAAATCAATAGAGTGAAGAGAAAAAAGGTCTTTTATCTTATATCACGCTTTGTGTCACATAAGTGTTGCTTATAGTACAAGTCTATTGTTTTCAACATTGATTATTTTCCTGAAATACATTTCAGTGCCACTATTGAAGCTTTCCATTTAAAATTTCAGAAGATTTGCCAGAGCTGAACCAGAATCACACTGAGAAGATGGATGGAATAAGTGAATCTGATAGTGATGAAGACTGCAATGAGACGAATGATGAACCAGATGAATCAGAGGTCATAGAATGTCTCTTTTGCAATATTACTTGCAACAACTATATTGATGCCTTAGAACACGTTGAATCGTCACACAACTTCAGCTTTGCTAAGTTCAAAAGAAGACATGCTCTAGATGAACACTCCTACATTAAATTAATTAATTTTATCAGAAAGAGGGACCTTACTCCAGAAAAATTGAATGAATTTAATGTAAAAGTATGGGAAATTGATGAGTATTTAAAACCAGTGATTCAGGATGATCCTTGGCTGAGATTAGGTAAAGCATACTTTTTTATCGTATTTCAACAATATTCAAATTAGTTTTATAAATTTTACATTAACATTTGTTTTAGATTTGGAAGATATAGGAGATGTAGCAAATTCCAATGATTACCCTACAAATTCTGAAAACGAAGGTATAACTTTATCTGAAATACATTTTCATGAACTTCAGAAAACCATTCAATTTTTAAAAGCACAATTAGAACAACGAGATTTAGCATGTCTATTAGCCAAGCAGGTATGTCATATATTTTTTATTTCTGAATGACATTACAAAATTAAATTAACTTAAAATAAGTGTATATTTTAGCAAATTGAAGAAATGACCAAGGCAGCCCAAAAACTAGTCTTTGACGATGATGATGCTTTTCAGCAGAAAGAAAGATGTGTTAAAAATATTGGTTCCAACTCTGACCAAGGATACTTTAATACTTATAGTCATTTTGCTATTCATCATGAAATGTTAACAGTAATTGGCGTAGATTTCGTTTTTTAAATTTTTTGCAAGAATTTAATATTATTATTAATTGTGTTTGACTTTGTTACAGGATAAAATAAGAACCGAAAGTTACCGTGATGCACTTTTAACGAATTCAAATATATTTAGTAATTGTGTGATGCTTGATGTTGGTTGCGGTACTGGAATTCTTTCAATGTTTGCAGCAAAGTCTGGTTGTAAAAAAGTTATAAGTGTAGATCAATCAGATATTATTTACCATGCAATGGAAATTGTAAGGTAGGTATTTTTAAAGAAATTTAGTTTAGTTTTGATTACTTATAAAAAATTCCGTCTTTTTAGAGAAAACAATCTTACCAATATTATTACATTGAAAAAAGGAAGGCTTGAAGATATTGAATTAGATGTTGACAAGGTTGATGCAATTGTATCAGAATGGATGGGATATTTTTTATTATTTGAGGGAATGCTTGATTCAGTAATATATGCAAGGGACCATTACCTTTCACCAGGTGGTAAACTTTTGCCAAATAGATGTACAATCAGTCTTGTTGGTAGTGGAGATACAAGTTAGTTGCAATTAAAATTTTAATTATAAATGATTATTTATATAATTATAAATTAATATTTGAACTTTTATTTTAGAACGCTACATAGACTTGGTAGACTATTGGTCTAATGTATATGGCTTCAAAATGAGCTGCATGAAAGCCGAAGTTGTGAGAGAGCCAAGTATCGAAATTTGTAATCCTCAAGACATAGTAACAAATGTTGCAGAAATACAATCATTCGATCTTTATACAGTTAAAACTGATTGTGTAAATTTTTCCGCTCCTTTCAGCCTTACTGTTAAACGAAGTGGTTCATTAACAGCTCTCATTGGTTATTTTGATGTATTTTTCGACTTAGACAATCCTGTACATTTTAGTACAGGTCCTCATGCAACTCCTACTCACTGGAAACAGACCGTTTTCTCATTGAGTGAACCAATCAGTATAACAGAAGGTACTTTTTAAAAGTCTTAATTAATTTAATAATAATTGCTAAGCAGTTTCACTTTACTTTTTTCTAATTGTAGGTGAAGTAGTACATGGTAAGCTTATATGTCGAAGACACGTAAAGGACGTCCGAGGGTTAATCGTCACCATCCACATAAAGGACTTCAATCAAGTTTATTATTTAGATTAAAATAAAACGAAAATAATCGACCACTACCTTTTGCGTTGGCAATCTCTTATATAAATATTTGAATTTTGTGCCGATATTATATTATGCACGAATGCTTTTTCGAATCACATCTCAAAATCTACTATTTTTTAAAAGTGATATTCTGAAAACTCCTATTTTTGGTACACATCTCTATTTTCCATAAATTGCGTCACATCATTTTTTGCTGCTGCACAGTACAATCTTTCAATTTAAATCACTATATATTAAAATTATAAAAAGAAAGTTCAAAAGTGCTGCATGGATAGATACATTTATAATATAATGTAGCTGTAAGCTCTACGAATTATCTTGAACTATATGACACTACCGTAATTAAGCTTTACGAAAAGACAAGAAAAAAATTGCAAAACCAAAAAGCACGACGCATTTCCAATTATACAATCTCATTTTCGAGATATTTACAATGCACTCTGATATATAGTGTTCGTTTAAAAGAAAAAATTGTTGATTATAAATAATAGTTCCAATCTTCCGAATTTTGTGCCTTTAGAGCGCTCGCTAATTTTTTAACAAAATTGAAAAAGAAAATGGAAAAAAGACGTATTTACAGTACCTTATAAAACTTAAGACGTAGAATATAACAATCAATTTAAGAATTAAAAACTAACGCCAGATTGTTAAACATTAAAGGGAAAGCAATTAACGATAGTATGGTATTTAAGCTAATTCTGTAAGAAATTTTCGATCTTTAAGATTAAAAATATTTTTTGCATTTCGCATTTACTATCGTAAGTAGAAAAATGTATTCGATAAAAGAAATCTTTCGCTTACTACGTTTAAATTTAGGTACGGTAAAGCTAGTTCGCAACGATATAACAATATTTAAAGGGCTTTCATGTACAAGTAATATTTTGGATCAGAACTTTGGCTTTTCGATTGCTTTTACGAAACTTGTTGAATCAATCAACGACTTTTTTAACTATTAGCCTATCTTTGTCCATGTAGCTGATAATATACACATTTTACAATAATTATTCCGAAATACAGTTTAAATCTCATATGATTCTGTGATATAGTAATCTAGAAGAAAACGTTCGTTAAAAAAGAAAGGTTAGTTATAATTAAAATGCCGTTGAATTTTTTAGAATTAAAATCGTATTATAATCTAGGCTGCGACTCGTAGGCTGAAACAATGGCGCGAGCTAATTGTCACTTTGCGCCACGGAATTTTGCGAACCGAATTAAATGCCACGCGAAAACACAAACAAACGAATTTACGAAAACAAACAAAAACAAAGTCTAACAATTGTAACGAGTTGCTTACAGGTAATATCCGTGCTCCGATCGATACGCGAATCCACTGTTAAAACTATTGTTATTGAATTTGCTTGTCCAAGTAAAAACTGAATGTGCTTAGGGAAGCTTTAGAGTGATAAGGTTTAAAAAAACTTATGAACTTCAACGCTTTGTTAAACGATCTTAATATTTATACATACTTATAATGTACATTATACATAATAGAATATATTAAAAAAAACATTATAAACTTTTAACACTGGTCCACTGTTTATTATACACTTGTCTGTATACGCTAGGCTCTGACACGAAACGTCAAACGACAATCCAAATTCGCTTCTTCTTGTCTGTCTTTTTCTCTGCCCAGCGGACACGCGCGTTCGATTCCCCGCGCGCTTTTCAGCGCGAGAGAAACTGAAAGGACGGAGAAAAGAACAACGTTCGTAACACAAAGAATCAGTCTTCTTGGGAATTTATCATACTCTCTAATCTGCGCTTCGCGGCACAATGTTCATCTCCACTCTGGCACAAGTAAATTTATGATTTGGCACGCACGCGACCACTACACTGCCGTTCTCAAAATCGGAAATTCGGATTGTCGGTTTGCCAGCCGGTCGCGTTCGGTCCAAACTGGTATACTAATCTGCGCCCAAGGACTGGAAGGAATATTTTTCTTTTATAGTAATACCTGTAAAAAAAGAGAAACAGAAAAGATGCTCATTCGGATGTCGATATTTCGATGGGAAATCGAAGTGTGGTGTAAGTGAAGCTCACCTCATGGCGCGACTGAGCTTTTCGTAAGTCATTTTCGTGTTGCCTTTGCGTGAACCCCAGAGCTTCGCTACCTCGTCACTGCGAACAAACCGAAATTTTGCTTGCGAATAGTCTTCCCAACATATTAGACTTGGGCAGGTTTTTCTGTTACGCAGCAGATCCCTTATAAATTCCCAAAGTTTCCCCTGACTCGTGGCTATAAACAAGCGGATCGATTTATTAGAATTATTTTATTAAATTTTCTTATGTGTTTTAGTCATGAAGAGTGATCAAAGTCTCTTATATTTTAAAATAATAGATTACAAATATTAGTTGAATACTGTGTAAGAATAGTTTTTTTAATGGTTAGATTTTTGGACAAATTGTTATTAGTTAAACAGTTTAGAAACAGAAAAGGATAAAAAAATATAGATTTAAAGAAAAAAGTCACTCGACAGAATGTCAATTAAATTAGTTTTTTTCTTTCAACCAATATAAAAGGACAAAAAATAAAAAAAATTTAAAACAAATTTGCAATCAGTAAAAGTAGATTTTGCGTCCACTTTCTCGAGTAGAATTTAAGCATTGCTACATTTCGAGCAAATCACTTGTACACTGAAACAAAATATTTGGCAGCAAAAACGTTCAGATAAGTAGCATTAATTCGTATCGAATCAATTTGTTTAAATAAACTTTTCTTGGAACTCGATATATTTGATCAGTGTATAATAGTTACATCATCAAAAAACTTGTAGTTTTGTCAGTGCGCAACAGGATTATGTGCTTTTACTACTAACATTAATCGCTCGATAAGCCATAGTAAATTTACCGCAGTGAAAAAAAAAATCTGAATTTCATCGAGCAATTGGTAATTATAAGAAAAGATTATAAAAACCAAATTACCCATCCGCCGTAATTTCTTATTTAACCCTTTGAAGCACAGCGGTACACCCGTAGTACCACCTAATTTGCCAGCTATTTCTGTTCATAAAACTTTTAATTATTGTTATTTATAGGTGGTGGTAGGCTATTCTGATACCCAAGATGTTTCCCTACAATACTACTGAACGTAAGTTGTTATTTTATTTGTTGTTAAATTGTTAAATTGTTAAAAATAAACAAACAACAAAAAAACCACGTTTTTTTTAGAAAAAAAAAATCATTTCCCAGCTTATTTATGATTCGATTTTCATGAAAATTCATACCTAAGGGTTTTCGGGGTCGCTGAATACGAATCTGCAATTAGAATTTTGAATTCGCCATCTTCGATTTTGAAAAATGAAAATTCTAGTTGCAGATTCGCATTCAGCGACGCCAAAAACCTCCCAATAAGATTTTTCTGGCAAAAATAAGCCAACAGAAAAATCTGTGCTTCGAAGGGTCAATCGAGCAAACTCACCCCGCGTAAGAACGGGGTAAGCACAGACATAGGTTTACGTGAACTCGTCGCTCTCCATGACTGTGCGCGCCGTCAAAAATCAGTATAGGCGTATAAATAAGCATGAGCAGCGAGGGGAAAAGCAAGCTCTTACGATTTTTCTTGGTCTTGAGCAGCCTCGGTCTGCCTGGCGGCCGCTTCGTCGATATCTCAATGCTGTTGTCCGATTCTGCATCTGCGAACAAATACGGGCGGTCGTTCAGTTTCGTGGCAGTCCCCCTGGAACGTGTCGCCGAATAGGGCATAGCCGCTGCGGAATTCATTTTAATGTCAATTCGAGTCGCTTTTCGTTGGGCCGTTTCATTGTTCGGGTTAGTCGAGGAGGGCAGATAAGCATCGACCGAGCGCCTCTTTTATTTACTTGAAAAGACCTCGAATTAAGGCTCCGAGCAACTGACGCTGATAAGAAACGCTAATTTATTTAAATGTTTTATTAACATTTTCAGTGTCCATGCGTCCACTTATCGCGTGTGTGTACGTGTGGCTTCGTTTTTTTTTTTTGCTAAATTCCAATGAATTTTTACTAGAGTGTAACGACCTCGTTTTAGGAAGAAAGTTCTTAATCTCGCGTTGTGCAATTTTTGATAAGATTCGAGCTTTTAATTGTTGTATTTACCGATCATTTATTTATCAATATCATTCGAATGTTGATGGTGTCATAATTACTTTTATCATTTATTCATCAATATTTATTTATTTATTTATTGAAAATCTTACGGGCAAGTTACCCAATAAAAAAAAATAATTAATTAAAGTAGTAATTAACAATAATGATTCAAATATTGATGTCATAATTACTTTATCATTAATGAGCATTGCTTTTAATGCTCTGTGCTAATTGAAAATTTCTGACGCAACCTGGTATTGAAGTACTAGAGTGCAAAAGTGACATTCAAATTATGGTAAGTGTAAAATAAAAATTTTGCACTATGCCACGCGCCTCACTTTGTCAACTTGAGTGTGCCGTACCTGATAAAATCTATTGCTGTTGGATACACGCGGACGCAAATGTAATAAACAGCAATATTAAGTTTTTATTATCCTCGTGACTGTATAGTAGGTAGTATAATTTAGAAGCTTTATTTGACATAGAATACTGGTACATAAGAAAAACGATTCCGGTTGGAATTTGTCGATTTACTTTTAAGACAGAATACAATGAAATACTGGAATTGGACATTTTTTTAAAATTGTTTTCTTCGGCGGCGTAATATATTTTCCATTATTTATGACGAAGCTTTGTCAGCCATTATATGATACGGTTTTGTATGTACAGTGACACATGGTTAAAATGTTAAAATATTCCGAAATTCAAGCCTTTGTCCAGTGTAATACGAGTCGAACTCATCAAAGGACGTAAAATGCGCAAGCAGCGTTGAAATTAAAAGAATTTTTTTTAATGCTCATTTAGAGGTCTTTATAGGTAATTTAATGGTGAAAAACGAGTGATATTTTTTATCTAATCACGTTCCCCACGAAATGATAAAAGGCGTTTTCAATTTTTAGAATTCGTAATATGTAAATAAAATTCTAGGCGAACGTTGTAAAAAAAACTTCCATCTATACAGATATAGTTTTGTTTACTTTTCAAATGTTAATAAACTGTATCTATACGTACATAGTTTTCTAAAAGTGAACGTTAGATTTCAAAGTTCGAAATTCTAATGCTCAAAGTTAATGCTATCTGGATGTATTCACGAAAAAGTATAGTAATTTTTACTGAACTATTTATAATTTTTCTAAAAATATTTTTCTTCCTCGAGTGGTTTGAATTAATACTCTAATAATTTACAGACCTTGTATATTAATTTTTGATTCACTTTATGGTACAAGCAAACGAATAGCTAACATTTTAACAAAATATTTGGAATGTGAATTTTTGACGAAGATGAATCTGCATATCTTCCTTAAATGATGTTTTACCAATCATTCGTCCGAAAGTACCAAAACAATCTAATAGTACAGATTGTGGATTGTACTTTTTTAAGGTACAAACCTCTGCTCTACCGAAAATTATTTATTTAATTAGCCAATTGATAATTGAGTAAAATTTGCAGAAACCCATTGGAAACTACACCAGAGAGCTCTAGTATATGTCTCCAATGAATTTCTGCAAATTTTCTGATAATTATCAATTACCACCTGAGCTTTGATGTTATTAGACACTTGTAAATAAATACAGTGGTGTCCCAAATGTCAGTTTTGCATCGAACCAGAGGCCTTCTGGTTAAAGGACCAGCTGAGCCATCGCTGCTCTAAAATATCTCAATTTCTTCTTCAATCAATTCTTCAATTTCTTTTAATTAGCGAACGACGCGAGAAGGTATTTTTTTTAACGTTAAAAAGCTCGTAACAAAATTAATTTTTATGCCAAAGTTTCTTGCAATTTGTCATTCTGACAACAGTTTTACCGTTGTGACATCATTACTGCGTGATTACCACACGATTATCGTATCGTTAAATTTCATAAGCAATTGCAAAAGGAAAATAGTTTACAATTTCAAGTCAAGTTTTTAATACACAGAAAATGAAATAAAAAAATTATCGTTTTTTTTTTCAATGCAACTAGATGTGTATCGTAAGATACGAACGCAATTTTTTTTTTCACTCCCAGTTTTAATTTACTATAGATGTTTGTTTGACTTTTTAGGAAAAAAAAAAACTTTTTAAATAATATTACTGAAAGTGGCATTGAAGTATTAAGTATAAGTGTTCAATTATCCTACAATAATAAGTAATAAATATTTATAAAAGAAATAGCACTGCCTTGAAACTGATTGTAGTGCGTACATAATTTCTAATAAAAAGTTCCATGAATATTAAACAAGCTAAAAACAGTCTGTAATTTCACGAAAAGCCTCTCCGTGATTCAGCGTGGCGCGCGCGTGCGCGCAATTTTATTTTTAATCATTTTTATATCTGCAATTATTTAGCCAAGAGCGTCACCGCGCGCGCGCCGTTGAAATAATATTATCGCCGCCGCAAAGCGCGCGCGGAAAGCTCATAGAAAACGAGAGAATTTACACATCCGACGCGCGCGCGCGATCCGATGTCTCAATTATTTATCGATAAACATCCATCCGCGCGCAATGTCCAATGTTACACTCGCGCGCGACGTTTACCGATAAAAATCGGCCCCGTAAAAACCAACTGACCAGAGACGTTGTTGGAGCCGACGTTCGTCTGCTCCCGCTCGTCCTCGCTGATCGAGAGCTTCTGGAAGGTCTCGGCGGACCTGCCGGGGAAGTCCCGCTTGTACTGGAGCTCGGCGAGGTCGTTCTGCAGCACCTCGTAGAAGCGGTCGCCGTGCAGAGGGTCCGAGGCGTGGAAGCCCGAGCGGCCGAGGGCGAGTAGGTCCTTGCCGGGCAGGGCGAGGGTCGTCGGCGTCTGGGCGTAGGTGAGTCCGATGCTCTGAGCGGCCGACATCAGCCAGTTCGTCGTGTCCGTCTGGCTCCACTCCTCGACCGGCTTCATGTGCCAGCCCAGGCAGTCCTCCTCCTCCGTTTCGATTTCTGGAAAAGTGAAAAATGGAGAGTCGAATTATGATCGCTCGCTTTTCCAAGGTTTTGTTAAGTCGGTCGCGTTGCATTTTCATCGCGGGACTTTCAACCCCGATCCATATATGAAATCGATCGCGGCGAATTTCAAATTTAAAATACACGGGAGGCTAGACCTCATCCGTTCTTAAAACCAATTTTCATGGTAATTCGCGAAGCTATTGAATTACTACGAAACATTCAGAAGCGTTATAGAAAATTGTAATTGGAAAGAAGCTACTGGCGGAGAGAAGGTGACACACTTACTCGGATTTTACTATTCTAAGCAAGCGCGCGTTTTTATCTTAGAGTAACCTTCCACGTGATAAAATCTTGCTTTGTTCAAGAACATTTAAATACCGAAGTTTTGTAATGCCTCGGGTTGGACGTTCGAAATTTTTACTTAAACTTTTAATGCCGCAGCGGTCTGATCGTTTATTTTGCGCCTTTTTTTTCTTAAATTGTCGTAATTTTGGAAAAATTTCGGAACTCGTTCCAAAGTGGTAGAAAAATAAATAACAACTTTAAGAAACATTAAAACAATGTCGTTCGAATCAAAGTTCATTCGTATTGCGTATTCAACGTTCGTATCAATCCGTATCTTTCTCCATATGTTTCGTACAGCAAGAAAGTTTATATATTGAAGTTTTTAAATCCTTTTTCTTTTTTGTAGGACGATGGACAAACGTTCTTCCTTTACAAATTATATAATATTTTTGAAGCTGCAAGTGACTAAATCTACATCGTTTTTTTTTAAAGTACTATTCTATAAACTATAAACTAAATTTAAATTTGACAATCGTTTCTGTTTATACATGCATACTTGCAAGAACGGGTATTCGTTCGAAATTTATAACTAGAAAAACGTTACGTGAAATATATCTATTTTTATTTATAACTCTTGACCTTTTTTGCCACTTTCAAATGAAGGCATATAATTTGAATGTCTAAATAAATATATAATTAAAACGAATGAATCACTTTTTTTTTAAACGTGCACCTTCGTCCACCATAAAATTTAATGAGAAAATAAAAACACTCGGTAATGATTCTTATTTTAAATAAACGTTCATGAGCGGCGAAGGAGAATCTGATCTGAAAAAGTCGTTCCAAACATATGTTAACGGAAAGCATCGAATTACGGTGGTTCGAATGGAAACGGCCAGTTTTTAAAGTTTTTTCGTTTGCGGAGAATTCCATTTAAATAAAGAAAGTCAACAAAATGGGCAAGTTCGGCACGTCTGAGAAAATTATTGTTCTAAGAAATAATATTTGATCTTGAAAAACTTCGTCCATTGTATTCAGGAAAATATAATTCTTTATCTGGAAAGGCAAACAAGAGGATATTGTTGAAAGATGTTGCTGGAAGAGTGCTTAAGAAACTTTTTTATGAAAAAGTTGTAGCATTAGATTTCAAGGTATTCCATTCACAATTAACTGTATTAAAGTTTCATAGAAACCTTTTTTTTCGCGCAATTACGTTCTTTTTTTTTTTTTATAAAATGGAAGCTAATCATTTAAAGAATTAATTACGAAGGAAAATATGATGAAAATCGCTTCGTAATGTAAAAGTATTAATTAAAAGATTCTGCTTGCAAACTGCTCTAAAATTATACTGCAATAAAATCTTGAATACTAAAATGATTTTAGAAGCAATCAAATATGCTAATCCTCATTAGGTAGATTCAAAATCACTGTTTAATCATTTAGTTCTTAGTCACGAAAATTTTCAATTCTGCAAAGATCCATAAAAAAAAAGGCATTAAAAGCAATAAAACATATGTTAAGGATCCCGGAGTCCTTGAAAGATCCGAGCGATTTCGAGTACATCTCCAACTTACTCTTACTCGAAGCAAAAAAAAAAAAAAATAAGAAATACATCGAGGCAGTTGTCAACAAGCTGTCATCTCTCTAATTGCCTCGTCGGGAACACACCTCGGCTGAATGTTAGCGAAGCTCGAGCGAACACTCGAAACCAATTATCCGAAATCAAAGAAACCGCGATCTTTTCCTCAAATCATTATAAACCTCTCCCCGATAAACCGCGATCGCAACGCAGCCGCCTCGATTATTTTTCCACGCGCCAACATATATCCATAAACATTCTCGGCTCGCGCGCGCATAAAAAAAAAAGAAGAAAAAAAGAGCAAGCGATCGCCGCCAAGGCCGCGACTCGAAATGAAAAAGCAGCGAAAAAATCCGCGAGCGCAACAATGAAGAATTCAGGAATAATTGCCCTCAGGCGATGTGGACGATGATCGCGCTCTAATCGTTGCAGAAATCAATTTTTCCCCGATCGCCGCGCGGCGCTAATAACTCTCAAGCCTGATCGGCTTTATATATATATATATTGCTCACCGAACGGGCACTTTTTCGTCGAGTCGACGATTCTGGTCAGTAGGACGTCCTCGTCCTTCCTCTGCACGAGCGAGTCCATGTCCAGCAGCATGTGGTCCTCGTTGTCCTCGAACGACTTGAAGTAGTCCTCGTTTATCACCACCTTTTGTACCGCCGAGAGAAAACAGAAACTTTTTTAAAACGGCTCGCTCCAGCATTTCGAGCGGTGCGTGGCGCGGCCCTCTCCCGCCGACGATTCGCGCGCGTCGCGCGACTTTTCCGGGAAATCGGGAGGAGAAAAAGGGCCGCTCGTCGATAAGGAGCTACTCACGTTCGAGATGTCCGTCTTCTCGAAATCCGCGAAGGGATTCATGTTGGCTCGGTCGGCTCTGCTGTTATACGCTGTACGTGTCTTTTTTTTTTTGTTTCTCCCTCGAGGAATTCGCTCTCTGGCTTCCAGCAGCCGCTACATAATCCTCCCCCGCGAGCTGCGCAGCGAAAATAGTAGAACCGCACACGCGCGACGTTTTCGAGCAATCCGTCCGGGTAGCGCGACACTTGACTTCTGCTGGCTCGGCCACCGCTGCCGCCGCCGCCGCCGCCGCCGCGGCGCGCACGTACGCATGTTACGCGTGACGTCGCGATCCCCTCTCTCCTCGCGCCGCCGCGAACCGTCGAGTTATTCGCCAGAAAGAGCCAGACTGATACCGCCGCTCGATTATAATTTCTCCAATTTTTTCGCCGGGAATCGTCGCAATGCTGCGGGAAACCGTTTTCGAGTATATGCTCGGACGAAATTGCCGCGGAGGATGGTGGGGGGGTTTGTTGGTATCTTCTTCGGAGTATTTATTATTTTTTAAGGAATGCTTTCTATTATATCATACTTTGAAGCGGTAATTTTTTATTTTTCTCTTGCGAAAGTCGGCAGTTTTGAGAATACGTGAAACTGTTCACGAAGCAAGGTATAACCTTTAACAAATTGGCGGTCAACGAATTTAAATAATAAAACGCAAAAATATCTCGGAATCTGAAAAAAAAAAAATCATTTCTCTCATACGAATATAATACCGAATAGAGCAACAACTCGTTCACCAAAAAAGATCCTCCGCCGAATCGAGCAGCAGCAGCGGCAAAAAATCACTTATCTGCCCGGAAAATCAATAAACAGGCTCTTAGACAGGTAATTTCGCGATTCGCATCTGAATCTAATTATAATGCGCCCGGGCGATAAAGCCATGAGGAAAAAAAGAGCGTAAACAGAAAAAGCTACGCGCGGCTCGTGCCGCCGCGTGGAGAGACGGGGGGCTTTACAGCGCGCGCGAGACAGAGAGAGACGAGAGGTGAATCCCGAGCAGTCGCTCCTCTCGCTCTCCTCTCTCTCTCTCTCGCGCGCGAGAACCTGGCGGACGTACGCGCGTGTGTGAGTGTCCGCGATCGGGGATTTCCCAGATCGCGCCGCCGACCAATGAGCGGCTCCGCTCGCGGCTCTCGCGGCCCGCGCGATGACGGGGATCTCTCGTAGCGGGAACCAGAGATTGACGCACACAAGGCGCGGAGCCGCAGCAGAGCCGAGGCGCGAGCCGCTCTTTTTATTTATAGAGAGCACGAGCGCCGTGCAGCGACGATGCCATGGCTTTTCGGCGAACGCTGACCCAGTCTAAAGCGGCCCTTCACCAAAACAATTCTCGCCTTTATTTCGGCGGTGCACGACCGCAGGGGACCAAATGGCATTTATTATGAGGGAGACGTTCTAGAATGCTGCTGCTGGATTTTTCGTTAAAATATAAAAAATAAAAAAACTATGAGCTTTATGCCGGCTTTTTGAATTTTTTTTTAGGAATCGTAATGGCCTCTTTTGAATTTTAAAAACACGTGAGGCGACGCTAATGAAATGCATTCACGCGAGTGCGTTGATTTTGATAATCCAACGGATGGCGCTTTGATTTATTATGCGGAAAAAAGCGCGTAATCTAAAGTATAATTACGGACTGCGACTGGCTCTAAGTGTATGCTAACCTTTTCGCGTTCTGTATAATAGGATTTTACATTTTCAGCTAATTCAATTACCTTTGGCGAACGGACAAATTTTCGTATGCAAAGTTGAATTTGACGAATGCGCTTGAGTCGCGGCTGAACGAGTTTTCATCTTTGACGTTTTCGTAACTGTAACGTCGAAATTGCATATATTGCATCCGCACCAAGTTTGAACTTGATTACCGGAAATCTAGAAAAGTAAAAAATTTTAATCTTTATAAATATGATAAATTTACGCGGAAACAAAAACTGTACTTTTTGAGGAGAAAGCCGTGCGGAGGTGTGTCAAAATGGCACGTATGTAAACTTAACTAGAGCCAAAAAGGCTCCGTTACGTTCTGGCTTTTGATTTTAAAATTAACTCGAGAATTTCTATGTATCTACTAAATTAAACATTGTACAGCTTCCTGAAGCGTTTCGATATAATTCATTGTGACATGCCAGAGGCGGAAATATTTAATTACCTTTCTTATTCCCACTTTAATCATTTGTCAATATTTTACCTCCGTTTCAAATTTACATTCTCCAATACAAATAAGAAAATTGCTGTGTACGAATAGGGCTTCGACTGTTGGAAAAACTGCAGAAATTTTTTTTTTTTTTAACTCTCAAGCTTCTGATACTTTTAATGCAGTAATTACTCTTTTTGATCCGCGATTTATGGACGTGTTCGCACAAATTGGTCTCAAACGCAAGCATTAGCGTTACACTAGAAATTTTTCCTGCTCAAACGTAATGAGTCCCGGTAACTATAGACTTCGTAAAATGCTTTTTATTCGAAGAAACACTATTAATTCACATCAGCGTTATCAAGAAGCAAGTGTCTCGAGTGGTATACTGTTCAATTTAAATTTTTTACTTAAAACTTTTTAACATAAACTATATTTAATCGCTTTAAAATGAATCGAGCAGCATATTTGGATGCGCCGCGGCGAGGACACAAGTCTATTTAACATCGGAAGATGACTCATTTCGTAGTTGAGAAAATTTTCAGACGGCTCTTCAATGCAATTAAGACGACAGCGTTAATCATTGGCGTGAAAACCGCGTGCGTTTTTCTGTCGAAAAAAACGGACAACTATTAAACTACTGTTCAAAATTTTAGTTCGTTACACGACTTTTTTATATTTGGCAATCGTACAAATTATTCGAGTCGAATGGGTTTTTAATGGATAAATCAGTTAGCATGACTAATCTCGCGAATGATTGAAAGCACGAATTCCTCGGGTATACAACAGCAACTCTCTCTCTCGAAATCGCCGTTTTCGAAAAAAAAATTCGAGACCTTCGATCATTTTTTTATTTTACGAGATTTTCGGGCAGTCATTAGGAATTGGAGCCGCGTTCGAATAAGAATTTTGTATTGATAAGACTTGCGGCACGTGTCCGTATTATGTATATCAATCACATGACGTATATTGGATGTCGAATTGTAGCTCTCGTATTGCAAATATATTACGAGCGGATTGTGTAATGTGCCTACGAAGTCGAAGTGTGTATATGTAACCTTCATTATCTTTTCCAGGAACTGTTGGGCCATATTTTCTAGATTATACATTTTTTACAAATTGGCCGGAACGCAATACAAAAATGTTAGTCGGACAATGCCCCTATCAATATTTTTCTTGAACCTGACACATTCGCCGGTAATTACAATAAATTAAAGGTTTTTAAAATATGTTTTTCAAATGAGTTGGTCGTATTTTCTTTTTTTTTTTTTATCAAATACAATACGTTAAAAAGAATAATGTGTTTTGCTACTACACATGTGAATAGTAATTATTCGAGTTAATTTGAAAGTCTTGCGTTACAAATAAACAGACTCAGAACTCGGAGTACTTTAAACCTGTATTTTTCGTGCTGCAAACTTCGTGCAAAATTGACCTTCTATTTCAAGGAAAAAACAGCGAAAATTAAGGAGGACAATATGTGTAATGTAGGCCGGATACGAAATCTAGTATAATTTTTAGTACCAGTTTTAAAATATTCCTGAATAAATATATATTTATATATATAGTTTTCAAGAATCATCGATAATTCATTTGATTCTTAAATTTAAAAGAAATCGCCTCAACTTTCTACGGAGGACAATCAATATCTGATTGTTCTCCGTAAATTCGTATATATGCGATCGACCCCCTCGCGAGCAACTTTCAAGATAAACAAAATAATCGCGGAGATAATATATTGAGCAGCAAATTTAAAAAAAAGTCGTCGACGAAGACCAAGCGGAACGTATCTTTGCCGCGGCCGGCAAACATTATGCACGCCCCGAGTGTACAAACAAAAGTCGAATAACGCACTTTTCGATTATAGCGGTTGATTTTTGAAAAATCGTGACTTGCACCTTATACGCTGCAATCGTCGCGGGGACGAGGTATATCAAAATGGGAGCTGGGGAATATATAGTTAATTTTCTTTGCATAACCGGTGTACAATCTTTATTAACATCTATAAAAATAGCTGGCAATAATTAAAAAATGCTATATAATCTGCGGGCGCGACGATAAGTGTTACATTAAAATAGTTAGTGGTTTTACCCGCGAGATAAAGGAAAAAACTCTATATCTGTAGATGAATGTTTAAATTTCGCGTCCGGCAAAAAAAGTAGGGGGATTTAGAAATTGCGCTGGATTTTTTTTTGTTGGAAAGATCGAGCTGCTGCGAACACTATCAATCCCGCAAGTTTTGCAAAAATTAATCTTCATATATGCCTATTATCGGATCAGATAATCTGTTTAAACATAAACGCGAACCGTTTTGTTACTTATAAATACTTACGTAAAATTGAAGAAATTATATTATTTTATAAACTTAGGGATTTGTGCAAAACTGTATTTTTGAAAAATTTAACAAACGTTCCGCGTCTGACTTACGTAAATCATAACTACTTGACGTATCACCTTTTCAATTTCAATTATTATTCTCTGCATTTTAATTTACTGAAACAAAGATATTTTTTTTTTCTAATTTGCCTAGGTTTACTCGCGTTGCTCACCAAGTCAGGAAGATTACTCATAACTTAGGGGAATCACAGTTAAGATATTCCTTGGTATTTTCCCTTTGTGTGCTTTTTTTTTTGTCAAACTATACATTAATTAACCGCACGTTAATCTGCAAACGGTAATTCTGATATAAGAATTTAAAAACAGATCTCGATGATTGCAGAACGGGAAATCAAATATAAACATGACTCATTTTTTTTTTAAATCTGACTTTACAAAGTCTGACTTTGTGCGGTATCAGGAATAAAACCAAAAATTATCAAAAAGTAAATATACACCCCTGACAGGAACTCTAGTCATATGTATTTTGTACATTTATGTATGCCATTTCTTAGTAAATTGAATTCGCTCTATATTTAAAGTGTTATTTAATGAATGGTTTTTGATTCTGTTACAAAAAAAAGTATATTTGCACTTTTAAATTTGATCAAGTTGGCTTATAAATATAAGAGTAGCATAAAAATCAAACCGTTAGAAAATGTTTGCCTCCGTAATTTAGGTGAAAGATTAATTGAAAGCCGCGGAATAATTAGAGCATCTTTCCTCATGCAATGTTTACTCCGAAGCAAATCGATTTCGGTCTTAAAGAAGTGCAAAGTCTGACTTCGCGTAAACTAATCAATAACAAGTCACCTAATCGACAAACGAGCAAACTTTACAAGCCAGCGGCGGGGCTATAATACGTGCAAAAGACAGTCCGTCCACCTGACCTCTGGGATAATCGAATTCAGAATGATCTTGCACCTTATACGGGAGATATCCTCTCTGCAACACTCTCATGCTAATGAGCCTCCAAATCGGCATGAATTAATGATGAACGAGGATGACACTGCATTTAGTTTCATCGATCATTGCGGCCGCCGGCTCGTTTTCTCCGCGATCGTGTAATAATTTTCACTTGAGGCCAGACGCGCATAATATACTTATGAGGTAAAGTTCGGAGAAGCGTTATGGCGAGTTTGTCAATATTCTTTGAGGATTCAGTGTACGTGGATGGCCGATGTGCGACACTGTACAAAGAGGAGGAATTTCGGTTCGGTTTTGCTTTTATTTTTTTTTTTTTTTATGCGCGATAATTGAATCGTCTGAAATAGTTCGAGTGTATAAAAACTAACTATTTAGCTAATGGAAATAAAATTTTGCAAATTAAAAATAGCGCTTTTATGCAACTGCGGCAATAAAAGTGCGATAAAAACTTGGCTTTTAATTCGAAGCAAAATGCGCGAAGCGTGCATTTTAAAATTTCGCCGTTCTATTATAAAGATCGTATAAAAACCGACTTTTTTTCGACATTGGTTCAAATCATTTGAATTTCTAACAATATAACTCCGCCGCCAGATACGAATCGGCCATAAAACGTCGAATTGACGCAGAGAAAAAATCATTCGACGTTATAAGATTTAGCGGAAAAGCCAGCCGCCTCCCTTTTTTTCTCTCTCTCCTCCTTCAATCGCCGCTTACCCAGAAGGAGCTGCGGATTCTCTGCGTTCACGCGCGCGCGCGCAAATTTCATTGGAAGCGATTTTCTCAGTAGCTCGGCGCTGGAAACGAGTTTATATACGCCGGAGACCTTCAGCGGCGCGCGGCCAGGCCGCGCCGCGCCGCGCGATCGCGAACGAGGAAAAAAGTGCCGCCGCCGCCGCCGCCGATGATAATGAAATGAAATCGGCGATTGGCCGCCGCACGTGCTGTCACCATCTGTAAACGGCGCTAATCCGAAAGCGCGGAGTGCCGCTGGATTATTTGTACCTGTATAATATAATACTTGCTTTGAAGAAAAAAATGAATTATTACCTGGTTTAAATGAAACTCGATTGTTCTTATTAAAGGAGCAGTTCGTATTCGTAACCATTTTGGGTACGAATTGGGAATAAATGAGTTAAGCGACTGAATAATTTGTGATTCTGAAATTTTTAATTAACGGAGGGTAATAAATTATTTTGATGAAATTAAATTTATTTATTAATCTGTTGTTGCTTCAGTAAAATAATCTTCGATTAAAAATCAATTCACAATATTTAATTTTATCCCGGTTTCCTTAAGGAAATAATGAAATTACTTACGTAAATAAAAATGTGAAATCAAAATGCAACTGACCCCTGAAACAATGCGATCAATAAAAATAACACATTACTTGTTTTGTTGATTTAAAAAAAATTGTCATGTATGTACTGTTGTGTAATATATTTAGAGATGTGTCGCAATTCACGGCGCAGTAACTTATGTATACAAGTCGTGAATCCGCAATTTTCTTTTTTTCCAAGAATGCGTGTGTGCAGAAGCAATGTTTTATATATACATATATATATATATAAATATATATGTATATATATTTCGGAACATTATCTTTCTTCATCTCTTGTTGATTTCATCGTCTCAGTGCCTGTGCGTATGTTAGCTTTTTTGCTCACTCGCTCACATAATAAGCTGAAATTTATTTATGATACTGTTGACATTTTGAATAATCGTAAACTAACGTTTTAGTAGCAAACTAATTATTATAATTGTGAAAATCCAAATAAAAATAAATAAAAGACAGCAAGTTATAAAAGACAATAAAAACTATTTATGTCTATTTTAGCTTTTCATTCTTATTTACAGAATCAATTTTTACATATTTACAACATACGTTTTCGTCAATAATGTAAAATCATTTTTGAAATTTAATCATCATAATGTACAATATGCACAGACCTTAAAAAATTAAGGAAAATAAATATTACTTTTTTATTTTTAGTAAATGTTATTTTTTCTGCTCGTCAGAAGATACGATCTGAGATGCTAAGTTGGCAAATTTCGCCATGTAGTCTACACTATTTTCACCGATCAAGCAATGAATATTTGTAACCTGCAGACAAATTCTTAATAAAATAAACGTTAAATTTTTGTGAAATTTAAAAATATGGCACTTACATCTGAAGATGGTCTAATGATTTCAATCATAGGAACTTCTGCCTGACTTCTCTGGGAACCCTTTACAGGTGATTCAAGTTGACCCAAAAAACTGCTCAGAGAGAAATCTGCAACCTATTAAAAATAAAATGATTTAACCTTTTTGCTTTTAAATTTATTTAAAATTTTTTTGTAAATAAATACATTATTTAATTTTTGCATTAAAAAAGTTTTTGAATTATATTCAATGTTACCTCGCTATTCAACCACTGCTGCTCGCCTTCCTTCAAAATTTGCATTGCACTGGTAATACTCGAATTCGAATTCGTAACTTTTGCTGGATCTCCTGTTCTTCCATCTAATACGCCTAAAAAGTGTTTTTGAGTAACATCGATTACTATTTGCTTGTTGGATTCGGCAGGATTTTCATTCGATGGAGATTCGGTCATTGAAGCTGTCTTTGTACCCAGGGAAACATTTCTGACTTCCGGAAATGAGATCTGATGAGGTACTTCAGGAGTAATGGGAAGTACTCTTTGAACTACGAGACTTCTTTGTCGTAAGATTCTACCTCTTCTGCTAAATCGAGACTTGTATTTCTAAAACAAAAATAATAAAATAAATACAAAGGTATTAACACTACATCAATTTTAAACATTTTTAGTCATTACATCTAATTGAGTTTTGAAAGCTTCAGGAGCACTCATTTTATGATAAGTTTGAGGTATTAATGGTCTTCTAAAAGTTGACTCTTTGGTTGAAGGTATCCTCGATGAGATCACGGTTTCATTACTCCCAGATACGTTATCGTAACCCTGCAATTAATACAAAACAAGTTTAATGAAATTTAGTCATACATTTTGAATAATTTTCATAAGATATTTATTATTTAATTTCTTACTTTACTAGTGCCATAACTATGCTTAGCTATCGACAACAATTTCTGTAATGCTAAACTTAAACAATTATCCTGAGAAGCTGCAGTAATTTGATTCGGTTTATCAGTTGACGATTCTTGCGCTGCTGGCTCCCACCAATATTCTAATACTATTTTCGAATCACGTCCAAACTATAGTTAAAAATGAAAATTTTTTAGTTTTAGTATAATTTTGATAACAAATTTATAAAAATACTTACCATTAAAAAAAGATCTCCAACTGTTATTGTATTTGCTTCTTCTACATTCCAGCCCAGTCGTATTCTTTCAACCGTTTCTCTGCCTGGAAAACCACTAGAACTAGCTGCTTGATCAACTGCTGGTTTTTCAATGCTACTGGGAGTAGATACTTTTTCTGAGCTAAGTGCTACGTTTGAGGATGTTGATTCTGGGAGATCAACGTCACTATTGTCGGGTAAATCATCAAATTTACTCAGTCTTTTATCTCCTTTAGATCTTTTTACATTTTTCTTTCCAACACTTTTCAAATATTGCATTGATCCTAGTAATTCGACTCTTGAACTTTTCAGTCCAAGGCGAGTTTCATAAGAATTCAAACTGACACTGTTGCTTGTCAAATATTCTCCAAGATTTACAACTGGCAGTGTTATTTTACAGCCTTCTGGAGGAGCTACACGTAATAGCTTTGAGCCTTTGCCTTCTGCATTAATGAGATCCTCAATATCAGCAGGCTATACAAGGTGGATGTAAGAAAAAAAAAGAAACAAAAGTAATTGCAAAATAAAGAACTGTCAAATAAAAAGGATACAGTTTTAGGTCTCCACGGTTTCCATCTTTGTTGTAAAAATGATAGTATACTGGACAGTCGTCTTTGAATGGGAACAAGGGTTCGAACTCTAGGATTCATGGCCAGTGCCTGCACGTGCCACCAAGTAATATTATTTCCTGGTCGTAACTCTAATGTGACTCTCGAGGGTAATTTAATATCTTCTTGCCAGCCTATTAAAATAAAAATAAATATTGCAGTGTCTAACATTTAAATGTAGTGTTAATTTATTTTTGTTCAGTAAATGAACGTTTTTAATTATAAGGATATGAAGCAGATAATACCTTCTAATTGATTCAATCTTCTGAGAGCTCTACAAATTGGTGTTTTAATTCTCATTGTCTTCCCTCGTAGTCGAACTTGTGTGGATCCCCAGTAAACTAACTCATTTAACTTCATTTGTACTTTCTCATGCATTCTTGGTAATTTTCTTCTAAGTTCTCCATAATTAATTAAACCATAAAGTTCTTGTGATGTTTTCTTTACGTCTAGAATCATTTTTTCATGTTGATACACAAATATGCATATTATAATTTTTCATATATATATATATACTAACCTTCTGAAAATTTGAGATGTTTTGATATTTTTAACCAAGTCCGATAATAAAAATGCCTAATCTGTTCCTTATTCTTTATGTTTTTTTCGGGTAATCCCTTTTTCTTTCCTTGAATTAAAAAGTAACTCTGAAGAGCATCAAAGTCCTTGCCAAATTCATTAACAGCTTTAAAGAAAGTGTTTTTATCTTCCATGGACCATAGCTCACAAGATCTTTTCAGAGATCTCATAAGTTTAGCTTCTGCTTCTGGATCATCTTTTATTTCTGTATGAATATAAATATATATGTAAAATATATGATTTATCTTTTTTTAATAATTTAATATTCAAGATTAAAAAATCACACCTTTTTTCTCACTGGTAGATGATTCACCATCCAAGCGCATTCTCTTTGTCCCTCGAGCAATTCTAGCATTTGGATTTTTAGAATCAGCCACATTTTTATTATCCAAAGTTTTGATACTGTCCTGTGTGGATGAACCCTCTTCTTTGTCATCATTATTGTCATCTCTAGAAGGGCCTGGCTCCTCCAATATGTGTGACTCCTCCTGAGCTGTGTCATTAGAAGTTCCTACAGTATCAATTTCCATTTCTGAGGAAGCCATATTTCACCCTGCAAAATTATACTACAATTTACTACAATTACTTAAAAAAATGTCATCAAAACAAAAACAGCAAAACAAAGTTCGATAATTTAAATAAACAAAAGTCGAACGTGAACGGCGAGTATAAGTGCATTGTTGTGATGCGAATGGCGTGAAAATAGAAAGATTCATTTTCAGTTAAAATCATGACATAAATATTCAATTCTCGTTCGGTAGAATAAAAAATTACCTCAATGCTGAAGCTCTTTTCAATCTTCGAAGCAAAAATCACTCACATAACTCTGAAAACTCATTTTTTCTCGAGGACGGCGACCATCGTAATCGTATGATGTAAACATAACCAAACTGTTAGATTTACTGTGACTGCTGCGAGCGACGCTTGTAACAGTTCCGGTGTAATCGGCGACACCTAATCCATTCCCTATGCAGAAAAATGTTGACTGCCGTCAGTAAATATACAATTTTAGTTATTTTAAGAGCACAGAAATCAGCGTACATCTTTCTTTCAAAATCTCTAAACTTTCAAGGGAAAAGCATTATTTAAATCAATTCATATCATGTACCTATTCGTTATCATATGTTACTAATTATAAGGGTGGAAAGCTTTTTAAATTTTAAAATTCGCGCCGCTCATCTGTCAACGATATTAAAAAAACAAAATAAATAGTAAACCAAAATCACGACTAAAATATTGTTATTTTGACGAATTTAAAGAAACACTTTTCATTATCTAAATAGATCCAAATAGAATTTGAACTTGAATTTATCATTTTCATTTTTCAAAATGATATTAATTTAAATTTTGTGATTATCCTTATTTATTAATGACAGTTTAAACAAATCCTTTCAAAATTAAAAGATTTAGATAAATTTATGCATTTTCATGTAAATACAGAGCTTATTACACATTAAAATTTGCATTTATTGCATAACAGCATTAAAAAAAATGAAAAAATTACCAATAAAGATGTAAGCAGTTATAAAATACGATGGTATCATCAATAGTTAAAGTACTGAAGCAAACAAGTTGATTGAAGCGCAAAAAACTTAACCTAATCACTGCACTTATTTTATTCCCTTTTAAATTGTGAATTAGCGCAGATAAAAGTGTAGATAAAATTGTAACCATCATTCTTCTTGATTAAAAGTTACTTTTTTGCCAAATTTGTTCTTAAATTGTACATTGAAATAAAATGGTTAATTACAAATAGTAGATAAATTCGAATAGCAATATTTTGACGTTAATATATTAAGGTTCTCTGTTATTATTAAACTTCTGAAAAAAGTGATGTAATCGCGGCTAGCAACACTTCCAAATAATTTGCAACTGATAACATTGCACAACAGCTGCTAACATTTAAAATCGTTCTAGAAAAATTGTCATGTAAAACATGAAATTTTGGCGTGCCTCCTCTCGCAAGGAAGCCTGCGCGAGAAATCATGCCAAGTTCCCGCATCTCAAATTTTCGAAATCGAAGTCTTTTTTTTCTAATTCAGCAAAATGATATGGTCAATTTTTCCAAATAGTTTCCAAAATTAATTTATTGCGCCAGGCAGCTTATAGTGTTATAAATCGGCGCGCGCGCTCTCTCATTAAGGCGCAAGCGGTGTCCGCCCACACCTCAATTAAAATCGAAGCTATCGCTCTTTGTCAAAGCCCTTTTGTGCTCGGCGACAAAAGCGTGAAATATCCGCGACGGCCTTGGAAATCGGTCGATCCGCGATTTGCTTCTAAAACGGCTCGATCTCCCCCCACTCCGGTAGAGCGGCAACCTCGCGAGCAGAACATCGCGGGGCACACCGATCCTTGCCGACGTCTGCTTCGCAAGCTGAAAAGCAGAAAGGAATAGACCCTTTGGCAGGGCCTTAGGACCGACGGTGGATTTGTTTTGAGGCGCGCTGCGTCCTAGGAACGACTAATCGGCACGTGAGCAGCGCGCTGCGCGCGAGAGAGACGGCGCGCGACATTGTCGCCCCCCGCCAGCGGGGCTTGCTCGTGGATGTGTGTACGTATATGCAGCTCTCGGCGAGATAGACGACGGCGGCGGCGACGGCGACGGCGGCAGTGCAAGTGTTCGTCGGACGTCGTCGTCGCGCGCGCGCGCGCTGCTCGCACTTTTTCTCGGCGCACTCGCTCTCTCGCTCTCTCTATCTCTCTCTCTTTTCGCGCGCTGCGCTTAACCTTGACGAGTGTGTGTAGCAGGCAGCAGCAGACGTGTCTTGCCTAGAGGTGAGGGTGCCTGCACATTTTATTTTAACCTCCCTTCCCCTGCCCCCCGCCGAATATCAGTCTACCAGACGTACGTGTAAGCGCGAGAGAGCGCTGCACGAATACAAGCAGAATTCTGATATTTCGCGACGTATACGCGCACTCGCTCTCTTTCGCGCGATTCCTTTTCGATTAATACATCCTCTCTCTCTCTCTCCCTCTCGTCGGGTGAATACATTACTCCACTTTGCATCGGACCGTATTTATTATTAGAACTGTTTGTGTCCGCGAAATTTTCCAAGAGTACGGGCCTCCGTCTATCTCTCTCTGCTCGCGCGCCCTGGGGAACTCGCGGTCGCCGTTCCTCGGGAATGCTCCAACGTCTAAGAGTTTGACGTGTGCGTGTGTGTGTGTTTGCGTGCGTGCGCGCTCCCCTCCCCGGCCCAAGCGTGCGTGCGTGTGCGGAAAAGGAAGCAGACGAAGAGAGCTGTTGCAGTGTATTGTCATCGGCGTCGTCGAGGCATCGTCGTCGTGGAGGCGCCTGTCTTGGTCGTCGGGCGCTGCGCGCTGCGCTGGGACGAGCTAACCTAAAATGCGGCCGCAACTGGCGAACAACAACGCCGCGCTGGCGGTCGCGCTGCAGCTCGTCCTGCTCTGCTCCTGGAGATGCGGTCCAGTGACGGCCGGAGGTGGAGCCCTCGACTCCGGTACCACCGCCACCTACCACCCAGCGTCGAGCGTGCCCGTCGCCGCCGCGACAGCTTCTGCTTCCGCGGGAGGTATGTCGGCCGGAGTCGCCTCCTTCTCCAAGAGCTTGAGCGACGGCCTTGCCAAGGCAGTCGCTCACGAAAATAGAGACCGTAAGCACTCTTTCCTCAACTTTGCTCTTTGCTCCTTACTGCCTTGGGAGATGGAATGATTAAGCTTCATCAAACTTGAATTAAGCTGCACAAGGAAATTTACTCTTTGACTCATTACTAATTGTTTCCACTGATATTACAGCACTTTTTAGAATACTGCTTAGACTTAGATTGATGGATTGCATGTTTTGTACTTGCCTTATTACCAAAATTATTTATGAGATAGAAAAAGATTTGTAGATTCCGTTAAGGATAATAGCTGGTTTTTTTCCTAGTGGTATTGACAGGCCTTAATTGAATTTAAAAAAGATTTAACACTGCAAAGAGCAGCAAGTAAAAGTATTAGAGTGTTTTTTATAGTGTTAAAATATATGTGTTTGATCCTAATAAATCTTGTATTTTAAAGGAACTGATTCCTGTAACGATGACCTGGCTTGCATAACTATGGCTTCCAATGATAGACTAGGTTTGGAGGCTATTAAATCGCTCCATAGTCAGTTGGATGATGATGCCAATGGAAATATAGATCTGTCTGAATCTGATGATGTAAGACTCAAATATTGATTATTGTTTTTTAACAGCTTTTAACACTACAACAACTTTGTAGTAATAAATAATAATAATCTATATTGTACCTAATTTTTATAGTTTCTTCGTGAAGAATTACAATACGAAGCTGGATATGAAAGAAGGCAAAGGGCATTTCATCATAATGACGATATGCACATTAGTGTTCGAGAGTTATGGGAAGCTTGGCTTAGATCTGAGGTAACATTTAATTACAGTGATAGTGATTTTTGTAGAAAGATTGTATAAAAACATTTAATTTTCACAGGTTCATAACTGGACTATAGAACAAACATCTGAATGGCTAAGCAGTAATGTGGAGCTTCCTCAGTATGTTCCTACTTTTATTCAACATAGAGTTACAGGAGCTACACTTCCTAGGTAACACAATTTGCAGACCAGAAATCAAATAATTTTACTTGATTCCATGTTCATATACTTTTTGATTTATAACTTTAGGTTGGCTGTGAACAACATGCACTATCTCAGCAATGTGTTGGGAATTAAAGATCCAATACACAAGCAAAAAATTGCCTTAAAAGCAATGGATGTTGTCCTTTTTGGGCCTCCAAAAGGTCAGTTCTTGAAAATTAAGCTTCATTAATAGTTTTTTTACATAAATTATTAGTCACAGCTGCTAATCCAAATGTGCATTTTCAGATACTGGACATAGTTTGAAAGATTTAGTTTTAATTACTCTCTTATTTGGGGCATTGATTGGATGTTGGTATGCTTATCAAAAGAAAAAAAGTTCTCAAAAGGATCTTCACAGAATGATGAAAGATATGGAGAGCCTTCACAAAGCTGAGTTAGAACTTAAAAGTTTGCAAAAGGAATTTGAAATAGTGAAAATGGAACAAGAAAGTGCCACTACAGAAAAGCAAAATTTAGAAAAACGTTTGAGAGATGAAAGCTTAGGATTGCATGCATCATCTTCTGACCTTGAAGTTTCTCAATTAAAGGCAGAAATTGAAGTGAGTCACGTATTTATATATTATTGTTATTATTGTGAGGACTCAAATAATTACTAAAGTAAACTAATTTTGTAAAATTCCTTTTTTCAGATGTTGAAAATGGAATTGCAAAGAGCAGAAGGAGAACTTGAAGATCGGTGTTGGTCTCCCCCGGTCGGTCTTCAGCATTGGCTACAATTAACTCATGAAATAGAAAATAAAGCTTACATGAAAAAGAAATTTAGTGCGGAAAAGCAACTGCAGAGTGCGCGGGAAGCTGTAAGTTTCAAAAATTTGGCTTTTTAACACATCTTTATCCAAAGTATATTTTTCAACATACTAATGGAATGATATCTTTTGTAGTGCGAAAAATTAAGGAAGAAACGATCTAGCTTAGTCGGTGCCTTTGTTTCCACGCACGGAAAATCAATTGATGAAGTTGACAAAAGTATTGTAGAAGCCAGAACAGCATTAAATGAAGTAACTGCAGAATTGCAGGAACGAGTACACCGCTGGAAACAAATTGAATTACTTTGTGGTTTTAATATTATTAATAACAATGGACTATCTTATTTAGAAAATATGCTTTACAGAGGAGCGCCAAATGGCAGAAGTCTTGGATTTAGGGGTAAGTTCATAATATTAGGAATTTCAGATTCTTTGAATAGTTTTTAGCACAAAAGTATAACTGCATAATGATATTGTTGCAGGACGCCTTAGTAGCCAAGATGATTTGGATGATGATGTGAGCTCATTATATACGCCGTCAATCTCAGGTGCTGCAGGTAAGCAGGAATTGGACAACCATGACCACTCCAATTGACTGATTTTTGCTCGACTTATTTTGTAAATCTCCTCTCCACCTTTCCTCTGGTGAAGCCACTGCTTTTTTGCACTGTAATGGGTTTTTGGTACATCGCACAACGACAACTTTTTAACGTGACTACAAAAATTTTGAATTAAATTTTTGTTTGAAAAAAAATATCAGTATTTTAAGCCGTTTTCTTATTGTGATTTTTCTCGTCAGGACGAGTTATTTGATAATTTATAGAGAATACTGTTTTCTTATTTGTAAGCTACTTCTATTTATGTTATTTTGTGTTTCAAAAGCAAATGTTATTATCGTATTTGACTTTAGTGGAGGGGATATAACTTCAGAACAATTTTAAAACGCGTTTTACTTACTAATTTTGTAAATATACAGGTACGTTATAGTTCTTGCAATTATGTGTTTGTATAGCAATAACTGACATCCGTTATTCTACATTCATGCATTAGATTTACGTACAAAAATTCTTTTAGTAAATATCATCTACATAAAGTACTTGTGTAGTTAAATAGTACAAAAATCAGTAGCAAAATGATGTCGAAGACTTTATCAAGTCTTTAAATTTGTGCCTTAATCTGTGCATTTCTTACTACTTTATTTGAGATTATTAAGTCAAAGTAGAACTTTGGTTATTCTTTGAATCTCTT
>UCOM01000022.1:0-192946 GCA_900474385.1 Ormyrus pomaceus | reverse complement strand
GCGCCGGTATATATATATATATAGGACAACGGCCGGCGCATTAAAACGTCGCGGCGGCGCGCGATTTTCAGCCTTAACGGGCGAGATTTGCCCGTTTCGGGCTAATATTATGCGGCCGCGTAACTTTACGTGGAAACGGCAGTAAATCAAACGGCATTTTCCTTCGTTATCTGGAAATGATAAGGCACGATAATCGCGGCCGCGACTCGGGGAGGTTATCGACCCGCGATCGGCGGCGGCTCTCGTAAAAGTGTCAATTTATGCCGGCGTTTCAACAGCGCGCTTTTGAGTGCTTAATTTATGCTCCGCGCGGCATTACGCGCCTCGATCTCAATTGCCGGTGCAGGTTCCGCGCCGTATAAATAGGCCGATCCGAGAGAGAGAGAGACTCGATCCGGCCGGGGAAAAAAAAGCCGGATCGATCGAGTGGTAGACGTCGGGTGTAAACGTTCGTAGCGGCGGGGATCGCTGCTAAACAAGGCCTGCGCGGGACACACAGATGAGAGAGCGAGAGAGAGGCGAAAAGAAGAAGCGCGAAAGAAGGACGGGGCGCGTTTAAGGGACGAGCTCCCCACTCATAACGATCTCTCTCGCGAAAGGAAAGTGCCGGAGCACGCGTACCGCGCGCCGCCGCGCTCTTTTCCGATCGCGTGAGTCGCCGGCACTTCCGGTGCTGGGAGAGAGAAACTATACAAGTGGCTCCGAGCGCGCAACCTGTTCTTCTCCTTCTGCTTCTTCTCTCCCGCCGCTGCCGCCGCCGCCGCCGCCTTCTTCTTCTTTTCTCGAGCGCTCATCCGGCCCAGAAACCCGCCGACGGTCCGTCATTACTTTGCCCCGAGGATGTATAACTACATTACAGTGTAGAAAAAAGTCCGCGCCCCGCTCGTGCGAAACTTCGAGCCGTCTATAATACTAGGAGAGCTGTGCAGGCCGAAACCGTACGTCGAAAACAGAAAAAAAAATTTTTTTTGAAACTGCCTCTCGCCAAACTGTCCACTCAATTTCCGCGCGGCCCGTTCCTGCACGGCTTTTGTGCGCTCTCTGCGGTTTCGACTCCATTCGTAGAATGTCACATTAGCTTTCGCTTTAACCTCAATTAAAGCATTTTTCCTCCCCCCCTTCGAGCGGCCGATTGTTAAAAAAAGGGCTCACTCGCATGCGGCCGTTAATAATTCTGACATTATTATTCGCAATTAACGTCATTCGCGCGTTTCGCCGGCAGCCAGGTTCGAAAGAATCGTAATAGCAGGCTTAAAAAGAAATAAAAAATGCAAGGCAGCGAACCGCCTAAAAATGATAACGCACCGTCATGGACCTGTCATGTACACATATAGTTATTCATACACGGGCAAGCGTAGTCGTACGTCATGCGTGTCTGCACGCAATTTTGTCACCCGTTCCGTGACTCTCGCCGACGGCATGCGGGACGACGGCGGCGGCGAGAGGCGACACATTCAGGTGAGCGGACGCGGCGGCGCAACGAAAAACAGGCATTAAACGCAAGTGCAACAATGGCAAAGCAAGCGTATTACCATGCATTTCACGGCAATTGCTACTGGCGAGGACTTTATTCCACCGCGCGCGGCCAGGGTCACTGCCACCGGGCGGCGTTAATTATTTAATTATTCGCGTGTGAGAATGTAAATAAGACGGAGAGAGAGAGCGGCCCGTGTGTGTAATTGACGGAATGGAAATGCGATGCGCGCGATGACGAAGGTGCATTAGCGAGCAGAGATATATATATATGTGTGTGTGCGCGCGCGCTCGCGAGATCCTTTGAGGATTTTCTGCAATTTACTTTAATAAAGCGGCTACCGGTTCCGATGATTGAATCCGTCGATGCTTTGAATATATTTTCAGGAAGTTATTCAGACCTATAGGCGCGTCTGCGGGCAGGAATAAGACAAAGAGATAAATCCATCCCCGCGTAATTACGCGAGTTAATTAGAGTCTACGCCTTTAATTACGGGGGATCCATATAATTTTCGCTCCTCGTTAAAGGCGAAGCGAGCTCGTACATAAAAATGGGCAAAGACATTTCTAAAGATCGGCGGCGGCGGCGGCGGCGCGCGCCACAATGAAAACATTGGCGGAAGAGTCCGAAAAAAGGCGCGTAAAAAGGGAAGCGAGCCAACGAGCCTTTACAGCAGCGGCTCTCTCCTAATCCGAGCGAAAAGGCTCTAATTCCTTTCTCTCCCCGAGAGCGAGCAAAGTACAATAAACAGAGGTTTTTTGCCTCTGCGGTTTCGCCCGTCCGTCCATCCGTTCGTTGGCTCGAGCTGCAGTTCAATTTATTCGCAGCCAGCCAGCCGGCGGAGTAAACCCACACGAGGGACTTTTTGCCCCGGTTTTCTCGCGCGCGCAATGCGTAGGGCGCTCCGTTATTTCCGCGAATCCGGATAATAAATTCTCGACGCATGATCCCATCGGCAGCGGCGCGCGGCTCTTGCGATGACCGTCGTCGCGAGCCGCGCGGCCATTTTTATTCCTCCGAGTAAATAGCGAGCTCTCCGCTTTCGTCGACTAATCTCTGGCGCACTCCGCTAATTGGGCTCAATTAGCGACGATTGTCGCCGCGATTATTTCATTACCGGCGATGAAAACCCCAAGGAGAGGAATTCGAAAATCAGGGCGCCGCGTATTATATATACCCGAGATGAGTGAGAGAGAGAGAGGCGGCGATCGAGCGAGATTACGTGAGCAGAATGCGTTGACGCCCGGAGGTCGGTGAACGACCTTGCCGAATCTCAGGCGGCGCGCTGCCCCGAAAAAAGTGAAGAATAGGAGGCGTCGCGACGCCCGGTGACACTTGCCAAATTCGCGGCTCCGATGTATACTGTTACTCGCGCGTTATCGGACGTTTACGGGACGTATAGTCGCTCGAGCCGCTCCATCGCTTCGTAATAGCTGTTAGCGCGGCTCTCGCGCTCTGATTTATTTCAGGAGATTATAAAAAACGGAGCGAAAGCTGCGATTAAGTTTAGTATCGGGGCAGAGCTGCCTGGAATATGACGAAAGCAGTCGGAGATTCATCATTCATTCTCGCTCGCTCGTAAGTCCCGGCGTTTTACAGCGTATCCCGTAATAATTAGTGAATCGCCTTAATGGAGACGTTTACTGGCGCACTGCTATCCTCTCTCTCTCTCTCTCTCTCGCGGACGGCTCTTCCTCTATCAGAATACAGTTCGTCAGGATTTTCCTCTAATTAACGCCGGGCGTACGGTTTTAGCGAAGCAGCTGTGTTAGTTTTGGCTCTCGCGCGACGAGAGCCCGGCGTACTTGGCAGATTACGAGTGGCGAGCCACCGAAAGAGCCGGGCATTTCTCAATCAATGACGGTAAAAAGCGGCTGCTTAACGGTCCCTCGCGGCCCGGCGAAAATCAGGCCTCTTTGGCGCAAAAGGAGCAGGGAGAAAAGCCGGCGACAAAAGGGAGAAAAGGAGGCGGAGGAAAGAGGGGGGCCAACTGGTAATTTTTCGGGCGCGATTTTACGAGCCGCAAATCACAGCTTTTTGACGTATGTCGAGATGAGAGGAACCGCGCCGAAAATACGATGCACGCGCGGCACGCAGCAAAGAGGGACGCTGCGCGGGGAGGGAGAGGAGGAGGACGGTGTCGGCGATCGACTTGAACTCTGGCGCACAGAGAGTTCAATCGGCGGCGGCGGCGGCGGCGGCGCCTCGTCCTAGCATCGAAGTCTCCTCCGCGCGCCGCGAGCGCCCGGGTAATGGCTTTTCCGACCTCGTTTTCCACTTTTCGCTTTTTCTCTCTCTCTCTCTCGCTCTGCCCGCCTCGTCTTTGTATCTCCGATGAGGCTTTTTTCTCGCGTGCGCGCACGTAATGGTTCCTCTCGCTTTTTTGTCGCGGCTCTTTGCTTAATTGTGGGATGGAAGTTAAAAGGCCTTTCCGTTAGGTCTTTAAATGACTTTTCAAAACGGACGGCTCTCCGTCTCTCTCGGTTGTCACCTGCGTCGTTATTTTTGACGCGCCGCGCTATTTACGGCCTCGAGCGGGAATCTACGAAGGGCGCAGGCGACTTGCGTCACTTCGATTCTTCGCGGAAGCTGCAGATTCTCGCGCGAGCGGGACGACTTTTTTCGGCCGCATCGCAATCGCCAGCGTTACCTTCGAAGCCGAGCGTTTTTTCGCAGTGCCGAGGAGAGAGCCTGCTTATCGCCGGGCGAACCTCGCCGCAGAGGCAAATTACTTGCCGGAGAGTGCGAGAGGGAGAGAGCGGGAGGCACAATGAAGGTAGGCTCGTAACGCTCGAACTTTTAAAGGCCGGGCAGTAAAAGAGTCGCCTTTTCGATTTTCAATTTCGCCAATTGCGAAACGAGACGATTCGGCTCCGCGGGTCGTTAAAGCCAGAGGCCCTTCGGCGCCAGAGGTGCCTTTGTCGCCGATTTCGTTCCGAGTCACGACTCCGCGCCGCTCGTCCGCGGACTCGTGTCGGGGATCGGCCGACGAACGCATAATTGGAAAGCCGAGTTTTTGAGAGAGAGAGGCCAGAATTCGGCGGGAAAAATTCACGGCCTCTCGCCTTTTTTATTTCGAGCTTTGTATCGATTCCCGCTCCGCGGCGCTCTTCTTAGCCGTGTGTTCCTCCGCTCGGGGCCTCGACTTTCGTCTTTTTCGTCGCATTTCCATGAGCGATACGCGATTATTCGAGAGTCACGCGCGCGCGAGATGTATCTTTTTTCCATTGTTCGAGCGCGTACATAAAGAAGTACACACGTACGGTGTTCGGCTGGTTTCTTTCTTTCCGTTTCGTAGTCGTCCTTTTTTTCCGCCTCTCTTTCTCCCCTGTCTCTCTCGCGCGGCGCGGGCTCTTTTTTCTCCTTCGTCGAAGGCAGGACCCCAGAAACGATTTCGAAGGCCCGACGAAGGCTGCGCAGCGCCGAGCGAGATAGAGCGAGAGTACGAGAAAGAGATAGAGAAAGTGTTTCGGTGAAAAACTCGATGGGGCGTAATTCATCATCATTAAAAAATCCTGTAGAAATTAATCACTATTCCATTCTTTCGTTTTTCTCGAGCGGCGGCGGCGCGAGATTTATGTTACGTTTTCGGGGCAGAGTGTACACGCTCTTCGAGGCTAATGCACTAGATCACCGCTAACCTGCCCGCACCTTTCTCTAATCAAGCCGAGTGACGGGCGAGTTATTTGTCAGCCGGGCCCCGGCGGAAAAACACTTTTCTCCCGTCTCCCGGCCGATTTCTTAAAATGCATAACCGCGCCGCAAAGGGGAGGAATTAAGGCGGCGTTCGCGCCTGAGAAATCGCCTCGGTCCGGCACGCACGCCAATTGCATCTCGCCCTCGCCACGCGCCCCGCTGCAGGATCGCGCCTAATGACAAAGGAGAAAAACGAGCGCCTCCTTCTAAGACGGAAAAGCGCCGGGGCCCCATGAGAGTCCGGCTCGTTACAAGGCTTCGAAAAATATTTCCTCGACCATTGTCCGAGGAATTTCGTCGGCGTTTATCGCGAGAGGCGAGAGGGAATATTTCCAGATAAAGAAAACCGGAGGCCGAGAGCGCTCGCGGCGGAGAGTGTTTTTCGAAAGAGAGGCAACGCTTGACGTGCGAGCTAAGATAGAGGCTTCTCGCGCGCGCAGTTTAGAGCGGAATATTATCTCGGCTCGGCTTTATTTGCTGGCTTTTCTCTTGCGACAAGGTTCGCGCATTAAAAAAATCTTTATCGCTCCGAGAGAAGAGTCCGAAAAACAAAAACGTGATCACTATTTATCATTTGGCGAGACTCGAGCGTCGGGAGCTTCATTAACATCGGCGATCGGCCCGGAGCCCGAGAGAACTTTGGATATCGAGTTTTTTTCTCTTCTAATCATCGAATTTGCATATCGAATTTTACAAAGCGCCGAGCAGCTGCACGACGTTTCGCGGATTTAATGCATTCGGATCTTCGAGTTTTGATCGTAAAGCAGCTCCGAGGACTGTGGCTCGCGACGCGAGATAGAGCTTCGTGTATCAGAGTTTTAAATTTTAAAAGTATTCTCGCACTTTTCTAATAAAGCCCGAGAACACAGGAGGAGCGAGGAATTTGAAAAAATTGAAAATTCAAAACTTATAATGAAAAGCGGATTTATGTGACCCGACCTCTATAAAACGCAGCCAACTTTTATGAATGTAAATTTTATGTATTTCCTTAGCACTTTTAAACCGTTTTTCAAAGCTGTCAAACTTTTTGAGATCTAATTTAATTTTTTTCCGAGCAATACACTCGCCCTCTCCTCTATTTCCCAACTATTTTCCCTGAAAAACTGCGTGCATTATGCACGAGCGGCTGTGGAAGTAAAGCCGAGCGGAATACGGCAAAGTTGGCCTTTCTTAAAATCGGGCGAGATTCTGTCAAAGCCAGGGGGGGAGGGTGGATGAAAATGTTGATGCTTTGAAAACTGGGAACTGCTCTCGTCGCAGCGGATAACGAGCTCGCGGTCGCGTTCACCTTATTATATTACCGTGGGCCCGCACTCGCGCACCAAAGGAAAAGCAAAGCTGCACTTACATCGAGTTCGTCGTGTTCCAGTACATGCTGATGGTCTTCGCGCAATTGCTCACGGTCGAGAGCAGCACCGTTTGCAGGCACACGAGGAAGACGAGGGTGACTATGGACGTGGACACCATGGTAGCTCCAGTCCTCGGCTCCTTGAGCCGGCGGCTGCTTCCTCAGCTTCGTCGTCGTCCTGCTCACCGCCAGCACCACCACCGACTTCCAGCACCTGGCACCACTACTTTCGACACACAGCCACATCCACGACACCACCGCTCGGCACGACGACTATTCCTTCGCAGCTGCCGAACGATCTGCGCTCATCGTCACAGGGGCAATGCAAATGCAATTTACCGACAGGTTCACTAAAGCACTCGTTCCCTCTCCTTCGCACGAGATCACGAGATTAAAAACACCAAAAATCGTCACGATCCACTGTCGCCGGCAACTCCGCAGCTACAGCCCATCGGGCCTGACATTCGGCCCGCTCGAGCGCAAGCGTCCGCCGGCCGCTGCGATCCGACGCTCCGCCGTGCAACTCGACTATCCACTCCGCGGCAGCGCTCGGCAAACAGTTTTCCCCTCGGCCCTCGTCCCTTTTCCGCTCTCTCAGGCCACTGGCTCGTCCTGGCGGCCTGGCCTCATGGCCCGCTGGGGGAAGATCGGCTGCTCCTCGGCACTCTGGGCACTCTGCGTCCTCCTCGACTGCGGCTCGCGGAGTCAAAGTCAACCGTGCTCGCGCTCTCGGGGTGCAAGTGAAAAAGCTGCGCTGAACGATCCAAGAGCGAGTCTGCTCGTCCCTCTCCGGTGCAGAGAGCGAGAGAGATAGAGAAGGGAGCGCGCCGGCACACAAAAGCAACTGCGGACTGCACTGGTTCGGGTCGCGGTATCGGCGCAACGAGCAGCAGCACCTCCTCTCCACTCGGGGTCGCGGACGCGTCTGGCTGTGCGAGCGGCCGACTGAGCGCGAGGCGGCTCAGGCCGCCGCGCCGGCAGCGAGAGCGCCCGTCGGCTCGGCCCGAGCGCCGCCGGAGACGCCCGAGCGCCGCGAGGCTCCGCGCACTCGGCCCCCGAGACCGAGCGATCAGTCGCCGAGCGACGCTGCGCCGCTCGCGGTCTCTCTCTCTCTCTCTCGCGCTCTCTCTCTCTCTCTCTCGCGAGTGCTCTCTTCGGGACCAGTGACTGCGCACCGAGTTGCCACTCGGGGAAACGCGGAGGCAGAAATTTTTCACAAGTGCACTCTTGCCTCTAAGGACATTATAACTTGCAATTATTTTACTTGATTATACTCGAGTGTTTGGCGAAAACTCGCCAAGAGCCCGTAGTAATCTATTTATCTGGTGACGACATTAATCTTAGCTAAATTGAACGTATTATAAGACATTGTAAACGAGAAGTAAGCCTACAATAAATCAAATTCTCACGAAAATACCTCTCTTTATTGCTGCATCTCATCTCCTAAAAATTCAAGCTTTTCCATTTATTCATCGGGATTCTTTAATTTTCGTAAAATTATCATTTTCTTCTCCGCATTCTCTAATCCCGCCATAAATACTCAAGTTATTGCCTCTATCATTGCAAACCCGCCGTTTACGATTTAAAAGTCGCGCATAAAAACCATATTAAATTATATGCTCGATTTCGGTATCTCGCTAATCCCGTGATTTAATTTGAAACTTAATTAGAAGAGGCAAGTGATGTCTAACATGCGAGAGGGCCGATACAGTCTCTCGTCGTAAAAGCGTCGGACCCGTAAAGTAAAAAAATACACACACAGTGGACACGCGATTCCGTTAGAAAGTCTTTTGGTGCGTTAATTTATTCAACAATGAATTCCAATCGGGCGCTCGTCGCCTTGTCGTACAGGACTTGTCGGGGGCAGGTCGAAAAGCGCCGCGCGCTCCGAAAATATAAATCTTTTATGAAACTCGCCCGCATAAATCGCGCCGAGCTGATTTAAAAACTAGCCGCGAGTGATTCCAGCCAGACTTTCGACGACAATCGCTCCCCTCGCGTCTCCATTTCACGTTTGTCGATTTTTCCTTTTTCCGCGCTCGATATATATATATATATATATTTACGAGGCTTTTCCCGCGACGCAGAGGTTCAAAGGCCGGGGTAAAAAAGTGGTTTTACGCCTTGTTGAATGTCTCAATTTCTTTTCTCGAAAGCGATCGCGCGCTTAAAAGCTTTGCTTTTTTTTTCGGCGCAGCGACGGCTCCTCCTCGCGATGGAAAGCCTCTCGCTGCGCTTTCGGGGAGACTTTCCGAGAAAGCGCGTTCGCCGAGTGCGCGCAGGAGAAGTGACACAATCGCCGAGTTTTTTTGAGCGCGAGCACCGAGCAGACTAATAATGAGCTGCCATTCGCGGAGTTTTATGGACCGCGAGGCGTTTCTATTACAGCGTTAAATGACGGAAATCGAAGAGCGACGACTGTCTCTGCTCGACTGCCCGACAAGATTGTCTCTTTCGCAAAAAAGCCCCATCAACGGCTTAATAAACCTTTGCCAATTAAGGCTTAAGTAGAAGCACTAAAGAAACCAGTTGTGTATTTTAGCAATTATTTCCTACAAACTACGCAGCCTTAACCGAAAGCATCTTCGTCGAATAATCGTATTATACAGTCAACAAGGCGCGAACCCGTCGATAATCGGCCGCTAATGAAAGAGCCAACAGGAAGCTGCTAAACTCGAAACGGAATTAACAATCTCTCTCTAGAGAGAGAGAGAGAGAGAGCACGATTCACGCACAGCATCGAGGGTCCGCCGCCGGTCCTAAACATACAAAGTCGGCCGATTTCCACATTCGGCACTCCGAGGGTATATAAGACGCGCACACTCGGGCCGCGTATAAACGTCGAAAGTGGAGCCGCGACGATAACCGGGAAATGATGCTGCTCGATCCTTCGGAGGCAGCCGGGCACATTAATCTTGACTCGGAGAGTCTGTAGCGTCTAAGTGCAGGGCGCTGCAGCGCGCTTCCTCTCTCTCTCTCTCTCTCTCTCTCTGTCGGGCTTTTCGGCTTTTTCCCAGATCTTTGGTTTCCGCTATCTCTCTCGGTTTCAATTTCGGCGGGAGGAAAACAGCGCTGCTCGTGTGGACGTTGAAAAACTTCCTAGACCTGTTCGCCGCTCGTGTTTTTCTTTCTCCTATTCGGGGACGGGATTTTTTTTTCGATGTCTCTCCGGGGAGAGTCGATGTGCAGCCGATCCCCAGCTGCTGACGGCTCTGAGAGCGATATGGCTCGCTCGTCTTGCAAAAGCAAACGGTTTTGTTGGTAAATAAACAACGCGCGAGCATTTACTGGCCCCATTTATTTGTGAGAGCTGAGATTTTGAATAAAACGAATCAAAATATTGTTGAGGCAACGACATTCGATTCGTCTTCACCAAACCTTAGATCACTCAAACGGTGACATTCCTTCCAGCAGTGCACGTCGGAAAGAGCCAGATGCGATCGTTTAAAGTCTCAAAAAAAAGAGAGGAAAAAATGCCCTCGGTAGATAGACTCGAGTTCATATGACACGCGATGAATCAAATGCTAGTTTTATACAGGAATGTTTAGCAAAGGTGAAGAATGATGACGGGTGAAAGGAAAATAGGAGATAATGGATGGGAGTGGCTTCGATTAAAAAAGAAAAATTTTTGTCATCCAATAATTTCCCCGGGAATCCTCAGTAAACGGTTGAAAATTTGTCGTGCAAACTTATGCGCTTGTATGTCAACATGCTTTGCTCGTTAATTTTATTTTGCCACCGTTTCGCTTAATTTACAGGCGTGTTTAAGGAACTCGAGCTCTCTCGCAAAATATTTGAGCGAATCAACATATAATATTAAAAAGTCGATCTCGCTCTCAATTGAACAATATCCAGCAGGAATGAAAAAAGGAAGTAAGAGAGCAGGCAGGCAGGCGGGCTCGTAAAACTCGGCGTGCTGCGTGGGATATACAGTCCCTTCTCCCGTGCGGAGCGGGAGCGTCAAGAAAGTGGCGCCCCCAAGCGAGTTTCTTGCGGCAGAAGCGTGCATCTCGCTGCAGGAACGGGTATCTCTGCCCACGAGCGGACTCGTGTTAGTCATTAGTCGCACTAATACGCCGGGCTTCGAATTTTCTCTCCGACGCGGAGATGGAAGAAACTCGTTTTATTATATTGTTTCCGAGGCGCCCGAGAGGAGTGAGAGAGAGGAGGGAGGGAGTGACTCTAATCGTTAGCCATTGGGAGAGAGAGTCGGGGCTGCGACTAATTAGATTTTTACAGTGGGATCTGAATTTTTATTTTAATTTCTTAATTAAAAATGCCGGCTTTTTCTGGATTAATCAATGAGCCGATGGTATTCTTCGATAAGGGGCTTTGACGATTATCGGGGGGGAATAAACATCCTGGTTTTATTTAATTTTATCAATCAGCGCGCCGTTAACCGGTTTATTAATTTCGACGACGGACGCGCGTTCGTTTAATTTTCGGTGAATTAAAACATTTCGGAAGCGCGCTTTCGCGATTAAATTGACAAATTTAAGCGAAGCGTTTCTATTATTTATTTCCAGCGCGGGCACAGCGCGGGATATCGCGCCGAGCGTTTTTAATGCTCGGAGCTCGGGGACTCTTTTTTTCACAATTCTGGGTCTGTAATTGAGAGAAAAACACGAGTAAGCCCGCGATATCGAGTCCAGTAAAAAGGCATTCTTACTGCGAACTTTATCGTTCTCTCGTGTTTAATCTTTTAAATTATATTCATGCGCATAATAACAATATTTATGCTCGCGGGAATCCGCGAAGAAAAAGTCCCGAAATAACCCGAATTGATTCGCGTCGACTCGCCGGGCGAGGAAAGGGAGCAGAGTACCTAATGCACTTAATCGAGTCGGCGGCGATATTTCGTAAGCGCTGCATCCCCGAAAAACAGCTGGATCGTGTAATTCAAGCTCGGCTCGGGACTTAACGCCGGTATATAAGAGGAGTCTTAAAAAAATCCAGAAGCTTGGACGTATCCTCTTCTCTCCGTCTGCGGCGGCGGCGGCGGCGGCGGCGGCGGCAGCGCGTATCGATTCGAGAGGAGGCGCAGAACTTTCCGGTTTCTCTCGTCGCCGCTCTCGGCCCGTTCGAATTTAGCTCGTAAAGACCTATTTTTATTTCTCGGCCCGACGTAAAGCCGCGCGCGGCATTAAGCGATCTCGAGGCGAGTCGCGGGGTGTTGTCGGGACCGTAATCCTGCGGCCCTTTATTGCCCTTTACGGAACCGGAGAGGAGCAGCGCCCGGCGTAAAAGAGACACGGCCAGCTGAGATGCCCTCGTAAGGCGGGACCGTATAACCCGAGCCCGAATTCAAAATAAATCCATTTCTGGAAACTTATTTCGCGGCCCGCCTCTGTTAAAGCCGAGTTTCGAGGATAACTTGTACGGATATTTACGCGTTAACGCGCTAATTTAATTATTTAATGTCCCTCATCAAAGGAGTAAAAGCTCCTTAAGCTTACTCTTTATTTCGCTTTAACGCTCCCTCTCGTTGCTGATAAATTGTGAATTTTTTAAAACGAAAAAAAAAACGAATTGTTAAATGATTTTCAGAAATTATTCAATTAATTAAATTAAAAAGGTCCGACAGGTTGAGTTTAGATGAGAAATAGCGGCGGAATGAGTTGGAGTAAAAAAGAAAGATGAAACTCGGGATAAAAGGAACAGAGATGATGGCCTATTAGAAAGACACAGCGGTGCGAGAGAATAGAAGAGCTCATAGAGCGGCTTTAATAAGTCGAGTCACGCTCCGTACGGAGATCTTTAAATCGTCCACAAACATAGCCGCACACGATCTCTCGAAAGATCGCCGATCCGTCCGTCTCTGTGTACACACACACACACAAACACAGACAGAGATCTCCGGGCGCTGCTCCTTCTGAAAGCTGCGCGCGCCACCAAATCCCACGTTACGATTGAGTTTCTAGGCGCGCGCGCGCCTAGCTGCAGCATCTTTTGTATCGCTTTTACAATTATTGATAGGAATAATTGAGTTGATAAATGCCCGAGAGGAGGGGGGCTCCTCGCTCGCCGACGATAGAAAATTATTATCCCCGAGACACGATCCTTTGTTTAGGAACCGTTAAGGTTAAGTCGAAAAGCTATTTTATGACGTGAACTGTTTTATTGCCGCGTCGCCTTACTGTTATGTGCCCGCCGGAATTTGTTCAATGGACCTTTTCAATACACGTCCTAGTCGCCGGATAATATGTTCATTGTCTCTGACGGAGCTGCGAGCCGCTTCTCATTGCTTTATTGTTTAGCGTTTTGCGGGCTCGGGCGCATTTTTCCAAAGCTTTTTCGCACCTGCGCGCGCTCCTTACGAGATTCGACTTTCCTGGAAAATGCGCCGGCTAAATTCCGGACACCCCTAATTTTACCGACAATAACCGGGATTACGGCCTTTTCTAGCCTGGCTACCGCCTCTACGTTTTGCATTCGGCCTCGGCCGGGAATTCTCGAAAGTGCAAATTTATGCGAAATTCTCGGCCCGGTAATTTATGCAACAGATTTCGCTACAGCGGAAATGCGTTTTTTCGATTTTCGCCGCCGCGCGACCCGTGTTGCAAAAGCAAACTCCATAGTCTAAAGCGTATCATTTTTCAATGAGCGCTTTACAAACGAGGCAGTAAACTCAAAAGTAATTTGAAAATCGCCTCGGGATCACCGGCCAATGCAAATCGCTTCGACTCCCGATGCACAAAAGCCTCCTAATCCGGAGTTTCACAAATCCTCAAAATATGAGCCATTGTGCTCGGATCCGGCGCAGTTTTCCTCCTCCCCGAGCCGTCGACGGCGACAAAGGCGTCTGGCGCGCAAACACTTGCCGTCTGTGTGCGCGAAAGCGAAAAGCACAGAGGGCAGGAGAAAATCCCAAGTAAACAAGCCGCAACCTTTTCCCCGCACACGACACTCCATTACCACTCGGTCGAGGCGGCGATGCGGCCGGGAGACGGACGGACGCCTGACAGGTACTCAATAGACGCGGATTTTTCCGATACGCGACACAGTAGCCGGGCTGTTTACTCAGGGCTGGAGCGAGAGGCGCGATGATTCAGTGACCCTTCTTGTTTGCGAGGCACGCCGCGATTATCGCCGCCGCGCAAGACGCCCAGCTTGGGCGTTTATGACGAGTCCAGGCGAGGAGATAAGCGCGACTGTTTGGCCGGGATTTTAATGCGCTGGCTTTAGACAGTTTTTAGCGGCGGATCGATGGCCTCCCTTGCCCTAGTTGCTTGCATTGTAAGCAACTGACGCGCCTGAGTGATATTGGCCAGAATCTGCTGCGAGAGACGCGCGACCCTTCCATTGGCCCTCGTGTTTGGATTGCTCGCAGCTCCATTTTCGAATGTAGGATGGAGCTCATTGTTGTTCTTTTTTTAAGTGTATACGGGCTCGAGAGAAAATGGAAGGGCTCCTTTTCCTTTGCGAAATAGAAACCGAGTGATGAATCAATGTTTTTGTTGGGAAAAATTGGGCTACGCCTTTTGTAGTATCGCATAATGTGTCGAAGGTTTTATTCTCGCAGGGTAGAATCACTTTATAATCGATTTCTTTGTAGAAGAGAATTCTTGGTTGGACTCACCGCAAAGTCGAAACTGTTAGGCAAATTAAACTTACGAGCTGAAATCAGCTTGCTTACGTACCTGAAACAAAGAAAAATAACTTTTATTAGTCTATAATTGTAATTAGAAAGATTAGTTTAACAGTGCAACTATATCACACTTTTACAAGTACTTTTTCTCGCCTCCTTACAAATTACATAAACTGGGCATTGCAAAAAAGTAAATACTTCAGGCATTCTGCACTGTCGTAAAGTTTGTAGCATAAAAGTAAAGTGTTTGAAAGTGTTCAATACTGCACTGCGCGCTCGGCTGTTCGGTCACCGTTCGACGTTTCGCCGACGAATTTAGTTTTATGAGGCGAAAACTTTTCAGCCAAGTCTTGCGAAATTCGCGCGAAGCGTAAATGCTATATGATTACATTAAAACAAATAATTCAATAGATTGATTAAACCTTCAATCTTTAAATTTCTATACATTTCACGCAATGCGAAAGGAAAACTAAATTCGAGTTTCTTCAAGGCGCGCGACATCGACGCCAATCAAGCTAAAAGCTAATCCCCAATAAAAACAGGCTCTCTCTCTCTCTCTCTGGCGGTCTCATCCTTCAGGGCATTGTATTCCACGAATGACACCGAAGCCTGCGAGCTTCGGTATCCAAGAACGCAGAAAAGAAGCAGCCGACCACATAGGTGCAGCGTCCGTCGTCGGGCGGCGGCGGCGCGGAGGCAGAAGCAATGGCAGCAGCTCAAACAGGTTCAAACCACACAATCGGGGCCCGATGATCCCCTCGTCTCTGGAATGCGTGCGGGGGATTAACTCCTCAGCGGCTGCCGCTGCCGCCGCCGCCGCCGCCGCTGCAGTCGTCCCGCGAGGCATAGATCGAACTCTCGAAAATCGCCCCGAGAGCCTCAATCGCCAAGGCCGCGCATAAATACGCAAAAGGGACACACCTCGGACGAGACAAGTATCTGCAGCCTCGACCTTGCCGCCGAGATCTCCTTTTATTTTTCAAGCGGCGCAGCCGTCGTCGATATATATTCGATTATATTTATAGGTCTTGTCCGTAGGCGGCCATCGAAATTTACGGCTAGGCGCTTAGCTTTCTCCTTTTGCTTTTGATCAATTTCATTTTTCGCGGAGAATATGCAGGCGGCTTTAATGCCTCGCGATAAACTAGTTATTAATCGGCCGGGCCCGGCTGCGCTATTTACTAATTTGCCGGAAACATAAAATCTTAATGAGCTGAATTTGGGAAAGGAGATCGCCCGGGAGAGAGGGCGAATTTTGAACGGCTTTGCTGAAATTTCGCCGCTGATAACAAACTCGTTTTATTCATTATTAGTGGATAATTAACTTTGATCCGAAATTTACGATGAATATCCCGAGCAATCAAAATCCATCCCAGTATACAAAGTCGGCTTTTTTTCACTCGAAATTAAGTTATTCCGTCTGGAGACTCGACTCGCCGGTAGTGCAGCCTTTCCTTTTTCTCCGATCTCGATATACGATTGCCGCGCGTCCTGCTCGTCTCGCGGCACCTCGTCTGCGTAGGCCCGAGTGCGAGCCATTAGCCATTAGCTATTAGCTATTAGCCAATCTTCGCTCGGCCATCGTTGCCGAACAATGGGCCCCGAGAGCGAAAGATCGATTTCTCTCCTGCTTTTTTGCCCCGTCGCTGGCGTGTATCGCGATTGCTTTTTTGATTTTGACGAGGACGCGCCTTTCGGGGTCCTTTTTTTCGGCCGGCGGTCGCTTTGTTTACCGCGCTGCAGGTCTTTTTGAATGCGACAGGTTTCTAGGAAAAACACGCTGCACATCACGCTTTTAGCGACTGAGTAGACGGTTTTCGGGCTGCGCCAAAAAAAACGGCTGCTCGCGCTCTCGAAAAAAAGCTTGTTTTCGTGTAATTAATTCTTTTGTCGCGCCTAATGGACTTCGAGATTTTCGATATGTATCTAGATGAATTCAGTGTTTCAATTTGATCGTGTTTTACTGTTCCTTTATTAAACAATAAATTTCCACTACCTTACGAAACCCGCTCCCGGCAGACGCCTAAAAAAGCAATCGGACTATTCCTCACTGGTATAGGTCGAGAGGTATATATAAAATCACATTTAAGATTTAAACATTTTTCACGCTTTGAAGTTTAATTAAAGTCCTTCGGTCGGCAGCTGGCTTCTTTTCCTGCCCTTGCCAGACCTGCCGACGACCCTACGGAACTTATATTTCTTCCTCGTAATGGTGCTTTCACTATCGGGGGCTCTTCTCCCGCTCCTCATCTCTCTCTCGGCATCGTCTGGCCAGGAGCGAGCTAACGGCCGAGCGATGCATTAGGCGCAGGCTCGCGTGTCCTTTTCGGAGGTGTTTGTCGATTATATCGCATTGTTTTTTTCGAGATGGATCCGCAGACAATGGGGCTCGGGCTCTTTTCCGGCATTGTTTCCCCCAGACGAACGAAATTCTGGTGCGTCGGCGGTGTATTAGAATATATATATATGTATAAAAAGAGAAGGAACGAGACGAGACATTCGGCGGGGAAAAAAATTAAAAGCACGCAAAGATAACAACTGGTACGCGGAAACACTCAAAAAGATTGGGTCTGACATTAGTGAATAGCTTTTTCCGTTTATTTTAATTGTAATTACAAGAGAGGCTCTTTTGCAGAATTTAATTTCCAGTATAACTAAATTTCTGCTTATTAAACGTAGAACAGAGCCAAGTTTTTTCTCCCATTTTTTATGTATTTTTTAGTGCAGGCTGGGTAAAATGAAAACTTTGACGCAGAAAATTTAATTTTTCATTGTAATTCCTGCCTTTGTAATAACAAAAATACCGATGAAGATGAGCGTAATAGAATGCTATTTTTACAAATTAATTACGAGCATAATAAGAGCGTTCGATAATATCTACACGAAGCCCATCAGGATAAAAAAAAACTTAATTGAAAAAGAAACAGGTCAGTTTTACGCTATATAAAATCAAATGGAAAAATAAATTGATGAAACATTACGCAAAGCGGTTAGAAGAGCAAGCCCCGAGAAGTCAAAACGACGGCAAGACGTTAGAGGTGAGGAGCAAAAACTCCGCGATCGAAAAAAAAAGCGTACACACAAACGATAAGAGAATGAATGACGAGGCAGAAAGAGAGAAAGTGGATGAAGTCTGAGGAGACTACGCGTGCGGCCATTGTTGTATTCCCATTGACGTACTGTCGCGCGTCTGTGTGCGCCCTCGTACACGTATACATATATATATATATATACAGGCAATACAGAGATTCGATGTTTTAAAATGAAAGAGGAAGATTCGGAGCGGCGATACGCGATATGTTTCGAAGGGAGGAAAAGCCCCGTAGAGTCCCTTCCTCGAGAAATTCGAGCATTGTGTTTTTGGACCCACGCCACAACGGCCTCCTATTCTCCTCTGCCTCTTCTCCGCTCCTTCGTCGTATTGATTTGTGTGTGCGCCGAGGTATATAGATGGACTACTCGCGGCGAGTTTCTCGCTCATTATGTGCCCCCGAGACGAAAAAAATCACTTTTATTGAGCGGCGAGCGAACGCACCCCAATCCGAGACGGACAACTTTAAAAGCCGGAAATTTATTCCTCCTTCTACGGGCGAACAAATGTTTTTTCCAGCCTCGAGGTAATTTAGGAGGGAAGAGGAAAACTTTTCCTTTTCTTTCGCTTCTTTTTCTCTCCAAAAATTATATCTTTTCGAATACATTTTTTGAGGCCCACACTTATTTCGATTCTGAGGCACAATGGAAACCTTATATACTGAACGCATGTTTGGACTGGAAATTTATTTCTATTCAAAAAATAATTTACCTACACAAAGCATCAGAGGTTCGTTTAAAAAAAATAATATATATATATGAGCAAAAGAGAAGTGGTTAAAATATAAATATAGAATCTTATAATAAATGAATCACAGATTGAGAGGAATAAGCGAGAGAAGAAAAATATCAATTTAACATTATCCTGATCGATTCGTCGTTTAAAAAAGGCAGCGTCAAGCGGATTTTTCTGTCAAGGATGACACCGATCGCGGACGACGTCTATCCGTTATGGTATAATCCGACTGGGAGACAGAGCCAGAAGCAGACAGCGCCGCAGTGCTGCAGCCGCGACATCTCCCATCTTTTCAGGCGCTCTCTGGAGGCCCACTCGAGGCATTTTCTATGAATCGACGAGGAGAGAGAGAGCGTGCCGCGTAATGCCCTTGTAAATACGCGCGCAGGACGCGTAATCCCGGGCGCAACGCACCAACGGAGGGCGGAAAATAATAATGCCGCGAGTAAAAAAGGAGACGCCCGGCCCCGGCATTATGCGACCTAAGCCCGATGCCACGCCGAGGACCCATGCTGGTCGCTTCCCTGCCCGACTGCCTCGGGATTTCCTTTCATTGCCAGTCTATCGCGCTTCTCTATTCTCGGACCTCTCGACCGTCGTCCCTTTCATTTTCTACGCCCTCCACGCCGCTTTTCCACTCATCCCTGCTTTTTATTTTCTCGTTAGGTCGATTTTTTGTTCTCGATGTTTCCCGCTAGCGACCGCCAAACAATTTTATTTTTACGAAAATCCACTTAAAAAATTCGCGTTAAATCTAAATGAAAGGCAAGGCCGCGCATGAATAACAAATGATTAATCGAATAAGGGAGAGGAAAGTGCATTTACATTTAAAACTATTACAAGCTATTGTCAGAAGCAGGTTCGAGTAAATCGGCCGGGATCATCTGTTACCAAGAGCGGAAGAAGAATATATAGAAACTCGCGGGCCAGAGCGCGTGACACGCTTGTAGCGCTGCTCCACATTTACATACATCGCTGTACCTCATTCACGTGTCTGCGACTCTCGGGCTCGGAGTCTCCTCTCTGCTCCTCATTCATGCATTCCATTCTAAAAACTCGACCGCGCGCAAGCGGCCATCTCTCCCGCTTTCTCTCGTATTTCACGGCGCCCCGTTAGTCGCCGCCTTTTTTTTTTTCGCGTCCACAACCTGAATCCTCCCTCCCACAGCTCGCTCTCCCTTAATCATTTTTCCCGCATGTTTTTCGCTCCATAATGCTGCTCTCCGTGTTCCCCGAATATACATTTCTTCCGACGGAGCCCCTCACGACTGCAGCCCCGGCCGGCCCCGGCTCTCCACGTGCACAATGGCAAATGGTATTCTATTATTCCAGATGGGCCCTCTCTCTCTCTCTCTCTCCCCTTTTCTAAACTCGAGAACTAGCTAGTCCGGTGGAATGCGGCGCTACGTATCTCCCGCGGTTGGCTAACGCGCACCGAAACCAGTCCACGCGTCAGGACGCCGCACTTTGGCAGCCGACGGCGTCATCCCCCTTCGATAACAGGCCCGCTCTCCCCCGGTCATTCATCACACTCGTCTAATAATCCTCTTTGCTCGGCGAGCGATCGGCCAAGGCCCGACTGCCATTCGTTTAAGAGACATTCCGGAATTGCCCCCGAGAGAGCGTATTAATCCCGCGGTCTGATCGATACTGTTTGCATTTCTCCTTTTTCCGACGATTTATTCAGCGGGAGATTTCCTGCCCGCGCGACCAAATTGTGAGAAAATTCTCGACAAGCGGCATAAGTTTGGGGGAGTTGTGGGGGCCGAGGGGGCGGTTTCATTACACGGCGCGGCAACTGTTTTTATCAATAGATTCGAGCTTTTTTTTCTGGTCCCTTTATCTAATCGCCCTGCAGCGGTTACAGATACGCTCTTACGGCTTGTAATGCCCATTCCCCGCCCGGACTTTGTTGGTATTTTAATTTCCTGAACGAATTAATAGGATTAGATAAAGTGCTTGTGGCGGGAGAGAGAGAGAGAGAGAGAACGGTATTTTTTCATCCAGCCAATTTCGTCGTGACAAGCTACTTGTAATATTGAGACTCGCTCGAATCGATGACAAAGAGAGTTCGACCACGCTTCGTTCCTTAGACCAAAACGTGCATCGTCAGGGATGCGTGAACAAAACACGCAATATACTTTATTACGTCAACGTGTGCGCATTATACTAATTCGTGTACGAAATTTCACTTACGAACGTGATCAGTCATTTTTTTTTTTTTTTTATTTCCACTTCAATTTTAGCTCGGCTATTATAATTTTAATGATCGAGCAGTCGAGTGAATTCAATACTCTACCGGCGGCTTTGTTAAGACGAAAATGTAAAATAAGGAATAAACAAGCCTGGTCTTTGATTTATGTTTAACAAATATAGCATTAATGAACGCATTCATGAATCTGCAACTATCGAGTCCTTATTGAAAAGCTTTCTCCTTTTTGCTTTGCTTTCTCTAATGTCAAATTATAAATTCAATTAAGCGGCATTTCTTGTCAAAGAAAAACCCCGTCCAGTAGCGCTCTCCCACAATATTTTTCTCCGACATAACCGAGCTCCTTTTCCATCGTCGACTTGCGCAACGATCGCTCAACATCTGCAAGTCATACCTCCTCGGGTTCGCTTTCCAAAATACCGATCGGGCTCGCGCGAATTCATCTGGGCGACAGCTGATTCCTGGTTCCGCGAGGCGGCCTCCAGGTATCCACTTTTCCGCGGAATGCGTCGGTCGTTAAAAGGCTCCTGCGCCGCGGTCCTTTGCGCGCCGACGGAATCAATCGCTCGTCTCTCTCTCTTGCACATTTCGCAAATTCAGCGCGCACACCAGGCTCGCTTTCGCGTTTCACCTGCCTCGAATAGCTAAATCTCCCGCGAGTACGTGAGAGAGAGTGCGTGCGCGGCTCGTTACCCGAAAGTCCGTTTTAGGCCGAGCTCGAGATGTAAGCTGCGGATTTGAGGGAAAGAGTCGCGCGTGACTGTGTAGGGGAAGAGCTCTCGGTGAAATTTACCGAAAAAAGGGGAGCCACGGCGCGTTTCGTTACTGAAGCGCGCCGTCGTTTGTCACGCATGCAGAAACAAACATTTTTTTATCGCCGCGCGGAGGAGCCCTCGCTTCTCTCGCTTTCTCTCTATCAGAATCTTCTCCCGATAAATTTCCGAGCAGCTTAGATCCATAATTTAACTTTTTTTCTCTTGCTTTTAAGCGCGAGACTAATTTTTTGCTCTCGTCGTCGATGCAGTTCAGTGAGTTTGATAGATGGATAATTATTCTTTGCAGTGTTGGGCTCGATTCATTAAATAAACATTCTACAACCGCTGAACAAATACGTGTTAATATAATTTATGAAATTCAACCCAGCGGAATAATCGAATTAATAAAAATAAGACTAGTGACAAATGACACATCAAATTCGCTTTATTATCGGGGAGATTTTTTTCCGCTCTCCTTGCAAACTTGCAGCGGCGGCGATTGTCAGTGCCGCGCATAATCCGCTCGGAAAATCCGCGAGCAATAAATTAACGCCGCGATCAAAATATTTGCGACTGCCGTCGTCCAGCTTCTTTTTTTCATAATATAAAGCTCGGACACACTGGCAGCCGCGTCATTAATTAATTTAAATGAAACCGCGGGGTGTCGGCTATATGGTGTGCGCGAGGACTGTCTAGCGGTTTTTAAGCCAGGCGTTATCTTAGGAACGACTCAATCGCGCGCGCGCGTGCGCGCCTCGCGCAGAAATCGCTCGGCATCTACATTCATTAAATTTCTTTACACGCGGGCGGCGCGCGGAATTCCTCGAACGGGTGCCATAATCGGAATCCGCGATCTACCGCGCATGCGCCGCCGCCCGGTGCACCGGCTCTATAATAAATCGGCCCGCCATCGGAAGAAAAGGGGGTATAGGCGAAAGAGCGGCCTGGAAAAGTGGCCCGCTGACTTTGTTAACACCTGGGATGTGGGCTTCGTGTCTGCTTGGCGTTCGGAGCAAGCAAAAATCAGAGCCTCGATCAACAGATTATTGATCTGAATAGTTGTTTGGAAAAAAAAAGTGTCCTGCCTTTAGGCACTCACGCGAGATATGACTCGAATGAATGATTGTAGATCCAATGTGGGACTCGCATTTATAATTAATCTTTTGAGAATTTTTATTCGAGGCAAGGCAGCCTGCACAGCTGCAATATGTGAGAATATTTTAAGAAAAAGTTGAGATTTTATTATGATAATGCTGTTGTAGCTGGTACTTAACATTGTTTTCAAGCATCGTAAAGTGTCAATGTGTCGAACTCGACTAGAAAACTGAAGTTCCCGAGAAAGAAAGAGTTGAAAACTCGAGCAAGAGTAGCTGATCATTACGAGAAGTTGAACACCGTTTGCTCGCTCTTTCTCCGAGTAAAAGTTTCTCTCCTTCCCTCTCTGTCTTGCGCGCAGATAAATCAGATAGACAGTCGTGCGGCCAGCGGCAGTTGTAACTTTCCGCATAAGAAGGCGAATTGTATTTTCGCATGATATTACGTTGCGCAATAGCCGACATCATCGTCCGGCGATCGATCGATTCCGTGGGAGGACTCCCGGGACCGGCTAATAAATGCACAGTTTTCGCGTTATCCAGGCCTAGCTCCGAGGATTCGTTATTGTCTTAATCTGGGTGTGTATGCCGTGCGGTATGCGGGTACCGCGGCCGCGCTTTCGTAAAAACGAGACGTACACTCGATCGGCTCCCCGAGAAATAGTTGTTGGCCTATGATTTATGGCAAATGTTTCAATTCTAGCCGAAGTGTAAAAGCGCATTTTTTCGCCGACCCTCGCGGCTGACGAGGGAGAAGCAAAGGCATAATTAAGTTGCTTTTATTGAATTCCCCTGCCATTAATATCCCTCTGTTTTCGAATCTTGAGGTGCAACGTGTAGTCGGGCATTCTATGTAGATCTGCGGTTTGAATTTTAAAATTCTTTTGCAGCTCGTGTAATTTATGAACTAATCAGACCTTCGCTTGCGTCATTTATCTAATTTCACTTTTACTTTGCCGCAGCATCTTTTAATATTACGCTAATTAACAATAAGAAAAAGTACAATAATCTCGACAGAAAATCAAATCAGGCGGTAATATTATTTAATATGTTTCATGCCGATGCTTTCACTCGAAAAAATTCATACTCGAAAGTCTCGGTGTCTTGATAAGATCGTCATTTGGATCCGACAAAGTGAATCGGGAACTCGGAATTTGCTGTGTTGAAATTGATTGATTCATTTTGAATTATGAATAATAATGCAATTTGCGATTTGATTATTGCCTATAAAATAGAGAGAAAAAAAAACACTTTAATATATTCTTGTGTAAAAAGTCACAGAAGGTGAAGGTGTTCTCAAATAAAATGTCTATAGCATAATGTATTAAATATTTTTTCCAAGATTTTATCTTGGGGTTATTTACTTGAGAAAATATAATTAAAAATGAAATTAATTGATCAGATAAAAACGTTTAACAATGGTGATGAAAAATGCCGAAGATTGCATGACTATAGAGCAGCTCACCGCTTACACGATCGTAAGGTCAAAATTGCAAGAAAAATGAAACGGTAACGCGAAAAATGCTCGTTTGAAAAGGCAATTTGAATCTTTCCACAGTTGTGAAAAGTACAAAGTGTAAGGAATAATCTTTCTATTGTACCGCAAAGTACTTAATGACTGCTTCTGATGAAACCTTTTAAGGACTAGGCATTAAACAATTGGGTTAATTCCAGAGCTTTAATTCCCATTAAGATATACAGTTAGTCCAAACACTTTTTCCTAGCCAGTCGGATAAAAAAGTGCGTATTTCAAGAACTAGATTGATAATGCAGCGAATGAAAAGGTTTTTTCCTCGTTCTCTAATAGAGCGATTTCCGGGCAGAGCAGCTCCGTCCTGTCCCGAAAAGTCGTAGCCAGGGGAGGAAAAAAAGGAGCTGGCTATCCTCGACGGTGGGAATAGTCGGCGGCTAATGCTGGAGCTCCTGGCGAGAGAGAAAGAGAGAGAGAAAGAGCGGATCGTAGCGTCCGCTTGCGCGTGCCCGAGGACTTAACCTTAATTAGCCGGCGGCGAGGCCCGGCGAGATTCCGCGCCTTTGTCTCCCGCGCTCGCATGCAGATTCCGAGTGAGCTAATCGGCGATCGCTTTCTCTGCCCCCTCCGTATCGATAATGCGGCGATTTATTGGCCGGGTAGTAGCGCGAAGGGCCGAGGCTGTCCCAGATTCTTCCGGCGGCGGCGGCGGCGGCGGCTGTGGCGGCGGTGCGGCATGAATTACGCCCGGTCATTTAATGCCCGAAGGGCGTAGGCGAGGCCTAGAACGCACTCGCCGCAGAGAGAGAGAGAGCGGCTTCCTTTCGAACGGCGAGAGACTGGCGGTTCAGGTTCTCTCCCGACCGACTCCGTGCCCTCGACTTTTCAGTTTTCTATACGCGGCCGAGGTAGCTTGCCATGGTAGCCACGCACACGACATAAGTCGAGAAGCTACTTTCGTATGCATATTTTCCGCGGCTCGCTGCGGCGCGGTTCGCCTTTGCGCCGCCGCGCGGTGTTTGTATTGCCATTTTTCTCAATTATAAGCTACAAGTGCAACGGGGGCTGCTGCGCGAGCTAACGCAATCCTTGCCGACTGTTCGCGCGCCGCGACTTGTTAATAACATTCTGCGTGCGTCGTTAAAACTGCCGCTTTTTTTATCGACTTTAGAGCCGTTTTTCTTCGAGGCTTGGGAATTTAAAAAAGCATTATTTTCACGAGCGCGCCGCAACAAAAGAAATTCAGTTCGCTCTCGCAAGTGTTGCGTTAAAGTTAATATTTATTTAAAATATGTTTTACTCCTCGCGGCTGAAAAAAAAAGAGAAAAAGAAAACTGAAATTAAACTTTTGCCGCAGAGGTTGTTAAATAAAGCGCGAAGCAACTTGGCAATTAGAAACGAACGCGACTTGCACAATTTAATTTAACTGCCAAGATTCGCTGCTTAATTGCGGAGAAAATTGTTCAACTGCATATGCATTAACGGCGGTGTTACAAAATGTAGTTTCCGAAATTTCAGCGGACTTTTGAGTCGAGCCCGCATATGCATGCAAGAAGCATCGTAAGCAGGTTATAAATTAAAATTTTTCGCCCGAGCGAAAGACAAACTCGAAATCGGAGAAAATAACGAGCCCATTCACAGGGACTATATATAAGCCCGCGAACAAGAGCCTAATCAGATTTTTTCGGGCCCGATAGTAGCAGGAGTCACCCTCGCGTATCCGAAATGTCAAGCCGTGCGAAACTCGGCTCTCCTACAAGGCACCGAGGCACACGACACTCGACACAATGCACGCGCGCGCGACTCTCAAATCGGCATCTCGTTAGCGGTAGGTTCTCCTCTCCCTGACAAGCTCTCTCACACAGCCGCGCGCGCGCGCTTACGTAACACCTAGCCTATACGTAAACACGTGGCACATATGCACAGGGAGAGAGGGAGAGAGTGAAGCGACAAATAACGCGGCGCCGCTCGATTAATAAATTATGCCCGCGCGCGATTCTTGCGCAGAATTTATAACAGCTTTTTTGCTGGATTCCTCATTGTGCTGCAAGGAGCAGAGGATCGGCTCTCACAGCCTTGTGTGTTGAGTTGTCTTTTCTGTTTAATGACTTGACACTATCGCCTCGCCGTTATTTAGTGGGTGATTGTTTATTCGAGAAATCGCTTCTAATAATTATACCTGAATCGAGCGCCGGACAGTTTATAGGAGCCTTTATTGCCGCATATATCGCCTCTTTCATTTGCGCTAAGTATAATATAGGCCCTTTTTTTCGAGTCGCCCGCGCCGGCAAATAATTAAACGGCCGCAACGACGCATTAATTTCGAATTGAAAAAGTCGGCTTAATCCAAACTAACCGCCTTCATAAGAACTGCATTTTCATAGCTTTTTCATTCTGCTAATCTCGAGGCGTAATATAAGGGATAAGATTATTTTAATCTTTGCGCCGATACACTTTGTAAAATCGAATAAAACTTTTGAAATAATGCCGCTGATAAAGGAACCATTTCGTTAGTCGGCACTTTGGTTTCACAAAAATTTCATTATAAACTCAAAAAAGGCGGGAAGCTTCTTAAAACGTTTTTGATGGAACCGTAATTAAAAAAAGAACTCAATTTTAATAACTGGATCAATTTCAAGTGCGGAAGTGCATTTCATCTCCTGCCCTTCTAATGTCATAATTCAGCGTAATGTTTACACTTTCATAAATGCTAATTCCCTTGGAAAAAAGCTACATAGTCAATGGCAATAAATGTATAAAGGCGTATAAAAAGCATAAGTGAAAGTGAAATATCGCTCCTTTTACACAATTCATTGGAAAGTACGTGCTTTACTAACTGCTTACAAATTGCTCTTACAAGTCCACATCTGCTTTTTGCGGACAGGCCTAATCGAGAAAAAAGCCGATCTAAATTATTAGAGCCGTAATAATTCGGGCAGGCTCGCGGTTGGATTATCTATTACCGGAGTAGCCGACGTCCGGCCGCTCCGTACGGCTCCATATCCCCTCCCCGCAAAGAAATAGAAAGCAGCAATTTCGACGCACTCACAAAGCCGCGCGCGCGCGCGCACCCACACGCAGAGCAGAGAGGAGCGCGCGGCGACGCTCAGAGAATCCCAAAAGAGTTCGCGCGAACGGGAAAGAGAGCGCTACGAAAAAAGCACAATGAGCGAGTTTGTCCGCGTTTCTTTTCCAGATTCCTCGCTTCTTAATCAAAGGCGGCACGCGATGTTAACAGCGCGATTCACGAGCGATGGCAAAAAGTTTCTCTCTCTCTCGTTCTCTCCGGCCTACCCGTGCCGCTTTTTTCTCTCTCTCTCTCTCTCTCTCTCGACGCGCAGTGCGTCGTCTGCGTCGCGCCGCGGCGCGGCAGCGGCAGAGGCGAAAAAATCCCGGCCCACAAGTAACGAGGGTAAAAGCAAAAGCGGACCCGAAGCGGGAAAGGGATACGGAGGAGAGCGCGAGAGAGTTAATAAAACGGCCGGGGCTTTAAAGAGGGACGAAGCAAAAATAGCGAGCGAGGAGACAGATTAAGAGAAATAAAGATGTATGGAGGTAAATAGGTGGATAAAAACTAAGCTCGCCGAGGCAAAGCTGCTCTCGCGCTGCTTAAGACCGGGTTAAAGATAGAGCCGGGCAAGTTGACATTGATCGAAGCTTATATACTGGAAAGTGAGCGAGCACTCGATCACATACATTATTTTCGAATCCTGCTCGAATAGTCACCTTTATTTTAGTCTTCCATTTTAATCAAGACGTTAATTCCTTTAAATTGGGGCAGCAGTTAATTATTAGTACGAAAATAAGACTCATTTTGGCCCTTCCATTCATTCGCATCGTGCTCGATCTCTTTTTCGGGATTGACAAAAATAATATACTTTGCTGCACCTACACGGCACAGTTATGCAAAGTATTTGATTATTAGCAACGCTCAATGGAAATACAAATGACCGCCTATTATTCATCGGCACAAACAGTGCAAACTGTTTGTATATATCGCCGATTTATATTAATTTTTAAGCTTTACTTTAACGAAGTAAGCGCACGCAATCCCCAATCAATTTACCTTCGTTAATACACATTCGACCTGTGCGATTACACATTGCGAGCCCGCGGAGCGATTAATATCCGAGAAAAAGGCGGGACACGTTGGCACCCCCGGCTGTTAATCACGAGTTTATTCTTTTAATTAAAAGCCCCGAGTTCGCTCGCTCGTGCAGTTTTTCGAGGGAAAGCGGCCTTGCTTAGCTCCGCGCGACGACTAGGCGAAAGAGCGGAGCCCTCCTTTGTGAGAGAGAGAGAGAGAGAGAGAGCGCGGCTGCAGGGGACAATGTCTCGTCGCACAAGAGGCAGACGGCGTATCGGCCGATCGCGCACATATACGTCCTGTTATAAGTGTCAATGAGTAGCGTGACTCATGCTCTCTAACTGCGGAATGATATCACACTCTCCCCGAGCGCCGGCTCTCTCCCTCCCTTTTCCCTCGCTCTCGATTCGCATTTATATATATATATACGCGTGCACGTGTGCAGCCTGGCGGACATAACGCGCGCGCAATGCGTGTCATAATTTAAGTGGCGCATGTTCGCGCGATTCAACTCGACGACGGGAGAATCGGGGGAATTCCCCAATACTTTTACAGCTGCCGCTGCCGCTGCTGCCGTTGCTGCCGCTGCTTCTGCGAGGTCAGTGTGCGCGCTTGCGCGTGTACACTTATGCACCGCCGACGGAAGGAACGCAAACACAGCGCGATAGTCTCGTGCTGCGCGCGCGAGTGCGCCTTCGAATTTTTCTCTCCTTTACGTCGATTATTCTCTCTCCTCGCATTCTCTTTATGGTGTATGTTATTCAACGCTCTTGTAACCGAGACCTGCTGATCCGCCGCGGGATTTTTCTTTCTGATTAAGGAGGCTGCCGAGCCGAGGCACCGTTGTGCATACACTTTATGCCGCGAGCCGCATATTGCACCGAGTGGCAAATGAAAAAATAGCCCCGGCCAGAAGGCCTATTATTAGTAATTTACCGGCCAGTTGCAGACATTCTTTGCTCAATGGTTTCGCGATCAAAGCTTTCGTTGCTGAAAAACGTTCATCCGCTTCTATAACTGAATTTTCTCCGATTCTTGCAGAAATGTTTTTTGCGTTCAAACAGGAAATTAAGTTTATTTAGAAGAAGAATAGATTTAATATTGTGAATGGATGGCTTAGTCCTTGAATCGTTTGAGGCTGCAATATTAACGTCATTGTAAGGGAAATTGCGCAACATTCGATTTCAATGCGTAATAAAAATGTACCGTTCCGAGCTGTCAACGTGAATGACATTACCCAATAATGAAATTCTCATGAGTTGGCCATTAAAAAATGCTCATTAATTAAGAGGCAGGGCCAAAACGTCAAAATATTTCGTCCGATAATCCCGAAGTAATGAGAAGGAATAGGGTCAAGAAGCGTATCACGTGCACGTGAATAGGAGAATCCTCTCGAAACCGTTAAGCTTTTCGAAATCACCAAAGAGCTGCAGCGGCGTGCAGAGCGGCAGAGCGGCAGAGCGGCAGAGGAAAGAAAGGCCCTCGTTCCGAGGCAACGGCGGGTGTGTTTTATCCTCTCGAGGCCAAGAAAACTCGGAGGCCCCGACACAGCGGATAATGAACTATGCGCTCGCTCGAGAAGGGAAAATAGTGAGAAGGAAAGCAGCGCCTGAAAAAAGTAGAGAGAGAGAGGGACGGAGAAGTGGTTCTACACAAGGAGATTATGACTCGGCGTTAGCCGAGTTTCGCCGTGAGGAGAAAGTTAGAGAATCCTCCGTCTCTCTTTCTCCGCGGCGATCGCCGGTCCGGCGCTCATTGTAGTCACGACATGCGACTACAACAACAACAACAATAATCCTCCGCTATACGGAGCTCTCCGCGCGACTCTCTTTCTCTCTGGTCCCCACGGTCTCCTTGCACTTTATGGCCTGCTTTTTCACCTTTTTATCTTTCCCCGCGCTTGTTTTCCAGGCGAAAAATTCCCTGAATTAAATCGGTCGCTCCGCTCGCGGCTTTATTAAGACTTTTATTAATCAGGAGGCACGTATGGAGTGCCTAACTACCTAGACGCAGCCCCCCTAGTTATTTATTGCATTCTAAGAGACAGGCGAGACGATAAATCATAAAATAAATGCAATGCGTGCTCAAACACAATAAATAACCGTACTTTGCAATATTTGCTCACGTCTTCCCTTTTTAACTTTATTACGTGTTCATTAGAAAGTTTTTGCCGATCGCGAGTCGTGCCCCAAAGACCAATCGACATTTGACAAATTATTAGATAAGGAACGCAATCGCAACTTAATGACTTTGCCTGCTAATGGGATGAAAAATATCCTAATGCAGTGCAACAGCGTGAATATAATTTAATTCGCATTTTTTATATTATATCCGTGACTTGAGTTTTTTTTTTTTTTCAGGGAAATTTCAGCGTAAAGTTTTACATTGTGCTTGAAAAAATGTAATTCAGAGAGAAAGAAAATAACGAAACAAATGCTTAAAAGCAAACAGGGTCAAACTTTTGGTGCTACTGCGTGAATGCAGAGAGAAAAGTTTCTCTGTGTATGCAATCTGAAAAAGTAAGCGTATTTCAAAAGATTAGCAAAATATTAAGATTGTGTCGTAATTTACTGGAGCGCTCTAAATAATCTACAACTACGCAACGGAGAAATGTCATTTAATATTTGACAGCTTGACGTTTCGAAAGTACGATGTTAAGGTTTAATGCTGGCCGCGTGTATTTTATATTATTACTTCATTAGCGTCTTAACATCGATCATGAGGTTATTAATTGCGTATCATTAAAGTCGTGGCTTTAAATCTCTTCGTCATTAAACATTGATGAAGCAAACACAAATAATTCGAGCTATGCTTTACTTAACCGCAGAACTGGAGTAACGTTTGCGGTTGACTTCACGGAACCGTCAATGAATCAACGGTCAAGGATTTGAAATAAAAACCTTGGGGATTATTTGTTTGTTTTGTCTCCCGGTAAAAGTTATTGTTTATATATACTATACGCCTTTGAACGGGTACTAATTATAAAGCAATTCTTTTAAAATAATTGTTATGAAAATTGAAAAATTCCCAAGATTGATAGCATCTTCTGATGCGTATCCGATAGCCGCTATTAGGGTGATTGAAAAGAGAAACAAATTGCTATAAGCACTTTATCGATAAATCGATAAATAAGAAATATCAGCCGTTGGTATTATAATAAATGAATTTATTGTATTGCAATATCGCTGCATTTCGAAAATCCTTTACGTAGCTATGAATCTAACCAAGATTAAAAATCATTTAATGACCGGAATTATCGAGTGCACTAAATTTAGATACCACTACGCGTTCGAATATTCGAGCCTGGAGGCAAAATTGTCGTATATTAATATATCGAAAGGAAACCCTTTAAAAGTACAGTCGGGGAAAAAAGTGCTTTATTATCCGAGCACAACCCACACCGACACGAATTTTGCAGACAGGCTAAATTACAAGGCAGCCGCGGCGAGATCCAGCACAATGCAGCAAAGGCACACAGTGCAGGCCGCGATTTCTCTCTCTTTCGCCAGGTCTTTTCCTCCTGGCGAGTGTCTGACCTCAGCCGATCTCGCCCAGCCATTAGTCGCAATTAGTCGTCCGCAATGAATTTCCTACGAGCGAATAATAATCAGCGGCGTGTACCGGTTCGCGGGCGCGCTCGCGCACGCACCTACATTCGCGAGGGGGGCTTTACGGTACTCTCCCCGCCGGGCTTATTTCTAAGCGCGCTCCATTACGCCCGTATAAGCGATATTTTCTATGTACCGCGGCCGTCGATTATGAATGCGGAGGCTGCCGATTCCCCCCACGTTTTCTATATAGAAATCCACGTACGCGCGCCGATCGGGAATGGAGCCGGCCGCTAAAAATCCCGAAATTAGTCTTGAAGCTCGGGCATTTACGGACGAGGCGGGGGAAAATGATAGGAGAGAGAGGCGCGGGAGAGCGTTTAACACTTAAGTGAAATATTATTTTCACCGAGTACGAAACATGCTAAACATCGATTTTATGGCGTAAAATCCTTCCCCGTATGAACTTAATGCGATATAAAATACGGGTACGGTTACTCTGGGAATTCATCCTTTCAAAACTTTCTTTATTTTTATCAATACATTCGTATCGCCGTGATTGATTCGATATAAAATAGCATCTCGTTAAAGAAGTTCTCTTGCTGTTCACGTATCGTGGAAGCATCCTTAAAAGCCAGCTCCTGCAGGAGGAAAAAAGAGAGAGAGAGACTGGCATCAAACAGTAGCCGATAATGCGCATCTCGCCGCCGCAGCTACCAATCTCCTCGGCGAGCCCGTAAAGCAGGCATCATCCGCTAGGAACCCCCATCGAATTGGCCGGTCTGATCCGCGCGGCCACACATTTTCAGTCCGCGGCGGCGGCGATGATGGCTTCGGTCACGCGAGGCTCGCAGGGCCGCCCGTCTAATTAACGTCGATTATGCAATTAAGCGTGCCGAGAGAGAGCCTCCTATTTATTTTTCTCGGCGCGCAATTGCATCTTTCGGGGGGAGCGAGGCGCGATCGAGCGCGCGCGGGGAGTGGTCGGTTCGGAGCGGAGACCGGTAGCTACGATCCTCGCCCGGATCGTCTAATCATTTATTCATAAGCGATCGGGGGGGCTCCCTTGCGCTTCGAGACGCTCGTGCCGACGGTGCATCCGGTATGAAAAAACGAGGCGCACGGCGACAAGTTAGAGGAGATATACTACACGCGCCTCCAAGTGTAAGCGAGGGCTTGTAGGCCTACACCTTTGAATGAGAATTGATTTATTTTTGCCCCGACGATCTATTGGTGGATTCTTTAATGGCCCGAGTGATTTGTTGTTTATTGCGCTCGCACTTATTTCCATAGGCTTTCCTTCCGATTTACGTTTTGTCAGTGCCGGGGGCTCTCGTAGAAAAGGACCGTTTGCAAAGAAATCTAATGAATTCAATGATTAGTGTATGTAAACTTCACTTTATCCAAAAAGTAGTAATTTTATTATGCCGGAGATTTATTCGCGGCTAATTTTATTAGAGTTTAGATAAAACCGCGGATTTTAATGCGTCCAATAAATCTAGTTCGTAAAACAAGCAGCAGCAGTTCATTTATATAAAATGGCAATAAAGAATTTTATGTACTTCTGGCGCATTTTATTATGTATTTTTAATGCCATATTTATAACTGGCAGGTTATCGGGTCTAATCAGAGAATGCGAGACTTCACTCAAGTTTACGGCCCCGAGCGCGCCGCAAATCAATGATTTTCAAAACGAAGCCTCCTGCGCGCTTAAAAAGCAGAGGACTTGTACGGCTTAACACTTTTGCGAAAGCTCTAAACCTGTTTAACCGAGAGCCGTGGCTCGTCCTTTTAAAATTTCATTTGCATTAAACTTTTGCTGCTCTCGGCATAATCTTTTTCAAGCATTTACATAAACGCGTGTATACAAGAGAGAGCAACATTGTACGCCAGCAATTCCTTTCAGCATCGCGTCTTATCTGGAAAAGCTCGAGATTCCTCACGCTCGATTCATTTTCTCACGTGAGATATCCCGCAAATCCAAGACACACGATCGTAAACCTATTCTATAACGCTCGCGTCCGCTCGGGGATCTAAAAACGTTTATTTATCTTTCGCTTATTATCGGAGGAACTAAAGATTACGCAATTCGTTGGAGAGGACGGGACGACCTCGAGATATCCGCAGTTTCAATGAGCGCAGTGTCCTGAAACGGCACCTCCGCGCGGCGCGAGTCGTTCGCCCGAGTAATTTTACGATAGAGTGAAGAAAGGCAGAGAGCAGCTCTCGCGCGCTTACATTCCCAGTTAAAATATCGCCTCTATCAAGACACATCTTCGCTGAAACCTCGCGGCGTCGCTTATCTGCGAAAAAGCGTCGAGAGACCTTTTAGCTCTGTCTCTCTCTCTCTCTCTCTCGCTCCCCGGGCAGAACAACTGGGCGATTTCCCGCGCTCGCTTCGTTTATTAATCGCGATAAGATAAAAGCGGCGTAGACGTGGGAGTTCCGTGCGCGCGATTCAAACGGAATTAACGAGCGGATCGCCGCCGCGCTGCACCGGAGGAGAGCAGAGAGAGAGAGGGACAAGGATTTTTGCCGAGCGAGCTCGACAATCGCGCGCGCCACGTAACAGGTCGCGGAGCGGAGCGCGCGCTTTGTTGTTTCGCGTTAGAAACGGCGTCGATGAAAGCAAGCGCGAATTGATTTTCTTCGCCGGGTTATGTGGGCAACGTGTACACGCGGAGAGCGGCTCTCCGTGCCGCCGAGTCGCGGCCCGGCTAAAGGATACTCCGTCTGTTTGCTTGGGCCGTTGCGCGAAACTGTTGCAGCCAGGCCGCCGCTATTGTTTTTCGACATTTTTCCCGAGAGCCGATGCCGGGGCTTATCTGGTAATAACGTACTTTTTCGGGATCGCTCGAGTAAACATTGGATAATACTGCTCGCCGCTAATTTATAGACTCGGCGAGGAGCCTTTTTCGCGGATTGCGGAGAGCCCGAGCTGACGGCTGATATCGCGATCCGTGTTGCGCTTTCAATTTATCTCTTTCTCTGCATTCCATAAAAGCTCTTGACTCGTCGAATGTTTTCGAAACAGAAAAAGGGATAATAACGATATTGACCCAGTGACCACACCATAAAATCGGCAGAATTCGCCGTTCCCGGCGATTATTTCATCAGAGCCGAGTGCGGCCAGAGTCCCGCGCGCCTTACACGCGTAAGCAGCCGTAATCTGGCATCGAGGTGCCGCGGCGAGCGCGATCGATCTCCTTTTCATTTCCGCCAGAGCGAGAGCTTCGGCTAATTGATTGAAACCGCGACTCCGCACGCGATATACTTGCACTTTCCGCCGGCGGCGGCGCTTAAGCGCTAATAATTCACGATTTTACAACGGGCGTGTATATGTATATAAGTGTCGTGCGCCCGGCGCATTGCTCAAGCCGGTCCTCTCTCTCTCTCTCCCTCGGAGCGCTAATCCGAGAAAGTCGCGGCGGCGGCGGCGGCCTTAAAAATAAGAGAGCTAATGCCGGATTACCCGGTTCGCCTCGCGTGCTGGCAGTCGCGCGCGCGGGCCTCTATTACGCGGCGAGGCTAAGCGAACGCGACAGGCGAGAAAAAGAGGAACTGATACGGCGCGCCGGGAGGGGGGTAATATACGCGCGGGCCGCAAATGAGATTAATGCACTCGGCCGGCCGTCGCTGCGGCCGATCCTGGCGGATGTGCGCCGGCAAAATATGTGCCATCCGCCGCGAGTTATGTGCGGATATGCGCAAAGTACGGGCATCGCTTGCCGCGTTCGCTTTTTTCCCCCGTCGGTCTCGCGACTTATTAGCGCGCTTTGCCAATAGTTTTTCCGTCGCGCGCTTTCTCAGCGTTAGATGCGCGTTTTAATTGTCGCCGAGAGCAGGAAGAGAAGAGGATTTCGGTTAATTTCGGCGTTGCGAGAAAGTGAAAGTCGCCGTCATCAGCTGGCTTTCATGCTTGCCAGGCTTCTTGCGTAGCGCGAATTTAAAAGCCAGTGCGAATTGACATTAAATGATCAGTTAAGAAACACTTAACTTCGCATTAAAGCGGAATGTAAATTTGAAAAATAAGGCGCAAAAAGCGCAGCGGCGCGGCAGTGGCGCGGCAGCGTTGCCCAACGCGCTCTCCGGCGTGCTGCATCCAATTAAAAAGCAGAGATGAGCCCGCACCTCTTCCCAGAACAATTACGTCTGTCGCAAACGACTGCGATTCGCGCGGCAGCGCGGCGGCGGCGGGGAAAAATTTCGGGCCCAGGCCCGAGATTGCGCGAGTTTAGCGCCCGGGACGAGAGCGGCAAGATTAATAGATTATGCGCGCGCAGGTGCAGCGAGCGAGGACGAAAAGCAGGAAGAAACGAGGACGCAGGAGGCGGAGGAACAAAAAGCGCCGGACGCATGAATGGGATAAGAGAGAAAGTGCGGGCATATGCAGCGCGCGGAGCGGAGAGGGACAAAAAGGGAGAATTAAAAGCGCGCGCGAGAGAGAGAGGGGGGAGTTTTAATTCGCGCGATGAAGAAAGTAGCGGCTGACGGCGGGAAGGCCCAAATGGCCAAGATGGATATTCGGGGAAAGAGGGGATTAAAGGCTTGTCGAGATAATTACGCAAATCGCTCGGAGTCACGTGTGCAGCCTGGCGCTTCTGCCTGCTATAAACAGAGCCGCTTGGCAATTTCGCGCTTGCAATCCTAATCTCCGAAAACCTGTAATCATCGCGCTCGCGCGAGAGAGGGAGAGAGAGAGGCCAGCGCGCGTGCGCGCTTCCTTCTCGTTTTTCGCGCGCCAAACGATTTAATTACAGCGGAGCGAGAGAGCCGCGAGCGCGCCGATTGTTTAATTATAGCCTCGCGCGGCGGCGCACAATAGACGAGGTGCGTAAAACTGCATTATTCGGAGCTATTCAGCGGCGAGTCCTTTCTTTCGGGCCCGGCCGCGAGCGATATATATATATATATATATATTGTGTGTGCGCCGCTCGCGCGCATCTGCACCGCGAGCCTGCGTTTGATATCCGTCGCTTTAACCAGTTCTCTCGTTTATTTTTCCCTTTTTCCTTTGATTGACAAGCGGCAGTTTTTTCTTTGTTCGATCGCTTTGTGTTCTCTTTTTCCAAGTCCTGTTTGCCGATCATTGCTACTCTGAGGATGCACTTGAATTGCTCTTACGTTTTTTTTTTCTTTTTGAAGCACTGTTGCGCGTTGCACCAGAAACATTCATTTTCATTTTCGTTGCATGAAAACGTACTTGCACGTCCGACGAGTGTGAAGACCGAAGCGTTCAGAATAACTGTAAGATAATTCTTTAGAAGTGGAGCTATTTTTCGAGCCGTGTGCCTCCTGCGCCGAAAAATGATTGCATTGGTAAAAAGGTTTCCTCTCGTAGCGCAAGACTTTCGCAGCTGGAACGTTTCGAAATTGCCTAATCCTCGCTCCTAATTTCTATTCTTGTTCGCTTCTTGCGCCGGAGCACAGTAGTTTCCGTGCAATCTTCAGCCGGAGAAGTTCCCCGGCAAACCATAACTTTGCACGGAGAGCGCACGGAACGGAACTCGAGCACTCGTAATAGCAGCTCGCTCGCGAGTCTCTCCCTTTTTTCGACTGCTCTCGCTTCTCCAAAAATCGGCCAGAGCGAAAAAGACAAAGCGGCCGTACGAGAGAGAGAGAGAGAGAGAGAGAGAGAGAGAGAGGGAGAGAGAGAGAAGGAAGAAGCCGCGGGGCCGATTCTCACGCTTTTGGCAGGGAGTATCGCTCGAGCGCCATAATAAACAATCGCGTTTTTAAGGGTCCTTTCCGGTCAGCAGCTCTAATCTCGAGTAATGGATAATCGCGAGTTGGCCCGCGGCCCCGGACCGCCACGCACGAGACGGACGGCACACAGACGTATATTTTGACGACTGGAAATGGACGTCTATCGGCTCTCGGCCTCGGGGGTCGTCCTGCATGCGCCGAAAAAGAGTCGAATTCCTTTATGCGCATTCTCCCTCCCGTCTGTCCCTCGTATTTTTCTCGGTCAAATGCAGCCGGGCCTCTCCGGAGCTTGTTTAAATATCGGCATTACTGCCGGGGCTTCTGACTTCTCGGCGCGCCGTCTTCTCTGTTATTTCGCCGGATCTATAGGGCCTCCGTATGCAGCGCCTATTACTATTTCGTTTCGTTTGCCGTTACGATCGGGCGAAAGCACTGCTCGTAACGATTCAAATTGCCGTGCCAAACCGCGAATTTCGATCGGTCTGCAGTCCTCGGCCGGCTTTCTCTCTTTGGCGATCGACTATTTTGCTCTTTCTCCCCCCCCGTAAAAGCGTTCATCAGCCGCGAATGCCGATCGCTACCGGAGCGAGAGATGCTAACTGTGGAAAGAACGAAAATTGACGGTATATGGCTGCCCGGATCGGCGAGCCCTATTCCGTGTCACTACTCCACCTTCTTTTTCGGCTCTAAGCGGCTCTCTGCTGCCGGCCATTATTCCGCTTTCTGCTGGCATGCATGTATATGCATGAAGGTGGGTGGCAACACCTAGTCGTACCGACGAATTAGTTCGTGGAACACGGCCGGGGCAGCGTTTTGGAATCTCGTCGCTAATAAGGATCGGCATACGTCTGCCTCCGCCAGAGCCGCGGCTAAGAATCCGGACTATTTTCGGATTCTTTCCATTTTTCTCTCTCGCTTTTTTTCTCCGCTCTCTTTCTCTGTTCGTTGGCCCCTGCATAGTTCGTGCTGCAGTTGCAGTCGTGCGGCGGCCTCCCGAAAACGATTATTGCCGGGGAGGTTCGCGAACGATCGCCCGAAATTTAACCTCTTCCGAAATTGCCGGCTTTTGTCGTCTCGAGCAATTATTGCGTTAGGCGCATTTTTACTTCCATTATATGGGCTGCAATGGCTGCTGCAGCCATTAATTCTTGCTTTCGAGCCGATGCTTTGCTTAGAAGCATCTCTGCCGGCGAGGAATGTTTCGACAGAAGTCATTTTAAAAATCTAGTGCAAAAAGTCGTTAAGCACGTTAACTAAACCGACGCAGAAATTCAGTTTTAGATCGGCGTCGATCGGTGTAGCAATTAGCTTTAAACAGCTGCTTGCTCGGATGTAATTTAGGAAAATGAGCGTATACGAAAATCAGTATCCCTCGCGCCTTGGCGGCGGACTTTACAAGCTTGTAAACTGGAGGTTTTCAGCGTCGAACGGTGATTCGATTAAATCATCTCGGCGTGAAAAGCATGTTTATTTTTTGCCGGCTAATCGGCGCTTATTATCGCGTAGGAGCCTCGGTCCCCGGAGCCTTTTGAAAGTCGCTCGCTCTCGTTGGGCAACCGAAAAAACACGCGTGTCTACAATTGCGCCTGTCAATGTCGCCGCGCGATGACTAAATAGGCCGCACATTAAGAAACGCCGTGTCCGCGAGTTACGAGAACCGACAGGGACACGCGCGCGACGCACGGCGGGCATATCTTCGCGTATTAGATGGCTTGCCGATAAGCGAATAGTTCTCCCATGTGCCAGAAATCGGTGCCCGCCGGACCAGGCCGATATTATAATCCCCGGTTACTCAATTTACGACTTATGAAAATGACGGAGCTTAGCCGCACACTCCCGGCGTATAATATGCGCTTATAACCTATAACGTAAGGCCTTATCGCGATCCGCGAACTTATGAAATATCGTTCCTGCGACGTATTGCGCCGAACGATCTACATATTGGTATGTTTCCAGCTATTTTCCAGCTGCCACGCGTAAGAAAGAGAGAGAGAGGGAGAGAGAGCCGGTTCTCGTCACGCGACGCGCCGGCAGAGCCGAGGGGGAAGGATTTTATTGGAAAAATCTTTATCGCGAGTACACTTTCTATTATGGCGACTTGGATATAATATACTTTATAGAGTGTCTCGGCTGCGATTAAACTTTGTTCTTAGTGCATAAAAGGTGCTCTCGGTGCCGTGATCCGCGATTCCTATCTAACATTTTTCATTCATTTATCCTATATTAATGTGTTCGCCGGACTCGACTTAAATATTATTTAGTGCTGAGGATTAAATATTGCGCGGATAAGCTATACCCTAGGATTAGGAAAATATTTTAATGAGCATTTCATGATTAATAAGAGCAGAAATTAGGGCAGTTCTTTATAATTCCATAAATATTTCTGCTGATTGCCAATTTATTTTCTAATTATTAATTTACAACGGAAATTCTTCAAAGCCGATCCTTGTGTCATCTCGTAAGTTTGTTGCAAAGCAACGCAAGAGTGGTTTTCAATCAACAGCCTCGAGTCCTTTCGAGTACATAATAAGAGGACGTCTGTTTGTCACTCGAGCCGAAAAAAACTTCTCGAGCCGCGGCTCGTCGAGCAAAAATGCGCATAGGAGTTTGGCGAGTATTAGAAATGAGGCGCGCGTACAAAGACGCAAAAGTGGAAGAAAATGGACAGTGTGTGGGGAAAAATAAAGGAAGCGCAGACTAAAGTGGATAGAGAGCGAGAGAGTGGCGGATAGGAAAAAAGCCGAGTTGTGGGACGCCGAGACTCAAAGAGAGAGCGAAAAAGCCCGAAGAACAAAGAGAAATAGATACGCGAGCCATCGGTGCCGCGGTACACGGCAGAAAGAGAGAGAGAGAGAGAGAGAGGGAGAAAAAGACCCTGCAAAAAGACCGACGAAACGAGAATAGAGAGAAGAGCAAAGAGTTTTAGCTCGGCAAACTGACGATTAACAAAAATTGTTAGAGACTGAAACGAACGTCGTGCAACCTGCTGCTGCTGCTGCTGCTGCTGCTGCGAACGAAAATTGTCGGCGAGTGAATTTTATCGATTTTTCCCTTTGTAAACGGGGATTTCATTAAAAACTTTTAAAGACCATTGTATTACTTCGTTTTTATTTTCAACACTCCCGTGCTCTACATTTTGCAGCTTGAATAAAAATTTAATTGTTTGATCTTTACAGAGAACGATTGTTCTTGCCCTGTGCATCGGAGAAACAATCGATTTTGCAAAACCCTCTCTGTCGATGATAAATTTGATTTAGCGTTTTTCGACGACCTGCCAGCCGGTAGAATCGATTAAAAGTAAAAAAATTCTCGAAAAATATTTAACTGGTCGGGTTCCAAAACTTACGTTAGAAAGACGAATTGGTAGGCCAGAAACATTGCACAACTTACCTGGAACAAAAAAAAAAAAAAATGTTTTTATTAAATATTTATTTATACATGGTTTGCGTATTTATTAGTCGAAGGTATTCTATTTCGAAATAGATAAATCCTGAAATTCATTAGAATATCTCGATATATAATATATACAAAGCCGCGAGAACGGTTCGCCGAGTTTTTCAGGAAAGCCGTCGACTGAAAAGGACTTTTCATCAAGTCGAATGACCGGCTTTGTTAATGCAGAGACAAGAAATCGTCCGCGACGAAACGCCGGCCGCTAAAAAGAGCGCCTCCTGGCGAAACACGGCCGGCCTGTGCCGCGAGTAACGACGCAGGCGGGGGGGCAAAAAAGCCCGCGGGACGTGCAAATATTCGCGCGTATATCTGCGCGATTCCTAAACCGCGAGCTCGGCTCGGCTCTCGGGCTCGCTCGTATACAATGCAGCGGCGGCGGCGGCGGCGGCGGCGGCGGCGGCGGCGGGCGTACGTCGTTCGCTGAAATCCGGCCGCTCACTCGATCGTTGCCGCAACAATGCCACTGCCTGGAAAGGTAATGAAACGAATCTATGAAAGTTTCATGGGGCTACGTACGCCGAGATGAACGTATTTTATCGGGGGAAATTACGTAAGCCGAGCCGATGTCGTTGATTTTTCAAGGAGCGCATAATGTACGCGCGGCGCGCACTTTTTCTTCTCGCTTTTGTGCGACGACGCTCCTCGGGCAAGTGGATTCCTCTCGCGGATGATCGATCGCCGCCTGTTTTCTCTCGGAATTACTTTCATCGATTGCTTGATTGAAAGAAAGTTGGAGCGCGCGAGAGAGCCCCGCTCGCCGTCGTAATTGATCGGGAAATTGATTTCGTTCCTCGGTGGGCAGACTTGATGAATAGGTCATTTCGAGGACATTAGCGTAATGCCCAGAGACAAGGGCATAAATTTCGCCTCGATTTACAGGCGTTTTATGCTGATGCTGATGCGCCTCGAAAATTTAATAACAATACCCAATAAATTCTAAGCCAGATCAGTCATCTTTTCCGCTGAATTTTCCAGCTAACTTTGTTAGAAGCTTGACTCGCTTTGAAACTTTCCTCAATAAGCATCAATCAAAATCGCTCAAGTTCCCCGGCTCGTAAACATTCGCATTAGAAAATTAACTTTTTCCAATTACTCTGGTCTGTGCCTTCGTCTAATCGCACCTCGGCACTTTTATACTCGTCCGCGCTAAAGAAGCCGTGAATTACGCGCGAAAATGAAGTTTCTCCGCCTTTACATTATAAATTAGCGGGCAGCTGCCTATAACTCTTATTAACGGGCGATCGACGCGTCGGGCTCAAACGGGGCGAAAGCTCGGCTCGCGGAAAAGAGATTATTTTGAAATCGAGCGGGCCGCGGCGCTATTTCTCATTGCCTCTAATCGGCGACGACGTCAATTACGCCTGAATCATTTCATCGGTCCTTTTACGCGCTGCGCACACATCGTCTAATATAAATGATCGAGGACAAATCCGTCAGTGCTGGCGGCGCAGCCATAAATTCCCGAGCATAAAGTGATTTACGCGCGCCAGTGCGTTTCTACGGCTCTCTCTCTCTCTCTCGCTCGCGATTCCTTTGCGGCCGTTACTAATTTATCGGCCGGCTCGCTCGTGCTTACGCACCTATACAGTACCTGCAGCGCGCGCGGACGCAAAGATCGCTCCGCGAATTATGGATTTATGCCGAGCTCGGCCTAGATCTTCCAGCTGAGAGCCGCTCTTGTTTGTCCTCTCCGGCAGCCCTTCGCGTTGAAAAAAAAAGACTCCTTTCGCAAGAGCATTCTTTTCAAAATAATGCTCTTAAAATAGAATCGGTTTCAGCTCTGCGTTGACACTTTTCCGAGAGCCGGGGAGTAAAAGTACCACCATAAATCGCCATTGAGCATGACAGATTTGAGCATAAATTATGAGGAGAAAATAGGAACAGCAAATGATCTTCATTGCTTTCAATTACGTCACTCGACACTCGGACTGGACATTAACGCCGGTGATTGAAAGCTGCGCCCGTTTTTATTTTGAAAAGCGCAATTACTATTAAAAATAACGTCAAGCCTGATTTAGTTGTTGGAAAAACATTAGCGAGCAGCAACGCAAACTTCTTCGGAGCGATTTGCATAAATACTTCCAGTTCTAAGCGTTTACGACGTAATGATGCTCGACGGTAATCAGAGTTTAGCATCATTTATTAATACGCATAATTAATACGGCATTAGATCATCAAACAAACTGAATTTTTGGGCATTAAGAGGGATTACCAAATAACTCACGTATGTTAATGTTTTGATCTATAGCGTTAACGTCACCCGGATTATTAGACATAAATCAAAGCCGGCCATTTGTTTTTGCAATATTCTCCGAAAAAAAAAGAAATCGCTCGCAAAAACTAAATTTGTATAAATAATCGTCGATCCGTAAGCCGGCGATTACGAGGTACGACCTCTAAACGATTGGCGCTGGCCGTTTAACGAAGCAGTGATATATTCGCCGGGGCGCAAATGAGCTCATCGACGTCGGATTTTTTCGAGGGAGTTGGCCTAACAGTAAAGCCGGCGTTTATTGCGCCTCCGCGTTTGTTTAATGGGCCCGGAGAGGCTCGCGTATTACGTATTCAAACGATATATCCCGGAAAAAATATTAAATATGAGAAATTAAGTCGCGGATTTTGTTCGGCCCGTAATTATTGCCGCGCCGCGCGGCGGTGTTCTTTACGAGTTTTTGGCCGATTCCGAATTTACCGCTGCCGCCTCTCTCGCCGGGACTGCTATGTCGCCGCGTCTAATGGCGACCCGATCAGCCTTGGCCCCGTTGCACGTGATCGGGAGAGACCCGAGTTACACGGTTTACTTGTATATAGAATCTTGCAACTCCTGAGAACAAGGTAAATTGGAATTTAATACAGGAAAGTTCTCCGGGGAATTGGAGTTGAGCCGAGGTGCGCGCAGAGGTGTAAGGCGCGCGGAAAAAAGGAGCAGAGTGTTTATTGTGAAACGTTCGATTTGAAAAACTAGGTTTATTGTGGTGTGCAGCGTGTATCGCCGCGTGATTTAAGAGGAACGCTCGGAAATTTTAATTGTGTCTCTTTAGAACGATGGGGAGTGCAAAATTATCTCGCGTTTCGCAATGCGATATCCTTTTTTGCGCTTTTTGTCGTCTCTCGGGTTTTTTTTCTCGATATATTGCAATACCGGCAGACCTTGGATTTTCAAACTAGATCACTGAATTAAAAGAGACTCATCGAGAATAGCGCTCGCGTCATTAAGTATTGAGTTTGCAACGTTATATTATCGGGTCTGCAGAATAAATTCAAGTTCAGAAGGCAATCAAGTGTATTTTTAGAGCGCACATTCTTTTCACACAGCCTCGCACAAATCACGGCGAATTAATAAAAGCCGATCGGCGTTCCCCAATAATTTCCTTCTCAATTCATACATTCGGCACAATGCGAGAGAGAGAGAGAGAGAGAGCCGAACAAGTTTATAACGCAATAACGGTCGCATTATGCGCGCATCGCGTGCTTTCTTTTTAAATTTCAGAAAGGCCTAACTGTACAGCGCTCTCGTGTAAGGGACAGAGACAAAGGCGCAAAGGCGAGCAGTGGCAATCGATTCACGCGAGAGCCAGAAATCGACGCGATAAAAAGCAAGGAGAGAGAGAAAGAGAGGAGAGAGCGAACAAGGCGCGATTCGCAATAAAATCATCCCCCCACTCCCCCCATTCAAGTGTTGGCGCGCGAGCGCCGAAAAGCGCTCCCATTCTTCCGTATGGAAATTTCGGAGCGAAGGAGGAGGCAGAGGAGGAGGAGGCGACCCACGCGAGCCACCTATACACGAAAGCCGCGACTTTTGTTTCGCTGACGCTACTAATTTTGCTCTCTCGGGCCCGCCTTTGGATTTTCGCCGAGTTTCGGGCCCTCAGGATTCCTCTTCTGGCCGCTCGGCTCGTTTCTTCTGACTTTTGCCTATATCCTCCTATAAGGAGCTGCTGTTCCTAACACGTGTTTCCTCCTCCGTCGAAATATCCTCTCTCTCCTCTCGTTTATTCTAAGCGTCGCGAGGCGACGATCTATTGCCACCGATGACGGTTCGTCTCACTTCTTTTCCCTTTCTATAGCTCTCCTCCTTTACCTGCCTCTTCGCCTTCGTCCTCGTTCTCGTATTCCCGCTTCCTTCGCCTCTCCTTTTTGCTCTTTCCTCCCTAGTCTGCGGTTAGTTCTTGTTTCTCCATACTCTCCCTTGTTCTATCAATCTTCCTTCTACTTCCCGAGCGGTCGCTGCTTGACATTCCTGTAGATTTGCTCGCTTTGCGGGTGAATACCTAAATATCTTATAAGCTTTTTCGAGGCTTACCTGCCTTGTATTTATCTACTCGCGACAATTTTTTTCCGAGCCGCATTACACTCCTTGGGCGACATCCTTTTTCTGATACTTCAGTTCTTCATATACTTAGCATTTACCTTTAGTGGCGCGCAGTCATTTATTCGCTCGACAAAATAACTACACTATATTTTTCACCTCGCTTTATAAGAGCCGCCGGTTTTTAACGTAATTTGACATTTCCTTACCTACAAGCGGCATTTTTGCTAGTAAAATGTTTATTACCGACAATTGCCTTCCCCTCTCAGCCTTTGCATTTCAAAAGCACGGATCTCGAAAAAGGAGAGAAGGGAAAGGCTCTGCGTCGTCCGGCAATTCGGAGATTTCGGAATGCGAAAAAGGAAGGGGGGAAGAAGAAAGGACGGCCCTGCGGAGGAAATCGACTAGGTGGGTGCCGGCGCGTCGCGACGAGTGCGCGATTTGGCTGTCTGCAGCGGAGCGAAACCATAGGGGACACGCGTTCGATTTAATTCCGCGGCGCTGTTGCCTCTCTCTCTCTCTCACTCGACTATTGTGCGCCGATCGCATTCTCCGAATTCGAGGCCAATCGCAGCGGCCCTCAATTTGGGAAACAATCCCTTTGCTTTGCCTCTCTGTTTTTCGGCTACGAGCGCGCGAATGCTCTTCCCTCCCGATTGCCAAAGCTTTTCGGCTTATTGCTTAATTGCCGCGATTCTTCTTCGGCGGATGTCGGCAGATTTTTTACATTCTTTTCCCTGGTTATGCCTTTTACCAGATTCCGAAAAGGTTTTACGCTTTGGGACTCGCTTCTACTTATCGCCGAGGTTGTAATGCTGATATTGGTGGATTATATAAGCGGTAATTTAATTATACTTTTCTATCCATCTTCTGTTATTTTTAAAAAGATTTTTTTTTTAGAATCGAGCCATCTCCGGTGAAAAGTAATAAACTTTTCACCTGTCAATGAAGGAACGAAAATGGTTTCAGCTCTAAAAATGAACCAAAATAATTCCGCTCTCTTAATTCTTCTAATACTCACTGGAGCGTTTTTCAAAAATAAAGAAAATAATCGAATGAAAAACGTCCGTCAACTGTCTGGCGCAAAATCGCCCCTCAGTGATCTCAAAATACTTGGCTAGAAAACCGCGCAAAACGAAATTCCCTCTTCGGACGTTGACGTTGCTTATAACGTCCATACTCGCTTAGTTAGTTTTGTTGCCAAGGAAAAATTCCCCGCGATAAAGGGGGGCAGCTCGTTGCGCAAGGCGCGCGGAAGGGCTTGCTTGATACATAATGAAGAAAATGACATAAACGAAAGCGCGTGCGCGACGCACGAGAAAAGCCCTCGGCTCCGGTATCCATTGTACGGAGAGAGAGAGAGAGAGAGAGTTGACTCTTAGGAACTACTAGCTGGCGCAGCCCCTGCGCTCTTGTGAGGGCATGCACGTACGTAGGCCTCCTCCCTTGCGCGACTGCACGACTCCTTTTGCTTTGTGCAGAGTGCGATGCACTATTCAGCGGCGCGCGCGCTTATTTTTGTAGCGAAAAATGCAGCGCGGATGAAAAGTGCCTTTCGCCCGCCGCCGTCGGCGAATCATTTTTTTTTTTTTTATTATTATGCGTAACACGTTCCGATTTTGCACTCGGCTGCAACAATTAAACCTAGATTCTTTGTTCTCGGTGCGAGCGCTAAAAGCAAAGCAATAATTGGTTAAATTAGCAGCTGGCTCGTCTCGGATCCCGATGACGACGGTGCAGAAGCTTCAGCTTCCGAGTGATCCATTATGCAGAGCTTAGCTTTGGTCGCGGTGCATTAGTCGGGTGCACGCACTACAGCCATAGATGAATATGTAGAAAGAGAAGGTATTGCGGAAGGTGGCGCTCGTCTGTAAGTTGCGCAGGCTTCGCAGGCAGCGATGCTCGTCGAAAGGGAGCAATGACGCCGGGGGCAGGGCGGGCGGGGGCAAGAAGCAGCGGCTCGGGGCTGCCCGGGGGTGGGGGCGCGAGGGTCCGCTCGCCGGCCAATGAGCGCTGCGCTCGCCGGCGGCCATTTTAATGATCGGCCCCAAGGTAAACAAAGGGAAAAGAGCGAGCGAGAATGACTGCGCGCCGCCGCCGCCGCCGCCGCCGCCACCCCTCGGCTCAGTAACCCCTTTCTCCGGGCGGGGAGGGGGCCGCGAGCACTCGGTGCAGCGCACATGCACGTGTCTACATGAACGCCCACGTGCAGTCGCGACCAATCGCTGTCCCGCATCTCGTCCCTCGCTCCCTGCAGCAGCGGCACTCTCGCGCGCGAGCCGCCGATGAGGCTTATATTCCCTCTCTCTCTCCTGCATCTGCACTTCTCTCGCTTCTTCCTCTCTCCTAGTCTTGCGGGTCATTCGCTCTTACCCCCGATTTTCACTTTTCAATTTCGCATTGTCGGATCGCTCGGGCTATTATTTATTGCTGGCTGCGCGAGCGAGATTCGCGCGAGAGCGCGAGGGGTGCCGGATCAATTAGTGAGATTCGTCGTCGCCAGGCTGCACGCGCGATTCAAGCGCGCGGAGGCCGGGGTGAAAAGTGGAATGTATATGCCAAAGTCGTTAAGTTCTTCGGGGATCATTTCATATATATATATTTCTGCCCGGCGTAATTAGAGAGAGAGGGAGAAGGGCCCGAGCAGATTTGCGAGTGCTTGTTAGCTTTTTTTCGAGCTGACGAGCCCTACTTCGTCGAGGGTTCACGCTTCTGCAAATGTATAACTTTTCTACTCGAGATTTGATTGATCTCGAGCTCGCGTTTCAATGTGTCAAGATTAAAGTGCTCGCTGCCTATAGATTGCATTTTTTAATGGCCTCCTTTCAAACCTTTCCTTCTAATACGCACAATTCTCGTATTTATATTTATTAATATTTCGTACGTCGTAAAAACGTTTATTTTAGAAATTCGCTCGCCACCACTGATAGTTTCAGCACTTTGCTCGTAAAAGCTACACAAAATCGAGGCGAGAGCTGGTTTTCGAAAACATATTTTGATAGCTGGAAAGCGTCTTAAAATTAAAATTCGATCTTGGTTTTATGGTCTAAAACAAGTCTCTGCTGAGTGGGTCTCAGCTATATCACCTCGAAATCTTCTTTTTCTTTTCTAAAAATATTGCAAAGCGAGAGAGTTCGGAAACTAAATATATAAAAGTCTTTTAACGATTTAAAGCTAAAAGAAAGAGCAATTTTAAAAGCTTGCCGTTGCAGAGATAGAGAGAGAGTCGTATATAGAGAGCACAATGCATTTTAATGCAAGTATATAGGAGCAGCTTCAAAAAAAGATTCGCATCATTTTTAATCCTAACGAGGCTAGCAAGTAATGCTCTCTTAGGCAGCTAAACCTTCCCCCGATGCGTCGTTAAAAACGCAATAAAAGGCCAGCTCTCGTCCTGCCAATTAGGCTAAACAATCGTAAAAGCCCGGCGCAGTTTGTAAAATATTTACGAGCTTATCGGGCGAAATATTCTCGCGTTCGGCGAAATGTTCCTGCGGCCGGAGCGAGCTGCGCTTAGCGTATACGAGGAAGAGAGAAGAAGGGCCCGCTCGTAAATCGCAGATCAATCTCGCGAGCGGAAAAGGAGGCTCGGAAAGGACTCGTTTTCGGCTCTTAACGGCTAGAACAAAGGAGGCGCGCGATATTTGCGCGTTCGTCCGAGAGGGAATATACTGCGGCTTGTCCCGCGGCGCGTGAGAATGGGGTATTGGGTTTTCTCGAGCGCTCCGAGCCGGCCGGGCCTCTCTCTCTCGCTTCGTCCAGTAAAACTGATGTGATTTGACTAGGTTCACACCTACGCCTTGGCTCATTCTTTGCCTCCGTCTGTTGCGTCTTTGTTTTCTGCTGAAAGATGGCTGCGCGCGGCTGCCGCTCGGGCGAACAACGATGTAATACAATAAAAGGAAAGAGAGAGAGAGAGAGAGAGACCGGGCCGGTGCTAAAGAGGAGAGTGAAAGGACGAGGCGGAGGGAGACAATGCGGAATAAAAAAGAGGAGGACGTGTAGCACGGTATGCAAGGAGGGAACAGGTATTATGAGCGACGCTCGGCTCCCGCTCGCCGGAGCTGCTTTTTCATTTTTGCGTGTCCCGCGTCAATCTGTCGCGGCGATTTCATGCAGAAGCCGAGGCGGAGGGAGCGAGAGAGAGAGAGAGAGAGAGAGAGAGCCGAGTGTATCGAAACGCGCCAACAGGAGGGAGAGAGGACCTCGACGGCTCTGATTACCTCGCAGGCTCTCGGTTTGCCTCCGCAGCAGCAACCCCTCGCTTTCCCTCTCGCCGGCTCCTTTCTCTCGGCGCGTCTCCTGACTCCCTTTGTCTTTCCTCTCTCTCTCCGCGTCGACGACCTCCTTGCGTCCTCCTTCTACGCTAGTCCGTTTCTCCTCTTTTTTTCGGCTGGCTCCTCTTTTCCCTCGCCCTCCCCGTCTGACACAAATGTCGCATGACCTAGAGCGCGCCCTGCCCGAAATGTAGGCGCTACTTCTAAGGCTTTAGCGAGGACGCTCGGCGGCCCGGCTGCGGTCTTCGGGCTTTAAAAATTTCGATCGAGACGAGAAATAAAAGGGCGGCGAAAATTTCCTCGCATTGTTTTCGCATTCCTTTCCCATGATTGCGTCCCGGGAGCGGATTACGCACGAACGAGCCCGCCTCGCCCGGCACGCTACACAAGTTAGCGGAGCGATCAAAATATTTTCGAGCTCCTTCGAGTAATTCAAAATGAGCGTCCTGCTTCTCCGCCGCCGCCGCCGCCGCCGCCATACAGAATACGCATTCACGTCGATAGCCATTACGCGTAAAGACTCTTGTTCTCTCGCGACACGGCTGCTCCTTTCCTTCCTCGTCGCGCGCACACACGCACACGCGCACGCACGCACGTCGCCTGAGAGAAAAGCGAGCCGCAGGTAAATTCTGCGCTGCTCCCAAGCCGGCGGCCCTCCTCTTTTCTCTCGTTGCGCGATTAATCCTATTCACGGGCTCCGCGAAGGAGGCTCGGGTTTCAGCCGGAGGAAGTGCCTGCCTGCCTGCCTGCCTGCCTGCCTGCGGTATAGTAATCCGCCCTCGCGCGCCCAGTCCATTCGGCGAGTTTCTTGGAAACACGCGTCGATTAGTGACGTAATCGCCGCAGGGACGGTAAATAGAGAAGAGAGAGAGGATCCGCGGCTTCTTCTTCGTCTTCTTAGTTTTCTATTGCTTTATCTTTCTATGGTTTGTGATATTGGATTTTCGATGAGTTCTTCTGCCAAAGGTGTAAGTGGAGGTGCTTTCGGGATTACACCACCATCCGAGCCCCGACTTTTCTGCCAACGCTGTGGGAAAATGCGTTTCTTTCGACATTGCCTGAGTTGTTAACTTGAGTTACAGACCGGTACATCACTGCGATCTTGCGTGTCGGTCAAAAGAATTTTCAACGAAATATTATATACTAAACATTTTATGAATTGTGAATTAAAAACACTCAATAATATGACTTTATGAGCCCTTAGGCTTTTAGAATCGTTTTATTTAGTACCCGGATAATATTGCTATATAAATACACATATGAATAAATATTTGATGTTTTCTTTAGTACAAGTGTTTCAGAGAGTAACAGGTATTTTTAATCGAAAGTATTTTATATTCATAGGCATTTACAGATGATACTAAAATTGAAAAGTATAAAACTGGTAAATAGCAGACAGAAATTACACGTTCCACGTTAAGGAAAAATCAATTCGCTATCGACGATATATAAAAAAATATTTTTGATTACTCAGATACAGAACAGTTTCAATTTGTCAAAGGCATTTTAATATTCTACTAAAACGGCAAGTAGATAGAGTAAATACTAATTTTATTATACGTACTTACTAAATTGAATTTAATTTAAAATTTGATGTTTAAAATAAATTTATTTCAGATGATTCATAATTGGATGAACTCGACTCTTAATGAAACAAGCTAAATAAAGTCTTAATATACTCTGCTCAGCCAAGTTGCATAAAACTTTTCCTCCGTAAGACGCCGCTGTACACGTATCGCAAGTAACAGTGCAGCCAATCGCAATTTTATTAGACCATAACAGTATTTTTCAATTGCAACATAATTCTTTCTAAGGCATCTCTGTAAACACGGCGTCTAACAATTCCTTTCGGCACTGAAAGCTGTCAAGCGACTCTTAGACTCATTCCTTAGTCAGGCAGTTTAATACTCCATTAAATCAAACACAATTCCCCTGGTGAAAAGCGCGCGAACCGAATGATCACAGTAAATAATTCCCCCCCGAACGACCGGTGCAATCATTGTCTCTCGCGGCCCGAATGCATTGCGACTTGCCGTTTCGTGAATTACACCCCCGTCAGACCGATAAACCAAGTTAACGCGTTAAAATACACGAACAGAACAAAAATTCCACGGCTCGCGCGGTGTTTTCCTCGCGCGATCCAAGTGAAACTCGCGGAGCCCGCGGTTATGATCCTGCAAAATTATGCTGTTATACAGCCTTTCGCTCTCTCGTTTTACTCTCGGTTACGTACGAGTATGTAAACAATGAGAAAATGCTCTTGTAGGATACGATGATTTTTTTCAAATGTCTCCCAACTCTGTTATAAGTTAGCTTAAATGGTTCGTTTTCGCAATAATAGACTTTACCCTGTGATTGTACAAGTTTCATCAGTTCTTAGTCTCTCGTAATGGCATCTGAAAAAATGTTTATAGGGTTTCATAACGAGAGAAGTCTTTGCTTTGTACTCTGCTTTAATTGCTATTGTTATTTTTTATGGGAAATATAATTTAGCTGATAGTGTAGCTGAAAAAAAATCACGTTTATCAGGAAAACTATCAACCTTTTAACGGTTTTCGAAATTAAAGTTGGGAATAACCGGATAATTTATGGAAAGCATAAATAAATAATATTCCATTGTTTCAGCAACATTTTTCAAAGCTGTTGATTTGAAAATTTTTCAGAGCCCCGAAGAATGCATAATATCGGCTCGAGTAGCGCGGCGAACATATTTTATCCCCTAAAATTATTTCTAAATAATGTCACATCGAAAAACAATGCCGGCGGCTCAAAAATAACTCTCCATAAATCTGCTGGATTTCTATAGTTGAAAAGCCTTTCGCGCCATTTGAAGTTGGCATTGCGAAATGCAGCTCTCGCGTGTAAATAGACGACGCGCGCGCCAGCAGAGACTTGGTCGCGTGGTCGTGCGGCAATCGTTTTAAACATATATACCCAGCAGCAGCGGCGACGGCGGCGGTGGCAGCGGCAGCAGCTCGTCTAGGCCAAGCGAGAGATAAAGCGTCGCGGCCTGGCATTGATAGCGGCGCAGTCTGATCTACCGACGCTCCGCATTCATAAATTACGCGCGAGCTTTCGTTGCCGCCGCTCGCCCCCGAGTGCGTGTCCGTCTTGCTTTGCCACTTTCTAGACAATTTCAGCTTTCCATCTCGCTTGCGGTTTGCAGCTTTACTTTCGAAACGGCGGCCGCGCTCCATTAATTTCCGACGCCGGCCTGATCGTTTCGCCAGGATGCGTTAATGTAAAACAGTTTTTCGTTCACACGAGCGAGATGCCGGCGGGCCGTTTTTTGCGCAAGCCTAAATATTATATTCGCAATTATTATTTTAATAATCCAGTTTTTGCTGGAATGGAAACGCTGCCGAGTGACGTAAAGAGCGAACTAATTTTCTCTAAAGTCATCGGAAGACAGAATGACGTAATCCTTTTTAACCTCGAATTATACCCTCTAATGCAAAAAGATTGTAGAAATGCTTGAAATATTTACACGCTCTTTTAAAGTGAGCAACAGATTTTTAAGACTGAACCGTGAAATTTATGTTAAATTACTTCACGGCGCTACTTAATAGTCCTTTTAGTAAGGTTTTGTAAGATTCTCGTAAGAGCGATTGTCTACTGTGTTCCAGCTTTTCCCGATTCACATAACTGTCCTTTAAAGGATTTACAAAACTTTCCTAGCCGGGGGAGAAGGAAAAGCGGCAGAGAGAGAGAGAGAGAGGGAGAGATTTAGCGAGATTCCTCGTTAAGATACATTCTGTATGTTGTGCGCAGACAGTATGTGCATATACAGGCGGTGAAGCCCTCATCGATGCCACCTTATCCGCGTATCGAAGTAGATATGCAAATTTCGATATAATTTATTCGCGCAGGATTTACGACTTGTTTAGAGTCGAGACCGATCGGACAATTCGATCTCGACCCACTCGCATATTACACTCTCGAAATGTTAAGCAAGTCATTTTGTAATTTCGTGTAAAGTGACTCACCATAATCCATTTGGCAGAAAACAATAATTTGCACGTGGGAGGATGTCGCTTTCGCGCCGGAAGATTTACCGGGGGGGTAAGGGGGACCTAATTAAGGGGAAATCGTACTTTTTCGCACCGATCGAGCGAAAATGAAAATGAAGAAGAAGGAAGACCGAGGAGGTGCAATGTATCGGGTGAACCTCCCGCTTCGCGAACGAAACTCGAGGCAAAGATAGGATGTATCAAAGATGGCCGATGCCTGTAACTAATACGTACCGAGGCCCGGCCTGGCCGTGGCGACGGCCATTTGCCCAACATAAGAAATCCGATCTGGGGTTTTGATCTCCATAAGCCCACCCTCGATCGTGTTACCGGAACACACCTCGCGCACCTCTCGCCTCCGAGCACTCAAAGATGGCAGCGCCCCGCGCGACTCTCGCCATATTCCAAGCGGTTCATCTCCACTTGACCGCCAAAGCCTTTTTTTCCCATGCCGATCGGCCGTTTCGTCAAGTGACCCAAGCGGGCAAAATTAAATACGAAATCGGCGCAACCGGTCATCAGGCGCAACACCTGCTTCGCAAAAGGACGAGGCGCATACCGGTAGAAATTATTATTCAATCCCACAATTATAGATGGCTCGGATAAGCGTGCTCGATTTCAATTTGACATTGAGTATATAGGAGGCGGGAGAAAGAGAGAGGGAGAGAGGAAAGATTCTGCACCGGCCGAGAATTAAACGGAGAGCTGCGCGGCGAGATAAAGGAAAAATAAAGGTAGCAGCGGCTCGCAGCGGCTCGCAGCGGAAATGAAAAGCAGAGCGCGCGAGCTTGCAGCGTGCAATTATGAAGTCGCTACCGAGGCTCCGCGCGAATATCGAGAATGACATTTTAATCACACGGTCATCGTTTTCGCACGGCGTTCCATTAGTGCGAGTAATTTGTCTGTCGATACGCTTGTTGACTTGTGAGATTCTCATCGGCGCCTACTCCATTCCCGTTAACCTCTCTGTCTCCCCCCGCCCGTTTCTCTTCACTCTTTTTCCCTGCCGTCCCTTTTCTTCACCTACCTCCGCAGCTCCTTTCTCATTCCGTGCTTGCGCCGCAGCCGCCGCCGCCGTCTGCAGCCGCTTGGAAAAAAGACTTATCTGGAAACCGGACTGCACGCACGGAACCCCGGCAGCCGGTTCGCCGAGGAAAAAAATAAAACGAGATCGATCCTTTCGCGCGCCGCTTATCTCTAAGGTTGACAAGCGCCTCTCGATCTCGTTAAGCGCGACGCTTCGCTCGCTCTCTGTGTATATGTAGATAAGCGTGTCGGGCCCGCAAGAAGTGCGGCAAGAAAATTTTCATCCAGCCGCGCGGCCTTCTGCTTTAGGAAGGTCGTTCCCTTTTTGCGCCATTTTTGTTGCGCCTTTAATTGAGCTTTTTTCCCCGACGCCGCCGCCGCCGCCGCCGCCGCCGCCGTCGACATTTTTTTCGCAAACGAATTGAAAAGCCGCTGAATAAAAGGCTATTTATTTTGCCAAGCCCAGAGCGACGCGCTATTACGATGATGAAAAGGTAATTCGGCTTTTAAAACGAGCCCCGCCGCGTCCTTTTCAACAAGTGCACTTAATCTTGCTTTTAATGCGTTATGCTCATTGCCGAAAGAAAGGCCGCGGCTTAATAAGCTGGCCAGCGCGTTATACTTTCCTCCCCCTAACCAGGACACAATGCGCGCCTTCGATACGTGGGTTTTCCGGCGTTTATTGTCGGGCTTCTAAAAATGCGTGCCGCGGCGAAAAAAAATCTGCATAGTTTCGCGTGCGGGCGGCTGCAGTAATGTGTTGACTCTGAGGCAATATGTACCTACTCTAACGCAACGGCGGCGCACCGAGATATTTAAAGATTCGTTTAAAAATACATAGTTGGTATGATTTAGGAGTCATAAAATGGGCTCTAAATTTGCTTTGCCGATCAAAAAGTTGTTGTCTATTATATTAGACGTGCTGAGTGAGTGGCATAAAACGAAACTTTTAACGTATTTATAACAAGACAAGTAAGGATACGGAGTGTGTTTTATAAAGTAGCCTTAAAAATATACGCTCTCAACATGTCGATACATTTTTCATGACTCGCGCTGACTAAGCCGTACTCCGGGCATTATTTATAAGTGTCATAAATACGTAATTTTATTAGTTTACCTGTTTCTGCGAAAATTCAATTCAACTCGTGACCTCTCTTTAAAAAATTGAGCAATTTATATTGCGGCACCGTCTTGCTCGGTTACGGCGCTAAAAAGTGAGCGCGGGATTTTTACTTTCTTTTAAATATGCATCGATAAGCGAGGCGAGAATTCTGCGCCGGTGTAAAACCAATGTAAAATGTCCTGCGATTAGCATGAAAGTAGCCTAACACTAAATAAACTCTAATTTCCGTATAAATTCCTGAGCGAAATGACGTTAATTAATGTCCGCGGCGGACTTGCGGGCCTTCGCTGCAAACAAAAGATTCTGCGCGCGCACAGAATTAGAATGCAGAGACTCTAATTCAATCTTCGGCGCACAAAGCCGCACTTTCCAATGGGAAATTTCGCATTCGGGGCTCGGGCCATTAATTATCCGCTGCACGCGGCGCGTCGATGCAGCGATTTACGGGGCATTAATTGTTTTCGCGAAAGCGTTAGATCTGCGCGCGGAAAAGGGAAAACTCGCGCGTTTATAAAGGCGGATATCGGCTGCGTGAGTTGGCACTTTGTGTGTGGGTTCGTCGCCGGCGGACTACAATGGGGGCTCGCTCGCGGCCTTATTACGCTCAACGTGTGTATCGCGCGGTAAAGCACACACTCTCGCGGAGCTAACCCTTTATCGAGATGGAGCGGCAGCGGCGACAGCAGCCGAGCGTGAAAAACACGTGATCGCCTCGAACGGTCTTTTCCTCGATTGGCTCAACTCCGAGCCGCGAGCGCTGCCTTTTTCTCGCCGCTCCTAAGATCGCGGATCGTTCTAAGGCCAAAGCCGCGCATCTGATCAGGAAATGAGTTTTCTGCTTCGACGCATTTGTTTTCCCCATCGAGTTTCCTTCGATTTTTTTCTTCTCTACTCCACTCCGCGCGGAGGAAGCGGGTGAGTAGCAGTTGTTTAGGGCCGGCACGTTGCGTGAGAATTCGTGCTACGTCCTCGAGGCTGGAACATCGAGGCGGAAAATTCGGAGATACGCCAATTACGATGTAGTCACGGGTCGCGAATGGGCACATGTGTTTGAATTAACGGAAAGGCTTTGTGTAATAAAACTCCTACTTTTTCTTTGTGCTCAAAAAAAAAAAAAAAAAAAAGTGTTTAGTTAAATAAAATATAATTCAAACACGCTGAATTGCATCGAAAAAGTTAGCCCTCATTATTACCTTCATAATGCACTCGTCACCCTCCGAAAGTCTCATATCTCCTGAGAAAATTTAAGCGCATTAAGCAGCAGGGAACAAAGTACAATAGCACAACACTCGCGCTAAAAGGCGCCGTTTACCGAAAGTGGGTGCGCGCCGCTGCGGAGGTGCCAACTGAAAAGTGATCCCTGCGTCAGTGGGCGCACACACGAAACAAGGCCCTCCCTTCGCAATGCGCCGAGTGCCCTCGAGATTATCGCATTAGCTCTCCGGGCACCGAAAAAAAAGCTCATACCCGATCTCCGTCGCGATCGATCTGCTCTCTCTCTCTCGCTAATTGTAAGCCTCACCTTTTGGCCCAACGAATTCTAACGGCCGTCGCCGTCACATCTCGGCTTATCCGAAACCCCGTTCTCACGCGTTTCTCCCGACGGCGCAAAAAGATATCACCCCTCGAGCGCCGTTCGCTCGCCGTGGGTACCCTGCTTTTCCCGCTTTCTCTCGCACCAGTTTCGACGCCTGGAACGAGAAGTATAAGTTTGTTTTTGTAGAAGCGTCAGAGCGGTTCAATTTTTAAGGCTCACCTTCGTCCGCGGAGGCTATTTCGAGAAACGTATTTCTCGGGTAAATTAGTCGGCTCTCTCTAATATCTGAAATTTGCCGCTTTCAGCAGTCGATGTGGTGCAGTTTAACACCGCTGCATTTTCGTCCCGCATGCGCGGGGCTCTTTGTTTCCCATCGCTTATCCGGCGTTTCCCGTGGCCGGGCGATTATTCGACCAGCGGTATCTCGAGCAGACCGCAGAGAGCTCAACAACTTCCCCGTACTCTCTCGCGGTCAGAGAGGCGCGAATCGTCCGCGAGGTGAGCCGCGAGCGCGAGCCCACGTGTAAAACGTACAATAAACTAGAAAGGTTTACTGCGTATTACCGAAGACACTAAAAGCTTGTATTCCAAGCTGTCGATGTGTTCCCTCGCGGCTCTCGACATTATGCCATAAAGCCAGAGTCGAGCCGGGCCCTGCTTGGCCTATCGGCGGAATGCTCTTTGAGAGAAGAGTAAGAGAGGAAGGCGAGACGTCGACGACTGCGCAAGAGAGAGCGTTATTGCACGGTGCGCGCGCCGCCGCCGCCGCCGCGAGAATTACCTGCCCTCCGCCGCGCGAGACTTGTACTGCCAGTAATGAAGGCCGATGAAGAGATTGCGCCGCGGATCATGATTGATAGAGACGGAGATAGCTCCGCGGGAATAATTAAAGGGGTCAGATGCCAAGCCGACGCGAGGCTCTTGAACCGTGGCTACATAATCTTCCCCGTCATTCTATTAATTTCGAATTTACACTTTAGGGACCCGCTGACTTTTTTACCTCCGCTGCAAGCCAGTGTCAATTTATCCGTTCCCAGCTAATTATAACATTGCTTCTTATAAATTTTTAATGCCCTCGACGAAGCCGCCCCGTGATTGATGATTAAATTGTAATGCTACTGTTTGTAATTGCTCGGGCGATTGCCTATGAATTCAAACGGTTACACTTTGTATTGAAGAGCACACATTTACAATTAGCTATTTTTCCGCGACTTTTCAACGGAAAAATACCCACCGCCTTATTTATTCGTAATTTTACAATCCAGCTTCTTTTGAAAAAGGAAAAAGGAAAAGAGCGCGCAGGAAAATGAAGTAAAGGGACGCGGAATTAATAGGCGAATAGGCATATTTATGGACGTGCATGCACGTATCGAATGGAAAGAGAGGGAGATATACTGAAAGGGTTAGATGTCCCTGTGGAATGCAGGGAGGTAGCCGGGCTGCGAGTCATGTTATGGGTAGGTACGAGCCGGTCGGTGCGTTATTGCATTACACACAACTAGGTAGGTAGTTAATTTAGCATCAGTGGTGCGTATATATGCTTTGCCGGACGATTGCTTCTCGTATTGCTTCTCACCCGGTCATATGCATAATGTAATTGACTTCATCCTGCCTAGGCGCGCACCTTTATTCATCCGCCGCTTCCTCTTTCTCCCCTAATGAAAGGATTAGAGAATTTTCCTCGGCTCGGCATAAACCCTATAATGAACGCAGGAAAAAAGAAGGCGACGAGGGATTATTTCGCTTTCCAGCTGCGCCGAGTTCGCCGCGGAAATTTTGCAGAAATTTTGCCGATTAATGCCGGTATAAGAAATCTCTTTTTCTCGTATATAGTTAAACGGAAATCGCTGAAAAACAATGACCATCAGCTCTACACCGCAGGCAGAGAGATTTGCACGTACGAGCAATCACAATAATGCAAAGCGGCATTAGCCGCGGATCCGACGTCATTTAGATAGGAGTGCAATCCACTAAGACGTTCATCGAGTCGACAGCGAAACACAATCGTAAGCCGGGACTCGATTCTCTCTCTCTTGGAATCGATCAGTGCGCGTCGCGACGACTCTGGCTTAATCGTTTCGTCGAACCTGACCATTGACCCAACTATTCATCGATAGCGTACTACACCCACCGGACGCGGGATTCGAAACGACTGCCGTGTAACAGTGTCTCGAGAGAGAGAGAGTGGAGCTACGGCTCGGTTGCACGCAATTCCGTTACGCGCCGCGGAATCTAACTCGGTCACTTCCTTCGCCCCGAGAAAAATAAGAACAATGTTGTACAGTACCCTTTTTTCCCGCTCGGTTATGACTCTTTTTCTTTTTCCCCGGCCCGAAACAGTTAGCTAAAACGAAACTGGAAGTTACGAGCGAGCGTTATGCGATGTTCGCTAATTTCGTCTCGATTCGGGAAATCGTTAAAGTAATTCGAGTAATCCCACGTTTTCTCGAATTAAACGCTCTCGAAGATTAGAATCTTATCGCGCGAAAAATCTAAATTACAGTTTTCGCGCGCAAAATAACTCGCGGCAATTAGCGAATTACGAAAAATTCATCTTTTATAAATCGTTCCTTTTTTTTTTTGTTTCCTTAAATTTGTTCATAATCAACTTATAAATTTGCCTAAAAGTTCGCAGCCAGGCGCAGAGCGAGCAATATCTTTACGGCTGATCTGAGATCCGAGGCTAAATTTAAATGAGCCGGCCATTCTCATTAGAGCGACAATTAATGAATACATTCGGCGGCCGGTATACTCAATAAAGCAGCGGCGCAGGGCGATCGAGTCCATAAAAATAATTTCTGCGAAGCGTTGCCGGGGCTCCGGCGGCGCGCGGAGGATCGCGGATCAAAGGAGGCAAAATTCCATTCCTCGTTTGTGCCCGTGTTCGCGCTTGGCCGCACAAAAAATCCCCCACTCCCCGGGCGCGCGCGGCGACGACGATCCGTTCGCTGCTATATATATAGAGGCTTGTATATTATGTACTTACGAGCATAACCCGGCCATATACGCGCGGCCCTTTCACACGCGTCTTTGGCGCGACGAAACAATTAATTCCTCGCGCGTCTCTGTCCCTCCATTATCCGTTCTTATAGTAGTCGCGGCGCTTTGCGGCCCTTAGGCTCCGTTCACACTTTGCCTTAAGCTGGCTCTCCCGGACTTTTACCGCCAGTTTATCGTCAATCGGAAAATATTAAAATACCAAGGTCAGGAACTTTCTGGCCCCTCGATTGGCATCCTCGCTTATATAGCATTGCCGCGTTTACACGCGCCTCGCTCCGGCAAATACGCTCTCGGCAAAATCAACATACTTGATAGTAAAATTGCAAAAAGTAAAGTGAGTCGAGGTGCAGTACGCCTCGGAGCCATTAAAAGCAGCGGCGGAGGTGCAGGTAGCTCCTGAAAAGCTACTAAAATAAAGGATGATTTTTGCGGTGCTCTGCAGGCGGAGAGGCTCTCGCGCTGCAAGCGTGTGAAATACAGCGAAAACTACGGCCGGCCGGCGAGTTAAAATAGCAGCGAGAGAGAGAGAGAGAGGGACGCGACTCTCTGATAGCGGCTTGGCGAGGCCGACACGGCATTAGCGATGATATTACAGCGCGCGCCGGCCAGAGGTACGAAGAACGCCCAAGGACGTGCGCATACCTGCCGCCGCCGCCGCCGCCGCCGCCGCACGTAGACGCGTGTAAGCACATGCGTGCGCCTGGAATCTCAAACGGTGCCATTTTTGCGGTTTACGAGGGAGCTCCGAGCATCATGCCTTGATTGCTAATTCATGGAACGCTGATGGAAATCCCCCTAACAGTGGGAAACAACTGCCGGCTGCTAGACGGCTTTTTCTTAGCCTAAGCTCACACTCTGGGCGCAGCTTCAAATTGGATAATTGCCTAAGGTGTTGGCCGTTACGGCTGCAAAGCACAGCTTTTCACCTCGGGAAAGAGACATTTTGCTTTAAACCTACTCGCGAGTAGTCAAAAGTTATACAAAAGTTATATTATTATATATTTCGAGACAGTTTGTATTTAAAAGCGAAATTTAACGCAAAGGAAAATTAATATTTGTCCAGGAGAAAAGTGCGGCGTGGAGTGAGATGTGGCCAGGATTCTAAAAGCCGTAATGCGCAATCCATCAAGGGCTCGAAAAAAGTGTGACAAAAGTAAAAGATGTATGTATAACGCGTGACAATGATAAAGCATTTCGAAGCCGTAAAAAAGTCGCAGCCTTACGTAATAAGAAGGCAGGGGGAGAGAGGGAGCTGCGAGAAAGGGCCGGGCGCTAATTACAAGAAGCACGAGAGCGGAGGAAAGTGCCGGGGACGACGAGTCAATTTCCGCGGGGCTAATTTTTTGGGAGGACCCTCTCTCCCTCCCGATAAAAGCGAGCGGCGGCGCGCTTGCGCGCACAGTCCTCCATTTCTCAAAGCTCGGCCAAGGTAAACTGTTGCAAATTAAGCTTGCACAAGGAGCCAGCGCTCATTTCTCAAGCTGTCTTCTCGCATAAATTATTGCAAACGAAACGGTCAGTCGAAGGAAATGCATAAAGTCGAGGCCCGGCCCGAAGCGCATAGCCCTTAGGTACTTCTCTCACTCCCGTTCCGCTGGCGTCGATTTTTTTCTTCGCTCTCTCTCCTCTCTCTATACGCTCGGCTCGTCTTTCCTCCGCCTCGCGGCCCTTAAGTATGCGTTTGAAGTCGATACCGACGGCCGATTCACGACTGATTCGCCGAGTGCACAAAGAGCATTTGTTCGCCTCGACGAGGGTGACCCGAGGATGTTGGACGCGGCGCATACACGCGTCGCTGCCATTTTTCCAAAGGGAGAGCCATTCCAGAAAAATGAGCCCCCGGCCTTTTTATTGGCTCGTCGCTCGTATATCAAGCGGCCGCATATTTGTCGCATCGAGCCGAGGCAGAAATTTCACGGCGCAAGCCGCTCTCTCTCTCTCACCACTAATCAGCTGGTTTATACCGCGCCGTTTATTGTGCCGGCGGATAATGTCCGTACATTGTTTGCCATTGAGCCGAAGACGCGCGCAAGGACTATTTCAATATCCGCCTGACGTTTAGACCATCATTAATATTTTCGAATTATGGACGTTATTTGATTGTAAATCAAGCAACGAATTTATTATCGGGCCGAGTTAATCCTGAAAATTATTCGTTGCGAATGCAGGAGAGCTCCGCGAGTCTATAAACTTGTTTTATTCGATGAAGAAACTGCCGTGTCTCTTTTATGATAATTTATGTCGCCGCGTGTTTACCACCAGCAATACTTTCAGTCCTAAATGCGAGCTTTGAATATTAATATTTTCCGCCGTGGATAACGAAAAAGCGGCGCAATTTGTTCCTATCAAATGCTATCGCTCAAAATAATTAAGCCGAGTTTTATTTATAGAAGAAGCCCCCTTCATTAGGGAAGGAAACAATTGTATTTTAACGAGGCTTTATGAAGCAAAGAATAATTAGCGAATGAACTCCCGCGAAGATAAATTACAATACACTAAACACATTTACTCGGCCGCGAAGCCGAGAGCATAAAGCATTTTAATTTCCGAGATTGCAATCGAATTTAAATCCCGGCGCTGCAGTAGTGGGTTAAATTTTCGCCAAGCCATCCCGCTGAAAAGTTGTCCTCGTCATGATCTCGAGAGCGGAGAGTGACTCGGCTGGGAGTTAAAACTTAATCTCCATCGCGGTCGCCTCACAATCAAAACTTTCGGAGGCGCAGTTTACAATAGCCGAGGCGTAAATAATTATATCCCACTCAAGGCTGCGCCGGCCGTCCGCAGGGACACCGCGGAGAGCTTGCAAGTTTCGGGGGCTCAGCCCCATCGATTTTGCCCGAGTGCCTCCTCGAGCAGCGGACATTCCTTTTCGCGGCTCGAGGAGCGCCTTACGCTATTTCTGCCCTTCGATTTTTTCCTCGGGCTCTTTCCCTCTCGCGCCTACTGCTCGTTATTTTTTTCTACTTCTTTGCCTCGACCCCCGCTACCTTTATTCGTCGATGATCCTTCGGCGCTTTCCAATTTTTCTAGTGCTTGGGAAATATTAATGAAGCTTCGTTCTTTTCTTATTACGTTTTCAGTTGAGAGTATAAAGTGCAGGTTGTATATAAAAGTAAGTATTATGTATACAAGCAGTTTCTTTTTTAATAATTACTATTAAAGCTCTCGAATAATGGAAATTTGTCCGCCGGCTTCTCTTTCGTTTTATTTGGAGTAATAACTTAAATTGAGCTCGACTGTATTGGAAATATTGGAAATAGATAATTCAATAGGTATATTAGATGTGTCCGTCTATAGGCAAGGGAGGACTATACTTACCGCATGGATAAAAATATACGTTTATGAATAGTGTATAAAGATTTTACTGCACAAAAGCCAGTAAAGATGTCGGAAATAAAAATAAAAGCTCATAAATAAGCAAAAGTAAATTTCCTTCTATTTTCGTAAAACTTTACTTATTTACAATCCGTGATTGCCCGTTTTATCGAAAAACGAGTCAATCTAGAAACCCCAACGAAACAGGGAAGAAACTGTAACCGTGGCAGGCTAATGTAAAAGAGCGAAATGGAAAAGACATAGGAAATGGAAATTGCTCGGAGATATAGTCCTCGGCGATCGAAGCCCGCCGTCTGGCCGGCTCTCTCGCGCGATTAATTCTCATTTCTCCTTTGTCGGCACGCCCATTTTTAATAGGCCGCTCCACCCCCGGTCATTTCCGCTTCCTCGAAAAGAAAAGCGCGCGCGCTCGCAAAATTGCATTATCACCGCTCGATATGGATAAGCACCGGCGGCGTTCGCGCCTCGATCGGACGGCGCAGCCTAATAGCTTCCATATTAAATCACCGGCTTTCAAATTTTCGCGAGCCTCGTCTGAAAAGCCATTTTTTTCTCGTTACGCGGCTCAAAAGGATAATTTATCACGCGGCCTGTCGGTCACACACGATCTTCGCCGAGGAATTTTCGCTGCTTCGGGCCTTTCGCTGTGTCGAGCCGAGAGACACGCTTCGGTATAATGTTTTCGTTTACGTTTTTTACCGCATTATATTTGATTAGAAGTTGGATAAGAAAAAATGATGCGTCGCAACGATTTGTTTGCATTAAGTTTTTAGTGATTAGAAATGAATTTTAGCCTCGTAAGCGTTTGTTAAATTTTCATTGAAAATGTAGGTTTGTTTACCGGAGTAAAGTCGTTATCTGGTTGATTCTTTGATTTGGTAAAGCTATTTAGGCGATTCTTGCACGCGAGAACGTGTAATAAATTAAACACAAAGGAGTGACGCTAATAAAGACTTATGTCCGCCCACCAAGAACCACAGCTTTTTTAGATTTCTGCCTGCGAGAATGTTAAATTGACTCGGCGATAATCGACGTCAGGCTGCAGTGTGACCTCAAATTCTCACAACCTATAATAGTAGTTAAATTCAAGCGTTTTTAGAAGAATCGTTTTACAGCTTGAATTTTAAAAGCTTCGTTTATTGTTGTATAATAGTTTTATTTTACTGGTAATTATCCTAATTTTTCGGTAAAAGTGAGACAAACTGAAGAATTTACGAGCTGCAAATTAAGAAATGAAATTTTATTACCTGATTTATGGCTCGGCTCGAGCATTTTACTGCAATATGAGCTTAATTATCGGCTTTCACAATTTTTATATTCTACTAATATACTAAAAATATCCCCAATAATTTGCATTCTCCATGTTGCAGTACAAACGCGGGTTCAACAGCACTTAGTAGTAGACTGCGTAATTGCCCCGAGGATTTTTGAGCATCGAGCAGCGTGATTGCAGATCGCCGCGGCAGAAATAGGCCAAAGTTAACGAGTTGTCCAATGGAAGGGCTCTCTCTCTCTCTCTGCTCCGTCCATCAGAGAGCGCTCAGCCCTGGAGTATTCCTTGGGCGTCAGTCTCTCGCGGCGGAATCCATTCCGACTCGTCGGAGCTTCCGTCTTCGTCAACTCCCGGCTACCGCGTCCTCCGAGCTCGGCATTAAAAGCCCGCGGATTATATTTACGACTTATACGACTGGAGGCGGCGTTGAGGAGCCATTAGCGCGAGGCTCGCGCGTAAAACACCTATGGCCTATTATCACATCACTCGAAGCGGTCTCGGCCGCCGCGCCGCGGCCGGGAACTTTCAATACGCCCCTTTTTTTCACCCCCGCGCCGGCCGCCGCGCGGCTCCTAAGCGCATTGGGAACTCGTTTTTCTCTTTCGCGGCGCGCGGCAGAAGGTGTGCCGCAGCTCAAATTGCTTCCTCGAGGTGGTGGAATCTTTGTGCCTCGCGGCCGAGAAAATTGTAATTTCTATTTCGTATACGTGTATATACGCAAGCGGGACGTGTCTCCCTTCTCGCGGAGGTATAACGGTTCTTTTAGAAATTCTATACTGTTAGAGAAGATGTGCCTGCTTGTGTGTGGCGGGAACGAGTTCCTGAAGGGCAGCTGCGAAAATTCGCGTTTTCCTCAGCGAGGATCAGGCCAATTGTGAAATTGAATGTAATGAATGTAATTACGTTGACTAAGATTTATGTTCAGGTTTTCATTAACAACGCATAAAGTCGTATTTTAAGCCTTGCCTGCAGTACTACAGAATACAGACGCACTTTATTTCTTTCGCATTACGCTTTATTAAAAAGTATTGATTTTTAAATATTTTTCGGGAAAGCTGCTTGAATTAATAACGCAAAATTACTCAATTATTTCATTATGTCAATTAAGACATTTTACTGCCGGTATAAAATAATTTTATGCTTTAAAATTTGATAATAGCCGTAGTAAACGTTTCTCTGATATTTAAATCGCAATTATTTTAACACGAACTTTCTTCAATCATCGTTACTTTTATACTTTTTTTTCGCCCCGTTTGAAAATGTCACTGCCTTTATTTACGACGGCATTAAGAAAAGTAGCGAGTAAGCAAAGAAAATTTTTGCCCCACAAAGTTTCTCCAACTCATTAGGTCTGTTTCGAATTTCACAGTTAGTTTACACTTGGCAAGTGTGCTTAAAAAATGATTAGACAATGGAGAGCTTGACCGAGTGATTTACAGAGGTCCAGATGAGTCGGGCAGCCGCCGGGGATCGAAATATTTAGCTCCTCGGAGGAGCGCTGATGCCCTCCAAACAAGAATACAGTCGGTCATAAAAGCAGGTAAGAGTTTACGGGTCGTTTCCCGGTTCCCAGCACGCGCCGCGACCTTTTTCGCTCTCGTGCCCCTCGCGCGCGCGCGCGCCCGAGACCTCGAAAATCCTGCACGGAGGAGAAAAACTTTTATTCCCAGGACGGCTCTCTTTCTCTCTCTCGAGGTGGGCGCGTGCCGCGTCGTTACGCCGCGCGCGCGATGACCTTAAAAACTCTCTCGTTAAAAGTGCGAGAGGAGAAATTCCGAGGTATGGGGCAGGGTCTCCAACTTTTTTCTCGAGGTCACCGGGTCCACGGGCGAGCGAGACAATGGCCCGCGTCCCGCTGCCCGTGTTTATCCCTGTTTGCAGTTGTCATCGGCCGGACCGGAAGGATTTTCTGTCCGGCCACCCGCGCGCTTCTTCCCCGACGACTCTTCCGGCCTTGAGGCCTGCGCCGGGGATTAGCGGGGGAGATGAACTTTTCGGCTTATACCTGCTGCTTTGCCAGCTGAAATATCTCCTGTAAACAGAGGCGCAACTTGCGCCAAGCCCACTTTCTTTCTTTATTCCTTTATTATTAGCCATGCGGACGGGGAAAGAGACAATGCGCCGGGCTTATCGCTTTTATCGGCAAAGCGCATACATTTGAATTAATGCGAAGAAACTTGCGAGTCAGCTTACGGCGCTACCGCTATATTGCCAGTATTCTTATTTACATCTAATCTCGCAACATGTTGCTCCGTTTTGTCGAAATCCCGAGATTGCTCAACCCGGCATATTTGTTGGGGTACACATTCCGTTATAAAAAGAAATATTATCGTGCGCCGCGACGTTAATTTGTAAAAGGAATTCGTGTATAAGCAAAAGTTCCTGCCAAGAATTTTGGTCGGACAGCCCGAGAAAAAAATGATCCCGCTCGTCAGGGAAGTTTTTCCCTTCCCTTGATAATTCGCTCTCGGAGCTCTCTCGGCAAAGTTTGAAAAGCGCCGCCGACTCCCCGCAGTCTTGCGCGAAGCCCCGAAAAACACGCTGTATACAGCGAGTAATTTGTCACCGATACAAAACTTGCCGGGGTCTCGCGCATCAATTTCACGAGTCGGCCAGAATTTATTTCCCTAATTTCGTCCCCGGCCCGTTCCTTGGCAACCCCCGTTCTAATACCTCTCGTAATCCCCGCAGATTATTATGGCCGTGGCAACGATTCCTCTCTCGAAATCATCATCAGCCGGGGCAGGGAGCGGAAGAGAGGAGGAAAGAAAGGAGCAGAAAAAAAGGGGAGAAAAAAGAGAGAGCGGGGTTCCGCGCCACTAGTTTCCGCGCATTTGCGGGGTTATTAAGCCCTGGGAGATGAGGCGACAATGATCCATTTCCATGAATTTGTATCTTAGGTAGATTATACGCGCGCAGTCGTCGCGCGAGCTCGTTCCCCGAGGGAAAGACGCGCGGCGTTCGATCCTCGGGATGTCCCTTGTTCGCACCTCCCCCGCTTACACACTCGGGGCTCGCATACGGACTGATTTCATCTGGCTGGCGCTCTTTAGGCCAGCTCCATTGTAGTTTTTCTCGCGCGCCCAGGGCCCTTTGAAGCCTCGAGTTTGCGCGTCAGCCGAGAACGCTGGCGGGGGCGAGAAATATGCGTATGAATTTCATAGGAGGGTTCGCCAGCTCTCTGTCTCTTTCTTTATGGCCGAGCCCCTCGTACGCCGTCGTCGTCGTCGTCGTCGTCGTCGTCGTCGTCTGCCTCGCATCTTTTTCTCGGCGCGCGGAAGGGGGGCGCAGAGAAGGTGAGCGGGAGCCTGATTTTTCGCCTGGCACATGTGAGCCTGCACGGAGAGAGGGAGCGTTGCGTGGAAACACACGCGAGGGTCTTCTGCATCGGCGCGGCGGCTATGGAGACGACGACGACGACGACGACGACTCGGAGCCCCGGCTTTTCTACATTATACGCCGACTTTTTCTACTTATGACTCCTGCTTTTTCTCGGAAACGCCGCGCGCACCCCAGTCGCGCTTTCCTTCCTCACTCTCTTTCTTCCTTTACTTATATTCCGCTGCTGCTTCTCACTTTCCTTTTTTCGCGCGCTCGCGCTACTTTTTTTCTTTGTCGCTTTCACACTCGCGAGCGCTGTTTACTATATTTCCTAATTGCGTGCTGTATGGAATTCTTGCCTTTTGATACTCGAGTGCTACCCTCTCTTGGTTTAATAACGCCCGGGTATTCGCATTCAAGGCTTTTCTGTTTTTACATCAAGTGTCTGTTTGCGGCTTCCCTTCATATGGGCTTCAATCATTCATTCTTCGCCGTTACTTATTATTATGCAACGCGCGCCGCGGTGGTCGAAAAGGCGAAATAAAGCGACGTAATTAAGATTTAAAGCCCGCGGCCCCGAAGGTTCTTTACGTTTAAATCTTGAAAATTTATTTAGGAGAGCGCGGGAGTAAAAAAGAAGGCTCGCATAGATCAAAGTAACGAGACAAAAATGGCCGTTCCAGTGAGATTTTCCTCGCGAAACAGTATAGCAGCGAGTCGGCAGCCAGTATTTTTCCCTCTCTCTCCGCTCTCTCTCTCCGCTCTCTGGCGGCGGCATCATCTCCGCGCCTGCATTATTTTCCCTCGCAGGGCGAGCAATTTCACCTGCGTGCTTGTTTACCTTCCTTTTTTCTCGCCTCTCCCGCGTATAATATACGGCTGCATATACGTCGCCCGAGCTTAATCTCTCCTCGCAGCCACACGTGCGCGTATCAGCGACGCACGGCTCAATTATTTTCACCCTTTAGAGCGGCAGCCACTCGTACGAGACTCGGGCGCATGCACGTCCTCCTTAATGAGAGTCGGTGCTCGTTCGAGGAGCTGCAGCGGCAGCGGCGGCAGCGGCGGCAGCGGCGGCAGCAGCCGTTTTCCCTTTGCGCCCGTATGCGCCGCGGCGCCGAGGCTGCAGCGCGACACGCCCCGACGCCGACCGCTTCCTCGCCCCGACTTTATAGGTCAAAGATTGGGAGCCCCGACTACTCCCGAGAGGAACGCCGCTCGCTGCTCCGCGCTTGGCCTTTGTGCGGGGAGAGAGAGAGAGAGGCAAAGTCCGCCAGGACCCGATACTATTTGTGCTGATTAAATCTTGGACGGCGTATCCCCGAGAGGATCCTTAATTTTCTAGGCAGCGACCAAATCTCCGCTGCCTCGCCTTCTTTCCCAGCTCTCGCGGTGATAAACGCCTCTGTTTTTCCGTTAATCAGTGCTCGCACAATCTAATTACCGTTATACCGTTCGGTCTCTGCGTTATTTTTATACAAAGCAAAACTGCAGGCTTGTAAAAGAAAATGAGCGCTTTAATATTTATAGAATTGAGGTGTATATATACCTTTACGGAGTCATCGGGACTTTGAAAAGTCGTAATAAAGCCCCGACGCGCCTGCAGAACTACGCGCGCAAGTGTCTGGGAAATCTATTAACTCGATGAATATATATTGCTTGCTTGCGATGCGCGCTCGACGCTCGGTTAGCAATTTAATAATGGATAAAGCGTATCGGCCATCTGTCACACTTAAACTGCGGCTGCAATTTTTAAACATCTCAACAATTGCACAGGCTCGTGATTTAAACTCCGCCACTAAAAGTCGCAGCTCGGACTCATTTAAAGACGCCCGGATAGTTTACTAAATTCCCCGGCGCTTGCACTCCGAATTTATGCCTTTTTAATGCCTAACAAAACGACTGACAAGCCGAAAGGCGGCCGCCGAAAGTCCTTGCGCTTTCTCTGATAACGAGAAGTAGACTCCTCCATAAATCGGCAGTAAAAACTCAATTCTCCCGCGAACCCTCGAACGCGGCGGCGTAATCGGGCGCATAAGAGCCAAGCTCGTCCCAAGAATGCGTCAGCCGAAAGAAATTAACCGGCGGCTCGGAAAATTCTCCTTTAAAAAGTAAACCGCTCCTCGGGGCCTTTTACGCGCGGAGGCAGCTCGTTTCACCGATAAGTCAATCTTTCCTCGAGTCGTCAAACTGTCAGTCCGCGATGAGCGCGAGCTCGAATCGCGCCTCTCCTTTCGTTTTCAGGAAAATTCACCTTTCGAGCCGCGCGCGTAAAAAGCAATCCCGCGACTATCGTCCCGTTTCTCTCCGCGCCGATGTAACTCGCTTTTTATTCCTCGTCGCGGCCACTTATTGCCACGGCGAAGGCGGAAAGCTTTCTCGCTTATTCGAGTTATTATTTCGAGCAGCTTTTTTCTCGGACGTATTGTAGATTCTGCCGCTTCTGCGCGCGGGTGAGTTTAATTAATAAGCTAAGATTTTTTAATTTTTTGCCGGATTGATTTGTGTTTGCGAACTTTCCTAATTAAGAATTGCGTTACATAAGTTTAAATTGTTTCACATTTTATAATTATTATATAACCGATAGAGTAATTAAAAGGAGGCTGGAAAAACGTGCTCAATAATCATATATCACACGCCGTTCACTCTCAAGTATCTTAATTAAGAAGTTAATAAGTTAAAGATAATCGAGTTTATTAATATAGAGAAAATTTACGGTAAACGTTAAGTTTAACGAGGATAAATTAATAAAATAATTCAATGCAATTACCGGGCGGGGAGTGAAGCAACGGTCTCGCGTTATGTAAAGAAGATTGCCCGGGCTTTGAGAGGCCATTGAGAAATTGTCGAAAAATTCCAGAGTCCCGCGAACAGGGCTTTAATTGGAATAATCGGGAAAAAGTGAGAAAAACGGGGAATCGAATCGTCCTGGCGGCGAGATAAGCGCGGAGCTAAATTACATTTGACGATCGGGAGAAAAGTGGAGCCGATTGACTCGTCGAAGAATCCAGGAGGCAGGTTCGTTTAAGGTATGCACGCGGGGCCGAGCTCGGGGCAGCCTCGGCGAATTCCCCGCTGACTGGCGTGCGCGGCAAACAAGACTCTCCGCTCGGCGTTTCAACCCTTCAGCGCGGCAAATAATTCGCACGGCTCGAATCCGTATAACGAGCTCGTTCCCCGGGCATCGACGGAGAAAGAGCAAAGAGGGAAAAGGGCCATTAGTCTTCGTTGGCACGAGACGCGCTGCTTCTCGCTGCGCGGCCGCTTCCAAGGCCCGATGGATTTTTCGGCCTTGACGCGAGGAAGACGCATACAATGCGCGCGTGGCCACCGTTAATTCGCGGCTCTTTAACCAGGCTCCCTCTCTCGTGTCGGCGCTCGCCTCTGTGACCCGCCGACAGCAGAATTACATGCCTGCTTAACGAGCTACAGAAACGCTCGGCAGATGGTAATGCGCAAAACTCCCTCCCCGGCCAGCATTTTTCGTGTTTTACTTTGCGAGGAACAGGTAAAAAGCGACCAAGCCAACCTGCATCCTGCACCGCGCCGCCCCGAGTCAGCTTCTTTATTCGAAATTCCTATTTTATGAAACGCGCGCCGCTCGAGCGGACTTGAAACTTGGCCGAGCAGGATCTTTCCGGAGAAAAGATAGCGCGGCCAAGGTAGATAGAGAAATAGATAGGCGAGCGCGGAGAAAAGAAGGGGCGCTAGTAAAGAAAGTGAGACAAAAGGATGTAAACAGGGAAGAAGACAGATAGAGAGGAGGAGGAGGAGGAGGAGAGAGAGGGCAAGAGTGTCGACTCACCAGACGGATGGATAAGCTTAACGGTTCCGTTATCTCGGGTCGGGTTTTAGGGGGCTAATCCAGGATGCCTTGGGAATGGATGCGGGCGCGTGTAACCACCTAAAGATACCTGCAGAGCTGCTTGCGAGGGCAGCGGCTGCGCTGTTTGTCACTCCTGGACTATGCGCGCCTGGAGATTGACGGGGAATTCGACGTGGCTTTTTACGACTCGGTGATTTACTCGATTAGTACTTGTCCCACAAGCTTCCTCTCTGCGTGCTTTCCTTTTTTACGGCTTTCGAATGGGGAAAGGCTTTCTGCTGCACGCATCTTTGATCGATCTAGGCTTCCGCCGCTAATCGTCCGAGAGACTATACTCTTATTACGCGTTTCTTCGGAGAAAGTGATTTTACGTGTTTCTCGGCTTTACTATTCAAAATTTCACGTCGGGGAGGAATGTGATTTTTCGGGAAGGGTCGTAAAATCCCGGTAAAAACTCTTTTATTATTTTTTTAAGCAGAGGCCGCGATTAGTTACTTTCTTATATTTTATCTGCCTGCCACTTTATGTGGATTTTACTATTTCGTCGCCGGAGGAAAGAAAGTCTCGTAATTGAAAACGCCGGGATGTGAAATATTGGTTAGGGCGGACGCACAAGAGCGCATTCACGCAGTTTCCAATTTCGGTTGTACGCAGGCGTAAGTAGTCCCCGGGATCGGGCCGGCCGTCCCGCAAGACACAGCACTTGGCTCTTGAAGACAGGCGCTCCCCTCGCTCGCAAACATTTTTTTAATATCCCCGGGCCAGAGACTTTGGCAGAAAATGAACTCTCTCTCTCTCTCTCTGTCTCGAAAGGGAAAAGCCGCTCGGTCGTTGCTAAGGATCAGCGCTGTCAGTTAGCAGCAGCGGGGCAGCTTTTCCAAAGGGGGGCGCCGACGGGAGGAAGGGATAATTCCGCGATCCCGTGGGTTCTCGCAGTGCGCTCCTCCTCGAAAATACACACGCAACGTCTGCCTTCTCTTTTCTTCTGCTCGGCGGCGCGGGGGGCGACGTTTCCACTCGGCCGGAACATTGTCTCTCTCTCTCGCGTACTCCTCCTTTTTTTCTTTCAATAGTCCGGCTAACCCCATGGAAATCGAGCGGCGGCGCACGCGTAGAGTCATAGTCGCGTAACGACTTTGCCAAGCCTCGGCTCGTTAATGTCTTGGCGATATACGCCTGCGTGTAAATATACAAAAAGCTCTCGAGCTCGGGGGAGGGGGACGTCGTCGTCGTCGGCTAGGACTGCGACCCTCGTGGATCGTAAAAAATTCAAGAAGAGCCGTCTTTGCCGGACGATGGCGTAGTCGCCGCTGCCGCCGCCGCCGCCGTCGCCGCCGCGAGGGGCCGGCAAATCTGATAAGGGCTTTTTGATCCTTGCAGCAAAAAGCTGGACGAGACGGGGCACTCTTGCTTTTTTCATCCGAGCGAGAGCGACGATTCATTTGCGCCGCGCGGACGCCGGGCTGCTTCCTTCTTCCGACGAAATTCCGCTTTTTGCCCGCGCCGCTGTGTATTTGCTCAGCGCGCGGCCGCTTTATCTATCTCTCGCAATTACCCGCCGACGCGCGCATCGCGCGAGAGGGGTCCAAATTGCGGCCAAACGAGAGAAAATTAAGCCGGGTTTGCTCTTTGCCGCCGCCGCCGCCGCCGACGCCGCCTGTCTGTGCGGAGCTCGCTTTCGCGCGGAGGTGGAATATTATTTCGAATTACCTTGAGGCGTCGCTTTTTTCTCTCTTCCCTTTTCCCCCCTCTTTTTCATCTTATCGCCTTTGAATGCGAGCGCTCAACTAATTTGTTACGTTTCGAGGAGGAAAAAGGAAAGCTAATGCTACTCCGGATTTTTGTTTGTTTTGCTTTATTCCGGGGAAGGAGATGATTGCGTTCGAGTTAATTTCTTCGGGATTTATTTAACTCGGTTAAATATTGATGTGGAAAAATGCTAGGAGATCATAATGGATAAGGCGTGTCTGCTTTTATGATGCTTAATTCATGTTTTAAAGCGTTTTACCAATGTAGTGACCGAATAAAGCCTTAATTAAGATATTTTAAATTACTTTTATATCGTAGGCTGAATTGCATTTTAGCTCGCAAATAGAAGAGCACAGAAAAACAAGCAGCAGTCGTCGCAAAATTATATTTAGCGTTTGTAAAATATTTCGCTGGAAATGTTTATTCGAATCCCCGGGGGCAATTAGCTTTATTTGTGGAGAAAAATGTCGTTCAGGAAGAACAGCCTGAATTTTTCAGCGAGTTCAATGGTCGAGGATAAAGGAGGTAGGAAAAATCTTGTCGAACGAGCTACAGAAAAATTTAAGAAGTCGGCAGGAAGGTTAGGCTCGCGTCTGAGGAAGGGTCGCGGGGATATGGGGTTGACGAATCTGATAACAACTTTCGATCTTTATAGCTCCGCTCGCTTTTTTCAAGACCGGAGAAGACCAGGAGAGAGAAAGGCTGCTTTCGGGCTTAGACGCTGGGCTTTCAGGACATTTTGCTCCCACATTATTATTTTACAAGTACTAAGGCTCGGCCGCTGGTAAGCTTCGCCGGTAAAACGGCGAAAATCAAAAGAACTTTTTTCAACGCAGTATCGATAAAAATCTGCCTTTCTCTCGAGCCCTGCGTAAACCCAACGTTTCTGCTGCAATTTACGGTTATGATTGCAAGGGCTTCAGTATTTTTATTCAATATTTCGTAAATAACAAGTGTCCATAGCAACTTTAGCAGTAACAGTAAAATTGAAGACCTTATTTAAAGAAGAAAAGGTTACCAATCTTGAGGTAAATTATTGTTTACACTCTGAAATTGTTCACTATAAAAGATCGATATCGCGGCGTAAAGCACACAAAAATTTCCGAGTTTTGCAAAGTAATTTCAATTCTCGGCATGCGCATTCTGTTTATCTCCCGGCTGATATATTTACAAGCAAAAAGCGCTCTTAAATCCGGCGTAACCTAAGTGGATTATTTTCCAGGCGCGCGCGATAGCCGGGGTTTCGCCAGGTTTAGAAAGGTGTAAAATAATATTAATAATAATTCCTGGGTGCCGAGATAAGTGGGTAAAAATGCAGGTAACGAATGTAGCGCCTCGTGGCGGCTTGCCAATCGCGGGGACAATAATTTTACCTACTCCCGGGTAATAATTACGAGCGAGCTCTCGGCTCTCTCGCGCATATGGTTTACGCTCTCGGGTATTGAATCGCGACTCTCAAATAACAGGCGAGCGAAAAACGGTCACGCGAATCTCGATCCATCTGGCAATTAAATCACAAAGGCGATTAGCGCGACGCCTCCTCGTCCCGGGCGCCTATAAATCCTCGGGAGCGTTATGTGCATAGGCGCTCCTCGTTTTGCGGCTCGTTTAATTTTCGCGGCGGCGGCGGCGGCGGCGGCGGACCCGCAGCGCTCGGCGACGAGATACTCGATATGCGAGATCGCCGCCGTGGTAGCCCGTTAGCTCCTCGCGTGCGCGCCGGTTCTGCTTTCTTGCGGCGAGTCCATCGCAGATTGCTCCTTTAAGACGCTAACGGATTTCTCCGCGCGTCTTTCTTTCCCTGGGCTTTTTGCGCCTCGTAAACGCGAGCCCAGCAAAGTATTCGCGCCTGTGTGCAAGCGGACGGGGCCCCGGTAATGGCACCTTGTTTCGGTGCCTTTTTTCATGTCTATGTTATTGCCCGAACCAGTCCAGGCTCCTTCTTGCCTCGTATCATTCTCTCTCTCCTCCGCGGATAGAAATTTGCGCTCATAACTTCCCGGAAGAGAAAGAGCAAAATGACGCGGGGAAATATTTTATTTTACGACGACGCGATGAAATGTATATTTAAGATTCTGCCTCGGATAAGGAATGCACTTTTTTTTTCTCTCCTTTTGCGCATTTACATATGTGCACGCGGCGAGATCGCTTTTGGGAACGAAATTATTCTTTTTCGTTTTCTCTTTCGGCAGAATTAGCAATCTGGCACGTGGCTTTATTTCCGTTTTATCAAATTTCCCGTGTTGTGCATAAAAATAATAATAATTATATAGGCTTACCTATTTTCCATTAATATCATATCTAGCGCTTATGGCTCATAAATATTGTGTACATGTAAGGTATTAAGGATAATGAAGTGTTAATTATTACACGGTCTTTGAGATAAGAAAAAATAAATCTGTTGAAATGAAGTAATAATAAAATAAATGGAACATTATTTACATAAATAGTACATAAAAATAAAAGTTTATTAATTTTGCGAAACTTTTAACAATTATGCAGCTTATAAAAACATGTGTGAAAACTTGGGCAAGATTTTTTAAAAATTTTCCTTTAGAAAAATCACCCTGAAAAGCGATCAAGTCTCTTATGAAAAAGTTGACATTTTTACAGTCAATAAATTTTCTAACGCATAAATTAGGTAATTTGCTTATTTATTGAAACAGTCATTAGCCACTTAAAAAATAACCCAAAACTTAGTAAACAGTTAAATCATAACAAATTAAAGAAAGCAGCAGCACTTGGGTGGACGGAGGGAAGAAGAAAGAAAAGGAGGTTAATACGCGGGGACTAGCCACCGCTGACGGCGTGAGATCCCGAGCAAGCGCGCAAAGTCGTCTGGGAAGTTCGTACCCTCTCGCGCTTGTGATCTCCTCGAGCCGGGCGGCACTAAAGCCAAAAGCCCGGTGTGCCGTAGGCCCTCGTTAAAAGTCCTCGGAAAGCGCAATATCGCGCATGGCGCGAGCTCTCGTGCGCGCAATAAGTCAGGCCCGATAACACACACACACACACACACACACACAGTCAGACACAGCTGCCGCGGGGCTTATCTGCCGCCCGAAGATAGCAGCGAGTGGCCTGCCTCGGAGTTTCCTGCGCCTCCCTTTCGCGTTTTTCGCTCCCCCGCACGACCTCGGCCTAGGACCAGTTTTACGAGCGCGCCGATGACCTGATTCATTAGAGCTGACTCGGCGAGATTCCGCCGGCCGAGGCGAGCGGAAACCTGTGTATCCCCCTGCCGGTTTCGCCGGAACGATGGATTGGCGAGGATCTCGGGGAGGAAATTCGCCAAATGAGAGGAAGATTTGACAGGGTTCGGGAGGGGCTTCGGCAGTCTCTTCCAATGTAATTTGGAAGAAAGTTCGCCGGTACGCAGATGTGGCCTGAGTGATTGATAAATGGCGGGAACAGCGCACGTCTCCTCGGTGTTGGCAGTAACAGTTTCGGGCTAACCGGTAAATATTTTAACCTGTCAATACGTGAATACATTTTGTCCTTTTTAAAGGCTGCGGAAAGATATAATTTCAAGAAAATGACCATTAGAATAAATTTTCTGTCCGAGTCGAGTCTTAAAGTTCTGTAGAGTATACATATATTTAATGAAATTAATAAAATTAGCAGTTTCTAGAGTATAATTTCATTGAAACGTTTAAATAGGGCATTTTCATTGCGCAATTTGAAACATATAAAGCACATTAGTAAGAGTGTATCTCTATTTAAAAGGCGCGCTAAAAAATGAGCTTACAGGCAGTGAACTATTCCTCGAGCTTGTTCTACAAATGTTCCACAATACAAATGTCCGTGCATTTAAACGAAATGCAGGCCATAACGACACGCGAACGCGAGCTGCACCTACGTTATAAATAATTTCGTTCCCTCTTAGGAAAGTTTAATCAGGAGCAGCGGCGCGGCAGCGGTGCTGAGCCTCTAAAGCATCGATTTTCCATATAGAGAGCGAAGGGAAAGAGATCGAGCGGCGGGCAAGAAAAGTCCGCGGCGATGATTTCTCCCCGACGTACTTGGCGGTCATCAGCGCGTGAGAAAAAAGTCGGGCATAAAACGACTTCATCGCGCGACTGGTTTTCTGCGAGTCGGTAGCCGGGGCACTATTTTCCTTTTCTCAGGTCCTCCGACGATCATTTGCCAAGTGCATAACGCCCGGCTTTACCGTAAGCGCGGAGCGAGAGCGCGAGTTTCGCGAGCGGGACTTTAGCATAACTTCCCACGCGACTCGTTAAGTGACTCGATCCCCTCCCCCCACCCCTCCCTTGATTATTCCGGAATTTACGATTCCGGATTACTGGAAGCGACGGCTACGCGCCACTTGGCGAATTATACGAGCGGTGACATTAATAGAGCGGACTTAGGAAATCACGCCCGCGGATTTAAGCCGAACCTCCTCTCTCCGCCTGTTGCGAATGTGCCTGCATAAATTTCCGTCTTATACGGCCTATATTTTCGTTTCGGCTGTAAAGTTCTTCCGCAGACTTGCGCTTAGCCCTGTTTCTTGCAAAATACTGGCTGCGTTCCTCGCCCCGGAGAGACTTAAGTCGCTGAAGGATTTCGCAGCCTCACTGCGGACTTCAATTAGTTGTGATTAACGATTTATTCGGTTATTATAATTTTGTAATACCAAGCGAGAAATTTATTAAGTACTCCTGACGTATTTTGCAATCTGACTTTGCGACTCGACTGTATGATAATTACAAAGCACCTGCTTGCTGCGTGCTGTTTACTTTTCAGGATTAATTAATTGTGCAGGAATAATTTTCCTTTAAAAATGTATATTTTTACCGACAGCAGAACTTTCATTCGGTAAACTGACTATTATTTGTTTTCCGTGAAAAACTTGCATCAGGAAAAAGGTTTGTTCAATTATTCGTTTTTAACGATCCTAATAAGCAATTTCTCGCTTCCTACATTATATAAAAGTTTCTTGATTATAAATAAAAATTGTGTAAAATGCTGGTCAGTTTCTCTCTTTCGAATTTATTTCTAATATTTAATTTAAATATTCAAATTAATTGAATTTCAAGCAATAATTTTATCAGCCAATTACTTTAGCTAAATTTCAATCTAATATCCCGATTATTTATTGGAGATATAAAATTACGTAGATTAATCCATTTGGCATTGGTAATGCCGTTTGATTTATCTTATTATTTTACGGAAAATTAACCACGCCAATAATGAGAGTTGGTATGCAAATTTAGAAACGGAAAAATAATGTATTCCGAAGCAAAGCGGAGCTTAGCGGCGAAAAAAAAAGATGCTGCCAAAGCAAAGAGCACAAAGAGAGAAACAAGTGCGGTCTATGAAAGTGCGTAAACTCGGCGCGGTACTCGACTTATCCGCGAGAAGAAAGCCCGGCCCGCGACAAAAGTCGGGTAAATTGATTTCTAAAACAGGGCTCTTTTATCCAGAAGTTGAGCCCGGGAGCGTTCATAATGGCTGGCGCCCTCGAGAGCAACGAATTAGGGAGGTTTACCCTTGCCGCGGCGAAATAATCTTTCTTGGGCTTTCCCTCTTAATGGCGCCCGCCGAAAGAGGAATGCTTTCGGGTTATTTAGATCAAAGGCGGGCGCGAGAGCTTTCTTCGAGTATACACACGGAGAGGAGAGGAGAGAAAGCGCGCGACAAGTGCACGCCCGAGAAAGAAAACGAAAAAGCGAGAGAGCCGAGAGAGGGGGAGAATATTCGCCGCCGCGCCGAAATGGTCCGGGCTCTGGACCCACCTGTTGCCTCCTGCATCCTTTCGCAGACTGCACTCTCTCTCTCTCTCTCTCTCTCTCTCTCTCTCTATCTGTATCTTCGTCTGCCGCCGCGAGCGTCGCGACGCCCGGCCGCAATCGAAATCTTCCTGGCGCCAGCTGTGGATGTATAAGCGCTTACCGCGTTCGATTCCTCGCGTTTTCGATATGTTTAGGTACTTGCCGCCGCTGCTCTATATTTCTCTCCTGGCCTCGAGTGCTTCCTACTCTTCGTGACTGAATATAAAACGATCGATTTTGCTAGGAATTCGGAGCAGGTGTCGTTCTGCTACAACCGGTACTTCGATCATGGATCATTTTTTTTTTAGCTTTTAAATATTTAGTACGCAATTACGTTAAAAATCTGCCACTAAAAAAATACTTTTAATAACTGAAAAGTAAGCGTTTTTAATGTGGAGTAAGTGTGTACTCCTACCTACTTTGTTGCACGGCGGAGAAAATAATTAATTCAGCCGGCATAAACAAAAGGAAAACCGGGCCGAGAGCATAAAGCGACAATAAAGGTGTCCGCAGCTTGTTAACGAGCAGTTTCTATCGTATTTCAGGCAAAACAAACCAGCTCGTTCTTGTTTTTTTCTTTACCGGCGATGAAAAGGCGCGCAGGGAAGCAGCCGCGCGACGACGCGTAGGCGTGACACAATCCGCCGCTATTTTCATCTCCGGGCTCGGCGACATCACCGAGAGCAATGTATCTCTCGCGCGCGAGAGCCGTCGATACCCGAGAAATGTATATATACGCGCGCGCGGCGGCGGCGCCGATCACCGATCCAGGAAGCGGGGAAACTGGAATTTACGGCGCGGCGGCGGCTGCCGGCGCACACTTATCGAAAGTGCCGCGGAAGAAAAGCGAAATGATCTCGGTGCGCGCGGCGAGGGAGGCGCTCTCTCGCCGCGGTGCGTGACGCGCTCGTTATATGCCGCGCGGAAAACAATTCCGGTAGTTCGTTATCGAAATGCTTGATTTACTGCCAATTTAAATAAGTCCCCGCACGGCGCGCGGGGCCGCGGATATAGGCGAAGTTTAATTAGTACGGCAAATGTTTTATCCTATCTCGCGCAGCTTTTGTTGCTCTGCCCCCGAGAGCCCCGAGCCTCTCCTCTCTCGCGCGGAGATTCAAAAGACTGATTGTTGCCCGGAAATAAGGTGGCTGCTTGTAGCTAAGTGAAAATTCATTAAGTAGAAGCTTGGATATTTCGTGCGCTGGAGGAAATCGTTAATCGATTAAAAATTCAGTAGCCAGTTTTCGCTGACGCCTTCGTTATTTATCGTTTATTTTTAGATATCTGCCCGTCTAATCAAAGTAACGAGTGTCATTTGAAAACGGTTAATTTTGATTCTTAATTTCGATGTTTATGGCCGTTTTAAATGCAATGAAAATCAGACTCGCGCCGGAGAAAAAGCTAATATGAATGGTGTAAGCATTAGCGGTAATTAAATTTCGGAAAAAATTCGAAGCTCGTTCATTAATGGCTCGAGGTACGTAACATTATTACTTCATTGTTTTGCAAATTATTGATCGTGCAAAACAACGTCACATTGAAAGTAGCGAGGGAGAGAGTACCGTAATGCAGCGGCACGAGCCTCAAAGAAACGATATAACGCCGCGTGTATATACGACCTAGACGTCGTTGTTTCAAATTTACCGTTCGAAAACAAGGAATTTGACGAGCAGTCGGAGGGATAATCAAAGCCATCAGCCGCACGCGATACACTTCTCCAAGTCTTTTAATTATCCGAGGAAAAAGGCTCGCGAATATGCGAGTTTTTCTAGCCTCTCCCTCTCGATCGGCTGTGGCTTTACGAGCCGAACGGATTTTTGCAGACGCCGCGCCGAACGATGAGCGTAAATTTTCCCCGAAACGAAACTGGTTCGCTATAATTTTCTCTCCCCGGCTTTATATCCCCGAGCGTCCTCGTACCTTTCCTTTTTCTACTTACAAAGTGATCTTGAATTACGCTGCTTTATTTTTCTATATAAAGTCCGATGAAAAATGCTCGCGTGCGCGGCCTCAAAGTTCCTTCCCGGCTTCGGCTGCTTACAGGAACACGTTTTGCTAAACTTTACGCGCGCACGGAAATTCGAGGGAAATTTATTAAACATTTTATATCTCCGCGGCGAAAGATTATTTATCGCGAGACTCGACGTTCCTGCGCGCCTATTTTTGCTCGCCGGAATATTTCCAGGTGCTCGCGGGACTTCTGCGCGAGGGCCCTTTTATTAAAGGCGCGCCGAACAATTTGCGCCATGAGAACAGAGCGTTGCGGGCAAGGGCACACTATATACGCACCGATGGGTTTTCTCGACGCCCACACGAGCGTTCGCGTTGATGTGACACGCGGATGACCGGTTATTAGCTGATGTACCTCTCTGCCTCTCGGCCTACGTGCCTGCCCGTGATCGCAGCCTCTCCTCTCCCTCTTTTCTTATTCCCCGACAAAACGCATTGTGTTTTACTTAACTCGGAATATTACGCGTCTTCGCTAATTTTCCCTTTATCCCGATTGCTGCAATTTTCTCTTTCCAGTCGCTCGCAGTTCCAACGTCAAAACTGCATAGATGCTTTTTTACACTCCAACATATATTCCGAGTGTTTATTAAACAAGTATCGGTTACTCACGTCATCTACGCGACTTTAAAGAATGCGCCAAGATGATATATTACGGCAACTTACCTGTAACAGAAAAAAATTTTACATTCAACGTTGATCAACGTTAGGAAAATCATTTTTTCAAGTACTGAAAACTTGAGCGTACGTAAAGTGATTGCGAAAAGGATGTTATAAAATGCAGTTAATAAGCGTAAAACATTAAAATTGCAGTACACGTCAGTGGAAAATAAAAATCGCTGATATCATCGACCCTATTTCAAGCTGAAAGTTATTTTACATGAAAAAGCCCGTCTTGAAAAGGAAAGCCTACTCTGCATAGCCGTCTTCTTAACGATACTTTCAAATCGAGCCGCATTAGAGTAGCAGCGGCGGCAGCAGCAGCGGCAGCAGCCAAAGTGCACATTGTCTTTCATTCTCACGACATTTGATATTTCAATTGAAGCAGATCGCGGCCGCGCGTCAAATTTTTAACGGCACTTCATTAAATCGGTCCGCGGCCGCCGCCGCCGCCGCCGCCGCCGCCGCGCGCACACGCGAGATATGAGCGGACCGAGGCAGCACGCGAGGTCCAATATAATCCGGCTCTCCGAAAGTTAAAAAGGGACGGGAGAAAGTTTATTATGCGCCGGCTGGCGAAACTCCCGTGCCGCCGAGCTCGTATATACGTATAGCGAGAACAATCGCGAGAAAGACAGATGATAAGCCAACGAGAATCGCTTAATAAGCAGGAAAAGAGAGAGAGAGAGAGAGAGAGAAAATAGAGAAGGGAGTGTGAGTAAGTGCAGAGAGCCGTCAGAATTTATATGCAATTGAGCAGTCGAAAGCGAAGCAAATCGTACTAGAAATTCGAAGCTGTCGATTCTGCGATCTGGCCTGCACGAAGTCGCTGATAAGTGTATTATGATGCGGATGTGTGAAAGATTCCGTGTGAAAGAGTTCAATCAGAAAGTATAGACTAAAGTTTTAACCTTTCTAATGAAGAAATTCTTTATACGTTTATTAAAACTGCTGTGATTAAGCTTTTACTTTTCAAACGCTTGTTATTGGCTAATATAAACACACCAACTGTTTTATAATTATTTAAATTCTATAATGCCAGTATTTATTATGTTTTGAATAACAGTGTATAGTCATTGAAAATATTTATTATTATCATTTTCTTCTTAATATTTTTAATTACATACAATTGAAGGCTAAATCAAAGAGCATGTAAGGGTCTAGATAAATTAATGTAATATTTTGACTAAAAATTGCCATAAAACTACCCTCATGGAAATTATAAATTCCATGTTTAGAGTAGAAATCATTAATTTTTTGCACAATGCTCGAATACTGAAGATTCTTGCTATATATACTCAAGCATCTTGCCCAAGATGTAGGTATTTACAAAGTATTTTATTAAATTGTAAAGACCAAATAGACTATTTTTCGGCTACCATTTTTCACTAAAAATACTGACAACCATGACAGTAAGCGAGAAAGAGCTGACGGATTCACCGAAATTATTACAAAAAAGACAACTTTGGAAAAATAGTTAGGATAATAGTTAAATATTATAAAAATATCCGAAAAAACTTTACATTTAGATCCAAATATGAATAAAACATTTTTCATGTCCATACACTTAATTTTTTTCGTGAATATTTTTAATGCTCTGAGTTGTATCAGGTTTTATTAACTATACCAATTTTACTAATTAGAAATAATTAGTAACAAAAAATACTTATATTAAAATTTTTAATGATATAATAATAGAAGTTTACTTTATACCATCATTAAGAAATTAACTTTATAAAAATGAAGCTTGTAACATTCAGGCCCAGCCTGAGATGAATAAATGAGATGTATATTATTATATATTATGTTTACGGTTATTATATCATTATTAATAACACAGTTTGGGACTCTGTGGAATAAACAAAATATTGTTACTGAATAGGCGAGTTTTGTTTACTCAAAATCAATATATGTAAATAGGACTATTAAGGCCTCGTAACGGCACATTGTTTCCAACTTTCCATTCCCAAGTACAGAAAGCTTCAGCAGTACTGCTCCGAGTTTGCGCTGAACTTTGGCAAGTCCAGGTATGTGCGGGCTTTCCTTGTCGTTACCCTCGGTATAACCTCGAATGAGAGAGAACTCGCCGGAAGAGTGAACCTTTCTTCTATTAGGGTGTCCGAATAGTTGGAATATTTTCTCGCGCATTCGCGAATTTGTACACTTTAAAAATTTATTTTAATAAATTCAAAAATGACGTCAGGGTAATTACTTTACGAGATTCGAATAAAGGAGTGCAATAAAGTAAAACGAAATGAAAAAAAGGTGGGATTTCCGCTGAAATTTGTCCGGAAAGAGCGCTTTTAGCACAGTGGTCTCGGCGCCAGCTTAGGCCAAAGAATGCGATCGACACACGCGCGCGGAGAGAGAGAGAGTCCCTGTGAGCTATCTCTCTTAGCTCGATGCAGCATCGTCGTCTCGGAGCCCAATGTAAATACCGTTAGGGACGAAAAAGAGGCGGCCGCGGCGGCGTCGAGCGCCCGCGCACGCGGGTAACGAGTGGAACGCATTATCGGCCGCTGATCGGCCAATACGGCCCGGGAATAAATGAAGAGGCGAGGGCCGAGAGAGAGAGAGAGAGCTCGGCGAAATCATTACGGTAACGAGACATTAAGCAGATAAGCCAGGCGCGAGAGCCCGCCTAACCTTCCTTCCTTCCTTCTTTGCATAGCCGGAGAGAGAGAGAAAGAGAGAGTCCGCGAGTATATCGCAATTTACACTTGCCCGGCGATCTTGCGCCGGAGCGCAGCTGCGAGAGATGATGCTCTTCTTTTATGTAATTTCTGACCGCGAGAGTAATTGCGTCCGAGCTGATTTGATTGCGCCGATTGCAGGAGCGGGCCCGAGCATCGGGCTCGCATCGGCTGCCAGAGCGAGATGCTTCCCCGAAGCTCCTTGAAGCCAGAATTTTCGTTAAATGGATCAATTTCAAAATCAATTCGCCGACTTTAAGCACCTTTAAATCGCAACTTGTCATCAACAATATCCTTTTATTAATCTTATCTACCGTTTTCACTACAATTTATTATATTAACTGCCTCGATTTGAAAAAATGAAACGTCAGAACACGTTTATAAACAAAGTACAGCCGACAGGCGGGCAATCGAGCTTGAAATTCGCCTTATGGTAATGCAGCGGCGCGCATGCGAAATTTAAAAAAAAACCGTCACGTTCGCCGACGAGAAGCCGTTGTCCGCTGCGATGTCACCGCTCCTATTATACACACGGAAAGTCGAAGAGGCAGCTCTCTGCCACTAGACCTAGATTCGCAGCTCTCCGGCCTCGGCGCATCGAAGATTACAACGAGATCGTTACTGGCACATTCCGCAGATATGCCCAGGCAGAGAGGGATTCATTTCTCGCGTTTATTTTTAGCTCGAGCAGCAGTTCCGATTATTTTATTGCTTAATTATAAATCGATACAGGCGTTTTTTGGAATTTACATATCGAGAGCCGCACGTTCGTTATTAATAGATAGCGGCCCGAGGAAAAGAAAAGTGTTGTCGCAAGAAGTAATCTAAGAGGAAGTTAGACAAGTTGTTTCTTTATTGGACTCAACTCCTTGCGGATAGCAAACTTACTTATTATATTAATCCAATCGGTTGAAAATTAATCGCTGCCATTATTAACATAGATAAATGTTCTATTTCTGCTGAGATTAATAAACTTGAACGATAATATTTAAATTAGGTGATTACAAATTTTTGCCTCGCGAGTAATCAATGCCGATGCTTAATTAAATAAGTGGGTGCGATTTTATAATTATTAAATCAGAATATTATCTCTTTTAGACGGAATATAAAAAGTGAAAAATATGATTTCCTCCAACTGAAAGTTAAAAATTCGAATTGATGTAAATTCGTTACAGTGCATATAAAGAACGGAAAAAGGTGGCTCGTAAATTCCTCTTGAACAAAATTCTATTTACTTGTTTCAATTACCCTAATCTGAAGCTTAAACAGTTTACAGGTTTCCGATAATGAAGGCTCGCATACCGAAACTACACGGATTACTTAGCAAAGAGACAAATTAAGGAAAGGAAGGTAGAGCGAGGATAAAAGAGGCAAAGCCCCCGTGTGTTATCTGAATTTTAATTTTTTTCCCACAGGGCGCGGAACGAAAATATAAGATTACGAAAAATCCCGGCGACAGCTTATCCCTCGGAATTTCTTCCTAATGGAAAAAGTCTCCGCGGCGACGACACTCGTCTTCCTAAAAGGATGCTAGCCAGATACCGAGCGGCGGCCGAACTCGGAGAGAGCCGAGGGCAGGCGCCAGTATCTGCGCCTATATACGACCGGTTATACGATCCATAGATTTTTACCCGAGCACCCGCGCCTTCGCCTTTATCACTAATTTACACGGGATGCGCCGAATAAGGGAGCGCCCCGAGAAGAGAGCCAAGCCGAGAGGGACCGGACGTCCAACAAGAAATAGAGTTATTTTCACGGTAAACTCACTTTTAATTAGTGCCTATTTTTATCCTCGGCTGCAATAATCTAAAATGTGTCGCACAAAATTAGTATTATATAGAGTTTGCCAACTGATCACTAACGCGCTCAGCTAATTTTGGCTAAATACGCTTGTGCTAACTAATAATGCACAACTGTTTGCCCCAACATTAGCAGGGCAAATCTTAGCACATTAGTTACGCAATTCGCTTCGAACAACTGAAACCAAATCCAAAAACAGCAGCTACGTTTGAGTTTCGTTTTTTTTTTTTTTGTCGCGACGAAGAAATAGAGTCTGCCGTCGAGCAGACGCCGGTGGAAGGACTCGCGGCATACGTTGTATACATAACGAAAGGGGTGAAGCGAGCGCGTGCAGAGCAGGCAAGAGAAAGAGAGAGAGAGAGAGAGGAGGGCGGGCAGAAAAGCTGGGAGTAGTCGGGGGCGAGTCAGGTAGGTGATCGTGTTTGCTAATGGCGTACTCGTGTTCGAATGTAGTTGGGTCCCGGAGACGCGTCCATATGTCTTCTGATTAAGATTAAAGAAACCGCGTATCTCGCGAAGGAGAGACTGAGTGCGGCTCCGGGGAGGAGGCCGATATCCCGTGGAAGCCGAGATATACGCGCTCCCGAGGAGGAGGGAACGAGGACGCGCCGCTCCGCCAGCGGGTGGAAAAGGGTGCGAAAGCGCATTCTTCCGCCGTCTCTATTGCGCTAAGAGACAGTTTTTTTTCTTTACTTTTTTTTCTCGAAATCGTCCGCCCGCGTTTTCTTTGCCGGCAGACGCGACTTTTCTCGCCGGCTTTTTCAATCTCGTTGTTATGCAACAACTCCTTGACGCTCGATTTCAAAGCGTGGAAGTGTGTTGTTTAAGACTCTTTTTTTTTCTCGCTGTGCTTCGAAAGCCGTTAGTTTTGTGCCTACGCATATACGCGACTATTGCACAGTGTAATTAATTAACACTTGAAAAAATTCTACCCGTGCAGAGGAAATATTTCATTTAATAAAGAATAATAAAGTGCAGCCCGCGACAGAGCTTTCTCGGCTCGCTAATCCACATGCATTGACTGGGTGGCACGTGCCAGGAGAAAAAGTGACCTAGCACAAGGCAGAAAAAGTGCGGACGCAGAAGCGAGCAGGAACTAAAAAGGGACAGAGCTGGTAAGGCACGTCTGATCTCTCTCTCTCTCTCACTCTCTTGTTTCGCGCTCAATCATCTCGGACTCTCCCTCCGTACTTAGGGAAGCCATAAGGCAAAAGGTGTTGGATGACGCTGGCCTCACCTGGCAAGTAGGCAGGCAGGCTCGCACTCGCACTCGCACACGCACACCCACGCAGTCGTCGAAGTATCGATCTCTGCGGCTCGCTCTCTCGCTCTCTCTCTCTCTCCCGCGAAGAAGGGTTGCTCTCGCGAAGGGTGTGCGAGGCGGCTGAAAAGAAGGGTAGTGTGCAGCTACATCCCCGACTGGCTGGCTCGCTTTCGAGATGCTGCGGGATGAAAGACGCGTGCGCGTGCGAGCGCTGTACTTTAATTAAGTCTGCGCTCGGTTCTCTCGCTCTCTCTCTCTCTCTCTCTCTCCTCGCTACTGCATCGCTTAGAAATAAGCGCGCGTGGCACGACTGAATATTGTAATACATAATTTTGCTGCCGTGGATTTTACAGCCTGCTAATTGAAGGACCTGCCGGAAAGGGAAACTTAAATTGCTTCTGCGCTCGGGCTAACGACTGCCGTTATACGACGAGCAAGCGCATTTTTTTTTCCTATAGATGTTTTATGAATTTCTAGGTAAGATTCCGCTTCTGTAGGATGAAATTTATTTTTAAAAGAATATTTTGCTCGCCTCGGTGCAGGAGCCCCGAAGCGTAATTCGCTTGATTTTCGCAGCAGAGGCGAGAAAGGAGTAGGCCAATTAGGGTAAAAATTTGTCCTCTCCCCGTTCCGGGAGTTTGAAGCAGGCACCGCAGGCAGCGGCGGCAGCAGCAGCAGCAAAAGTGCGAGTGCAAAAGTTCGAGGGGGAAGTGCGGCTCGGTGGGCAGGCTGGTGAGAAAGCCATCAGAGCTCTCGCGATTCCATCAGTGCGGAGGCATCGGTGCTGCGGGGACATATGCCGGGATTGCAGCTTGGGATCCTTTGCTCGCGGGGCCCTCTCGTAATACGCAAATGTCGGGCTGCATTCGGGCCGCTCCTCGGCGCTCTCGGCGCAGGACGAAGGCTCCGCGTGTAATTGTAGAGGACAGGCAGAATTTCTCGCCTCGCTAACAAAGACACGAAGAAACCCGCACTTGAGCCTTCGACAAAGCATCGCCCCAGAAATAAAGAGCCTGCCGCGTACGTGCGAGAGCGTATAACCCTTCATCGCGCACACAGCCAAGCGCATTTAGAAATGCAGTGGCTCGCACACACAGGCAGAGAGAGAGAGAGAGAGAGAGAGTCGGGGCCTGGGACGGAGGAGAGAAATCTCCCCCATCGGGCGAGAGGCTTCTCGGCCGTGTGTGGCGGCGGCGGCGGCGGCGGCGGTGGCGGTGCCGCTGCACTCGAGAGCCTTGCTTTCGCGCACACACGCCCGAGCGACAGAGTAATGGCCGATGCCCACACGAGAGGAAATATCGCGCTAACCGATGTTGACAAGCATTACGTGCCCGCGTTCACGCGGAGCCCCGCCATTGAGCCGCGCGCGACCATTGTTCCCCACCTCCTCTCTCTCTCTCTCTCTTTCTCTCTCTCTCTTGCATATGTGCACATTTTTCAAGTGGGTGCGAAACTTTTTCTTTGCGACCTTTTTCCTTTCTTTTTGCCTCGCTGCTCTCCTACTCCCTGTCCCCGGCTCTTTTTTCTCACTTGTAAATAATATATTGTTCCGTAATGATCGCACTGCGAGGAACAATCGCCGCCGGGGCCAAGGCGGACTCGCGCCCGGTATTGTACGATCGAAGGCGTTCGGGCATAGTGCGAAAATTTTCGAGGGCCGCCGCTTCTTCTGCCTTTGCAGGACTTGCCTGCCGAACGCCACCACCCTTGAGCGTAAGGCCAAATTGCCGGTTTTTCATCACGACCTCTTCCCGGCCGGCGGTGCTGCTTTTCCGTTAAAGCGATTGCGATCTTTTCAGACTCCTTCGATTTGTTCGAATCTCGCGTCAATTGATACATCTGTTATGCTCGAGTGAATGCCCGCTGTGAGTGCAGCCTGCCTGCATCGAGCGGGAACGAGAGCCGATTCTTTTATTCTCTCGGCGCAGAAAATTTTTATATATCAACGAAATAATTTTCAATTTCCTGGGAGAAACTACCTGATATATACGGGCAGAGAGCAACAGGATGAACCCCTCGGTAGACGCGGAGTATAAGACTGACGCATGCGCGACGACGTATGAAAACGCGCGAGAGCACGAGATTATGTTCTTTCTTAGGCCGCAGCGTCCCTTTCATCTTGCTCTTCGTCGTCTCTCCCTCCCGCGTGTCGGCCCGCTGCTGGGGTGTCGCGTTACGCGTACACTCGGGGTGCGAATCGGAAATACGAAGCAGGACGCAGGCCCTATTTTTACAATCGCTCTGGCTTAATTTTTCAAATTTTTAACATTAAAATCATCTTCCGACTGGAGCTGATAGACTCTCGCGATGCTCCAAAGAAGGAGGCAGAGACGAGTTGATGGACTATTTTATCGAATCATCCGCACGAGCAAAGCTCTTTGGGCTTTATCGACTCGTCGGCAATTTTCATTTTCATTCCCATCAAGCTCGCTGCCGACACCTCGCTCGTCGCCCCGGAGAAAAGGAAGCGAAAAAAGCGGCGGCATCCGCCAAGGTGGACGCACACCTTTGTACACAAAAAAGGTAGGAACTCGCGCAATCTCGAGGCGCAAGGGGGAGGGAGGGCGATGTGCAGCGCCTGTGTTTAATGCTCTTTTCCCTCGGCGAGGGCATATTGGCAATCTCTCTGGGCGCTTATACACATACCTGGATCGCGAAAAAAGGAGGAGAGCGCTTTGGGTAAAAAAAGCAGTCGGGGGGGCCGGGAATATGAGAGAATACGGGGCGATATCGGGCGCAGCCTCACTCGCCGGGACTCGGGACTCGCGGGGCCTTACGTGCATCGTACGAGAGCAGGCAGGCGCTATCGGCAGATAGTAGGTAGCTCCTTCTCTCTCTTGTGCGCCTCTGAATAACTGGCAGCGATGATATCGGGCCCCAACAAATTACCAGGGGGCCAACCGCGAAGCAACGGGCCTCTCTCGAGCCTCCGGGAGAGCATCGACTTCTTCATTCTCTCTCCTCTTCTCTCCCTCCGCATCGGTTCATCAACTTCGTACCGAAATTATAATAACAATAATGATAAAGCAGGGAGAGAGAGAGAGAGATGGAAGGCACCTGCCGCCCGGGAGCCGCCGCTCGTCGGGGCTCCGTCTCTCGCGACCGCGGGCACGTCGGGCCCATTTTTTCGCTCGTGCGCACTCGCGATTGTCGCTACTCGATATCGGGCCAGCCTCAAAGCCGCAGCGCCTCTCTGCAAACAGCTTATCGAGCCCTCGTATTTATTGCCCGGCGTATAATTACATTAAAATTTCTTTCGCGAAATCTCGAAATCTTTAATGGAGAGCGGAGGCTTGCTCCTTTTTCCGGCGGCCCGGCATGCAAATTAAACGACAGTCTCCGTGTCCAGGCTCGCGAATTATGAAATCGGATTATTCAATACTAAGTTTCGCTCTTGTTTGTTCAGCTCCTATATACCGGCGGGCTTCGATTACAAGCTCGCTTTATGCACCCGATTACTTAAGGACCCGGTACAATTTCTGCATAATGAGACTTTTTTCAAGCAGTTCATCTCGCCGGAATTCGATAAACCTCGGGACACGACTCGGACAAGTGTAAAATGTATATTTAGCTGCTCTTAAACGACACGAGATAATTTTTTACAAGCCCCTTATCGCGGCCTTTTATCTTTTTCATTATTATGCTCCTTAATCACCCGAGCAATTTCCCTTGAGTGATAAGCTTGGTGTGACTGATTGTCGAAAAAGGCTTCATTAATTTGTTATTTACTTATCTGGAATTATATACGCTTCGCTCTCACAATCCTCGGCTGCTTCGCGGCCCTCGACGAGCGAAATTCGAAATTTAAATTTCCTGAAAAAAAAAAGAGAAGAGGGCACGAACGCAAGCGAAAGGTGAATCGCGATGGTGCGAGCCCAAAGTCCGCGATTTATCTCAAAAATTAAAAATTCCTTTGGCGGGAGAAAAAAGGATCAGAGTGCAAATTCCTCTCGTTAAACTCGTTTTTGCGCTTTGGAGCTTTGGGTAGCACAGGATCGCCGGTCTATTTCGCTGAAAAGGTCAGGGCCGTCGTAATCTATCAAGCGCAAAAACGCTTTCACTTACAGTAATGTCCTCCCGTCGATCAAGCCGCGTGCGAAAGGGCTGGACCGAACGCGCGTAGAATGTTTTAATTAATGTATAAAAGCTGGCTTTGGACTCTCGCAGCATCATCTCATTCGCGCGGCCATTGATTAGGATGACTCGGTACTTTGGCGCTGACCGAGAGATAAGCTACCCCCGTATAAGCAGTCTTGGGCTTTCGCACCCGATGATTGAGTTCCCGATGGGAGTGGCGCACTTCAAACGCCTCCGCATTGATTATCGGGGAAGTGGCCTCTGATTTCTTTGCGCGCTTAGCGCTTAACACTTGCCTTCATCCTCCCCGAGCGCGTCGGCTTTTTTCACCTTTCGTCGTGGATATATAGAAGCGTTGGCCAATTTTTCAATGCGTAATTTAATCGCTGTCATGTCAGTATTTTTATAGTATAAAATGTTTCAACTTGATTTTCATCGAATATTCATACATATTATACAAATAAAAATTGACACATTTCATACTTTATAAAAATATTTTTTAAATATTGCAAAGTCTTCAATGTTTTAAATTCAAATAAAATACCACTGCACGTCAGCTACAAGAATAATTTTAATAGAAAAATGCTTTAAGTTTCGTAAACGCATTTACTTTCTTTGAATAAATCACCTACGAGCTGCTAGCAGAAAAATCATTCCGCGTCAAAAACATTCTGCTTTTATCGCTCAATCAGAAAGAGAGAGTCAGAAGTAAAAAAAAAAAAAAAAATGGCAGCGCAAATCTCGGCGCGTCCAATTTCCACAGCTCCTTATACGAATCGCGAAAGCCAGTAGTAACTTCCATTCGGGTAGATCCCGTTTTCTCATGAGCAGCCGGCACATCAACTTGGCCACTGCATGCAGTCTTTCTCTCTCTCCACAAAGAGCAGAAAACGGTGCTCCAAACTGACTCTCGCGTCGGGAAAAAGGAAGGAACAAGGCTGCGATTTCGTCGTTCCCAGAAACCGTTTCGGAGCCGTTGCTCTCCTTCTCTCCTCCTCGCCACACGTGTATGTGTGTGTGTGTACGTCTTTTGTTGCGCCGCGGAGGGAGAAATTACGATTACGCCGCGCTTAAATGATAGGCCCCCGGCCGTAAACAAGTTCGGCGCGCAATTACCCGCGGCGGGTAGTAAAAGAGCGCGATCGGAAACGAAGGAGCGTCTTGTTACTCGGGCCGAGAGTAGCGCTCACCTGCGTCTATGCCACGGTCTTTGTTATTAGTCGGGGAAGGCAAAAATAAATAAATGATATCGTAAAATGCCGAACTCTGCTGCTCTCTATCCCTCTTGAACTCGGCTACGGTACCTCTTTTTACGGTGCGCGATTGTCGTCGTCGCGCGCTCGTAGTTCGTCCGCTGCGATAAAACGTCGGCGAGGGTATACGCTCCTCTCGTTGCCTCCCTTTTATTGGGCATTTTTGCCCGATTGTTACGCCGTAAAAGCTCGACTAAGTGATTGTTTTTACCGCTTCGGCGATATTTGGATCGGGCTAATGACGATAATTAATTACAAATCAACTGCGCTTCTCTTCACGGTTTTCGAAATGATAATAAAACGAGACGAGGTAGCCCAATAAATCCCGAGTCGTTTTCAAACCTCGAAAATTGCCTTTTTTATTTCGCCGAGCGAATCGTCAGGTCAGCGCTTCCATATTCTTTATTGCAAGATATATACGCATATCATAAACGTTGTATAAAAGGAGCCCTTACACATTTTAGCGAGTTTAAAGGAGTATAATATACTACACCTTTCCGATGCATTTGTTCGATTTCTGCAGTTTTACATCAACGATTCAAAAGTGAAAAAATGAAATATTTAAAATACTGTTTTATATAGAAAATATGAACAAAAAATTTAAATTTAAAAATTTTCAAATTTGAAAAAGGTGCCTCTGAGAATAAATAAGAGCGAAAATTCAGCGCTTTCAATTTTTTTAAAGGAACTTATCAAAAGCGCAGAAGGAGCAAAAAGTTGTAACCATATATGTAAACCGTAGAATCGAAATTCTTTCGGGCCGTTCCATAAAACTCATCTTAATAAGGAGCTTATTTTTTTGCCTCACTCTCCCTCTCTCCCTCCCGTTCGCACCGAGAGGCTTGCATACTCCGGCAATCTCGCGCGAATCGTTTCCATCGCTTTTCAATAAAAACGAGACGAGACAGCGAGAGCGAGAGGCGGGAATTTGAGAGAAAAAAAAAGAGGAGCGCACCGTCCTATCGAACGAAAAGCCCGAAGTAAGAAGTTCCGTCCCTCGGCGTCGTCGTCGTCGTCGCCGCCGTCGTCGTAGCCCCCCATAAATCATACTCGCGAGGAGAGTGAGAGAGCGATTTCTCCGGGGATCGATTACAATATTTAGATAAGGAGGTATCGCGGCCGCTCGATCGCCTGCGAGAGAGAGAGAGAGAGAGAGAGAGAGAGAGAGAGCCGCTGCTACGCTGCCCGGCTCTCTCGAGTAGCCGCCGTTTCGCGGAGGTCTATACTTTGCCCGCTGGTATTTGTCTTTTGCTTTATTTTGCCGCGACCAAATAATGAAGTCGTCGCTGTCGTTAGAGATGCTCTCTGCTAACAATCGTCAATCTCGCCGCGTCTGCTCCGAATTCAACGTGTAATTGTCTGCACTATTATATAATACAATTATTAGAAGGTTATTAAATTTAGTTGAAAAATTGAAGGAAGAAGCGCAAAGTCGCGGAACAAGAAAGCGAGAGGCTCGGGGCACGGACACATTGCCTGCATTATGACGTAGGCGCGTCCGTCTCTGTCGTCCTCGACGGGCGTCCAGCTCGGGGGCAGGGCCGGGGGAGCTTAATGTACTAATCGCTCGGCGCGGCAGCGGTGGCTATTGCGGCAACATCGTGTTCCATTATCTGAGCGTCGTCGGCGCTGCACCCTGCCCGTTTGTTTATGGCGGACACATTTGCGTGCGTAGTACACGGCGGCAGCTGCGCCGAGAATAGAGATATAGTTTTGTATAAGCACGCCGACAGATAAGGACGGATGTCGCTGGGCACGTTCGCGCGTATTGAGCAGCGCGCGCCGATCGCTTCCTACTCGATAAGCGAGTTTAGACGCGAGATACGGAATCGGGGCCTTATCGATGTGTACTCTTGCGCCTATCCGATTCTCGAGATTGTCGAGCATCACAGCCCTGGGAGGTTTTCCGAGAGCCGCGCGTATTTATTGCGGCTCGTTTAGATTAAGCGCTCAGATTGCGGGAAAGCTGATTAATTAAAAAGCTCCCGGCTGATGGATGCGGACAATGAGCGCTGAAACTGAAACTTGTTTGTGGCCAATAAATCTGCCGACGATGCGACAGTTTTGAGCTGGACGTAATAGCTCCCTCCGCCGAATCGTATAAATCTCCGTGTTTATGATCGTCCGTTCTTTAACGGTGCTCCTTGCGTAACAGCAATTTCAAGCTGCTTTACAGAATTTTGATTTTTAAAGGAAATTGCATATTCCGCGAAGCCTGGCTGCGAATAAAGCTCGTAAAGGGTAAGCTCGAGGTGATAAGTACGGGATAAATGGAAAAGCTCGGAACGGAGGCTCGGCGGCATTGACACACGCACGTGGTGCTATTACAATATCGAACCCTTTGCGCTCTCGCGTGGCTCGGGCTCGGGTGTATTCTACTTAGTGGCGCGCCGGTCGTTAAGTGAGACGGTTACATTGAGAGATGGCCGATGTAAATTGCAATGACGCACACGTATATGTCGTGAGCCCGGGCATGTAACGATAAATCAACGTCAGTAAATTGTGATAAATAAAGTGCAATTGAAGGCGGAGAAGAGGTGCCGCTGCCGCTGGAAGGTGGCACATCGGAACGCGGTGATTTTTCACCGGCGCGCACACTCGCCTCTTTTTCTCCTTCGAGGGCTCGCGCATTATACTATACACACACACCCGTGAAAAATCTTATCTACGCGAGCGCTGTATTTTCTGCAGCCGAGAGAAAGAGGCGAGAAAGAAAGTCGCGAATGCGACGATAAGCGCTCGCGAGCGAGGAGGATAAAAAAGGGAGAGTCGAGAATGAGAGAATACAAGGGGGCTGGAGAAAAATGTCGTTATTATTGCCGAGCGGCGGCGCGAACATCATTATTTTTCTTGATTGACAATATTCATTTGTCATTTCGCGATTTGGCAGAGTCGCTCTCTCTGTATGTGTGTGTGCGTGCGGCGAAAATGAGTAAGAGGCCGGAGCTTTGTAACGGTGCCGATTGTCGATATCGCGGACGGCAAAAAGCGAGCTTTTGCTTGCCAAAGCAAAGTGCCACTGGGAAAATGGAAATTACGCTGAATGCGATAGATTTTACTTTTTAAATCCATTCGTTCCGCGATGATTGCGCCTAGCAATATCGAGGGAAATGCTTTTTAGACTTGAACGTGTCAGTTATTTTTATCAGATTGGCATTAATCTTTTTTTTTTTTTTTTTGAAGCAAAAGAGGTCTTGAGGACGTGGAAAATCGCTCTCAAAAGGCTATATTAATCGTTAATACCCTCAATGCAAAATCGTGTGCATTAATAATTTATAGGAGTACGATAAATTGAGTTACACATTTTATTAAAAGTAGTCTTGATGCATTATTTATAACTTGGGCATTTAGGAGTCGATACATTTTGTATATTCCCCGATGAATATGTATAACAATGACACACTTAGTTAAGATTTTGTGCTTCGTATTGATAAAAATATTTCTAAATAAATAAAATTCTTTTTTAAATCGCTATCTTGAAAGCAGGATATCGAAAGTGAATCCCCCCGAATAGACTCAGACTCTATTTCTGCATTAAAGCCTGACAGGTGAAAAAGGCACACGTGAAAAATGAAATTCATTTCCGATCGCTATTTTTGAGAAACGTGTCAAATCGACATCCACGAGTCCAATTCCTCTAGAAGGAAGTTCCCCGGGCCTCCTAACGGTAATTCACGCTCTAAAAGAGTGAAGCGAACAAAGACCGAAAGTTGGCTTTCGTTTAATGTTTAATTTCGGCCGATTCTCCACGCGTCCGGCCTTCCTAAGTACGGAGCAGCAGGAGCTCATCCTCCCGGGGAACGAGTTTCGAAAGACGGCCGAAAAGGCCCGATAAAAAGGAGCGAGAGAGAGAGAGCGAGAGAGAGCGGGAGAAATATGGAGGAGGATGAAAAGTGCGCTGACGGGGGTGGAGAGAAAGGGGCAGGGAGACGGGGGGAGAGGGGCAGAAAGAGAGGCAGGAGAAATGAGAGAAAGAGGAGCAAAAGGAATTGCAAAAGTGCAGCGGTGGCAGAGCGGCCCCGCCGCGGTAATGGGCTCCTTCGGCTCCGGCGCTATCTTCGTCATATATCGTCGGTTAATTAATCGTTTAATGAAAAAGTAGTTAGCCGCGATGATTGTGATATTTTATTATTATCCGGAACCGGCGGAGTCGAGGGAAAGGGCGTGAGCCGAGGATTTGAGCGACGAGGCGAAGACAGCCAGAAGCAATTTGCGAGGAAATTGTTGGCTTCGTCGCCAGACGTTGCTGCTGCTGCTGCTGCCGCCGCCTTTTCGGGGAAGCTGGCGACTCTTTTACTTCCGCGCCGGGATTTATTTCCCCGGCTGCGTTTTCATTCTTATGCGAGAGACTGCGAGTGTATACGTATACGCGAGCGCTTAGCGCGGCGGCAAGTGCCAACGTCCCGAGGTGGATGATCCTGTCTGTCTTCTCCCCGCGCGTATACTCTCTTTATTTGATAGGGCTGCTCGCAATAATTTAGCCTTTATTGGACGGGCTAAGCGCTCTCTCGCATGCGATATTCCCGAGCTTTATTTTTGCCCCGGCGGAATCCTCGCAAATGACACACTTCCTGCGTCGAATCATTATTCATGGACGCTTTCTATTCGAGATTTTTTTTCCCCGGGCCTCCAATTCGCCGCTGCATCCCGCGGCCGTTTTCGGTAGGTGGGTTATGCGCTTCTTGTAGAAGCGGTGATTGATCGCCCGAATAACTAAACTCTCGGTCTGTCGGCGAGTCCCTCTCTCTCTCTCCCTCCCCCCCCCTCCGCGCTACTCGCTCTTCTCGTTTTGCGCGACGAGAGGATCGCGTCGCGCCCCGCGGCGGTCATTGTCCGTTCCTTGCGTCTTCTTCCATTATGCCATTTTTAATCAGCGGAGAGGAGCCTCACGGACACGGAGCCAATGTCATTAGGCGCTCTCCCCCTCTCTCTTCCCCTCTCTCGCAGAAAAGGAAATGAAAAACGAGATGCACAAGTGGCCCGAGAGCCCAGTCATCGCGACCCGAAGAAAATCAAGCGAGATAAATCAATCGATATCGATCCGGGCGTCACGCGGCGAATTGTCAGCGAATGCATAACGACTTCTCGAGGAGGCCGAGGAGAGCTTTTTGCCCTCGGCCCGCTTGGAAAGCTCGACGAAAAGCCGAAACGCTCCTTTTGCGCCCGGCCGGAATCTTATGTAGATTATATTGGGACTTTCTTGCCCAAGCGCGAATTCTCGTTAAGATTGCATTATGCAATGGATATACAAATTAATGCTTTTTTTTTCGCGCCGCCTGTCCCCGCGGGAATAAATTTACGAAATTAGTATTGATTGGATTCATTATGAATGTAAAGGAGTGCTGTATATTCGAGCCATTAAGTTTTTGTTTAGGGATAGAAGTGAAGAGGGTTCCCTACCTGCAGCATGTGCATACAATGAAGTAATTAACACTTTTTCGAGCAGTCATGCTTCGGACGATTTATAACCGCTTTTTGGTCCAGCTTTGCCGATCCAAATGCTAAATAGATTATCTCTTTAGTCATTTCATTAATGAATTTACGGCTGCGCGCACATAAACTCTCGATTAAACATTAGAAATTACTTTGATCTTTCGTTAAATTATAAGAATACCTTTGCCTACTTTCCCACGCAATAGTCATGCCTGCAATCTTTTTGGGTTACTCATCGAGCGAAGGGGTTACTTTTTTTAATTCCTTGATTTTCACGGTCTTTAACCTTTTTAGAAGGGGAACATCCATACCTGCCCACGCTTTTGTATAGAACTTTTTCGGTGAATAATATTTATTTGGCTTGGCGTGAACGTCAACGGCTAAAATGAAGCTCTTCCTCGGATAACGAAGGAATCTGGATAGCGTCAGTGAGAAATGTATAAAACTAAGAAGAATAGCTCCTTAGCCGCGCGTAACGCTCTCGGGCGTAAACGCTGCCAGCTGGTGACTCGAGCGATGAACGTGCGATTTGTAGGGGCTCCTGCTCTTTATCTGATTAATGCGGCCGCGGCGGTGGCGGCAGCGGCGGCGGCGGGGGGAAGGACGGAGATAAATAAACGAAGCCAGCTAGGGAAAACGCGCGGCTGGAAAAAAGGAGAAGCGAAAACGCCCGCGAGATGGATAGGCATCAGCGACCGGCCGGGAGAGGAACAGTCGGAGGAGCGCGTTAAAGTATCAGACGGAGGAGACACGCGTTGCCGCACAAACCATCCTTCTTCCCTCTCTCCCGCTCTCTCTCTCTCTCTCTCTCTCTCTCTCTCTCTCTCTCTCTCTCTCTCTCGCTCGGGAGAGAAAGAGGAAGAGAGAGAGAGAGAGAGAGAGAGAGAGAGAGAGAGCTACTGACACGCCAATAAGCGCGCGCGTTTCAATTGTAATTAGGGAGAATGTAAATCAACGTCCGCTCGCTCTCTCGCGCCTCGCTGTACACATTCCTCGCGGCCCCCGAAGGGGAATGCTCTCGAAAAGTGGTGTCCGTCGTCGGGAGGTGCCTAAGATGCCGCCGCTTTCTGCTACTCCTTAGCGAGGCGTCGTCATTTATACGCGCATCTCCCCGCCGCTTCTTCTCTGTCTTTATCTTATTTCGACTGATGTTTTCGTTTCGCCGGCTAGAGGAGGTCGATGACTGGTCGATTAAGAGTTCTGTGGAAACGCGTTACTTGACGAAAGTACCGATACGTATACGTTGTGACATTTTTTCCAAACTTTGCGAGGCTTCTGTACTTGCAATTTTTCACGGCTGTTGTAATGTATTTTAGTCTGTTGATGGACAAGTTGAAATTTAAAAATAAAATAATAGTTTCCTATTCATTAATAAAATGTCTTTATTCTTGGCAATTATATAATTATAGATTTTTATATCCTGATCCGCGGAACGCTGCCCTGGATAGAATATCCATTTTAAAATAATTAAATTAGTAATCTGAAAGAATATGGTTCTAAATTTATTTCAAATTAATTAGTATTAATAAGAGTTCGGTTACAAAAATAATTGAATTATTAAAAGAATTATGATTTTAGAAGATTATATATTCAGTATAATATAAATAGAATGCTTCTAATAAAATTATAATATTAATTCTAATTCAAAGACAAATAAAATTATTATCTTGCTATCTTCCTAAAAAAGTTTTTCAGTTCTTAGAAAATAATAAAGCATTGCTTATGATTTACAGAATTTTAAATCAAATAGTTGGAGGCGCTTTTTATTGAAATTTGTGTTGAGAATAAATAAAGTTTCTTTCTCTGGCGATAGTCAAAAGTGCAGCTTAATTGCTTTTTGAATTTATTGAGCAGGTTACGCAATTACGATAATTAATAGCCAATTATTGAAGACTCGCCATAAATATCAGAAATACTTCTTTAGGGGAATTAAAACGCGCTCGATTCCCGGGACTTGAAAGAGAAACGCCGCAATAATGAAAAAAATTATCGAAAATCACTTAGTGGCCCGGAGCGATTCCTGACCCTTTAGCCAGTGCCTCGCAAGTGAATCGCAATTGATGGATTCGAATTACCCGTATCGTCGCTTAATGCAAATTCGATTAGCGATACAGGCGCGGAGCTCGGGCTCGGCACCGGGGCCCGCACACTCGCGCCCGCTTTCGTTATCTCGCATAATTAAACGCAAAAATGTATAAGAAAATTCGAGAGCGCGCTCGGCGCGCAAGCGCGGGGCTCATTACTTAAAGACCGCCCTACAAGCTTTAGTTCGCAAAAATAACGAGTCAAGCGGCAGATAGGCCGTTATCTTTTGGCGCAGCCGGCCGAAAGTTAAATCGGAGGAATCCCGCGCAAAAACGTCCGCTTATTTAGGGCCATTAAGCAGAAGCGCGCATGCGCCTTAATCGTGAAATATGCGCCCTTTTAAAATTAAGACCGATCGCGCTCGAGCTCAATTTCTTTGCCTACGCCCCGCTTTCTTTTTGCAGAAATTCGACTCGAGACCGGTCGCCGAGCAAGCGGCCCAGCCAGCCAGACGGACGACCAACGCAGATAAGGGAGAGCCCGGCATTTTTCAGGGCCGCTCGGTGCAGCTAAATGTTAATTCGATCCCGAGAGCCCGAGAGTCCGCTAATTAGAAACGCTCCTACCGGATGCCGATCGCCGAGCGCAAGTATACGACTCTATATCGACGACTTGACGAATTGCGCGCTGATCGGCCGCGCGAATGGCGAATTTCCGTGCGCCGGAATTTTTCGGGCAGCAGCGGGGAGAGCGCGAATTCGCCTGCCGCGAAAGAATGGCCCGGAGAAGCTGGCTCGCAACGGCATACAAAGAGAAATTACCTCCCGAGCAAGCCCGGCCGAATTACCATATCGACGCCGGATCGGAATGCCATTCTTGAAAATAAGCGCTCTCCCCGCTGCCGCCCGAGGGGATATATATCGGTGATAAATTGCAAATCGCTGTTTTACATTGCTTTCCCGTATTATTCGCCCGAAATGAAATTTATTTCGAGCTTTATGCCTCGGTAGCTGATAAGCTCGCAGCTGTTTTATTTTCCTCAAAAATCTCCGAATAAACACTGGTCGTCCGCGCGGGCCGTTCTCGCCTCTTTCGCCGTCCGCGGCTGTCTCCGCCGGCCTTTTTTCGCCTATAAGAACGAGGCGTGTCTCGGCAAATTGCGAGCTTGTATTTATTCGGGCGAAGAATAAATTCGCGCAAATTACGCGCTCGCGTGCACGCGGACATCTTTATGTAATAGGTACAGAGAGCCATTACACGCGCTATTAGAGTGGTGTTAAAAGCTGCATTTTTTTCAATCCGACGGAATGGAATTTATTCGGTTTTAAGAATAAATGGTGTAACTGTTGCGTCAAACAATTTGGATACTTATTTAATTAACGCAGTATTTTATTGTTATTATCGGCTTAAATATTTGAATGGCCTCTCCGGCGTTTTGCATAAGAAAGCCGTTCAAGACAGATAATAACAATAAAATTAAAGGACTACTGAAATTATTTTAATTAAGCAATCAGTTTCCGCCAGAGGAAGACGTCAGCGACGTCCGCCATTAGTGTAAGAATTTTAAATGACATTACCTCGTAAAACACGAGACATCCTTTGCTTATATTATAAATCATGGACACGTAACGTTTTTCTATCTAATATTATTTCTTATTTTTCGTCAAATTCTCTGGGGAATTTATATTATGCTTGAAAAATTTAATTCTTTCCGTTCGCTAACAAGGAAAGCACATTCCAAGAAACGTTGTTTGCAAACCTCGATATAATAACCGAAGAAAAATGATTTTTTTTTTTTTCGTAAATTTGATTACAAACTGGTTCTACTTCGACTAAAACCGCATAAATGGTAATAAAATGTAAATGCTACCTTAGTTTTTCTGAAATAAAGTTTAATGGCATAAGATTTACAATTTACTAACCACAGGGTTATTGTACCGCTGCAACTTTCACCAGCGTTTTTTCGGCTCGATAATCCTTTATCCTGCAGAATTAAATTTCCAGCGATCTATTCCGATTTTTGTTGCTCGGCGGTGCGCGCGCGCGCGCGCGAATATTACAAGCTTCTCATTAAATTACCCTCACAATCGTTTTTCTCTCCCAGACCCACACTGCTTCCACGGGCGCAATGAATTAGCTCGCGTTACCGCGGGCATCGAAGATCCTGCTAGCCGATAAGGACACGCGCCACAATTGCCAATAACAATAATTTTTAATTAGCGATTCCCACAGAACTTTTCCTTCCCCGTGCAGCCGAGGGCGTCGGAAAAATCGGCCGGCATTAATTAGCGCGAAGAAGTTTGACACGCGTCGATGGGTGCAAAAGGCACCTCGGCGTGTCGGGCATTATATAGCCGAGCGCCGCGGAAAGGCCCCGCTGATAAGGCCCCGATTATAAGGCAGTATGCAAAGTATATCGCGAGTGAACGCGGGTGCGGTCATCGGACAAGTCGTCGTCGATTTCGTTGACAGATGCTAATGCCGCTCGCCGGCCCGATTAGCATTATTCGCCGATCATTAGCATAGAAAGGCCAGGCGTCAGCGAAATGACGAGCCGTTCTGCGGCTTTTAATCCTGCAACGAGAGGCGAGTGTCCCGAGATTCGAGCCCGAGCCACGCCGCTGATTAATTCCCGGCTATCTTTCGGCCACGCTCCTTTTTTGCCTCTCTCTCTCTCTCTCTGGCACGCTCAGGTGGATTTTGCTTTTTACGGAATAATAAAGCCATTTTAATTTTATTCGCCTCGTTGACGTTAATACTCGCCCGTCGAGGCTGAATGAACTTTGCCGATTTATTATGCCGGAGTCGCGGGCTTTATCTGTAACGGAGCAAATTTTTTAAAAAGATTTTGTTTTTAATTGTGTCTGCACTCGCCACTGTTGCCGTTCGCTATTCGAGAAAAATGGCTTACTACAATAAATTAAGGAGCAACAAGTCGCTGTCGTTGACGAAATTAATAACTGTCGAATTTGCATAGAGCAAAAGTGAAAAAAATTCCATTATCAGCGAATGATGAAGCAAAAATATTTTGCATACCCATATATGATGTTAATATATTTCTCTCGCTGACTTAGTGCTACCTTCCATTAAATTCTATTAACAATTTGCATAATGGCGCGGGGCAAAAAATGTTTCGGCCGTTGATTGAACAAGGAACTGCTTGCGAAGCCTCGAAAGAAGGCCCGGAGGTCGAAAAAGCCATGCAAAAGAAATTCTCTCCTTTCCAGAGATTTGCAGATTCCATTGAAAAAGAGTATCTAAATCTTAACGATCGTCCCGAGCGCTTCACGCTGGCTCGCGTAAAATTAAACGGGCAAAACAAAGAGAATAAAGTGTTATTAGAGGAGGCTCGGTAACAAGGTACATCGTCGCTCGTGAAAGTGTCACAAGCGCTCGAGCGGCAAACACGGCGCGCGCGCGAAAGACAGACGGGGACGCAGGTTGCTGGAAGATTTCGGCCGAAATGCAAGCGGTCGTCGGGAGCCGCAGAGGCCAAAAAGAACAAGAGGGATAGGAGTCGAGTCTCGCTCTAGCTCGAGTGGATCGACGTGAGACGAGCGGCTGCTCTCTCGGGCGGAAAGGAGCTGCTGCTGCTGCTGCTGCTGCTGCAGCGCTGCTCTCGCATACCTGCCCGCGGAATGCACATCCAGAGAAACGAGGGAACGGCTATTGTCTTGTCAGCGGGAGCCGCTAAATCTGCTCGGCGATCTCTTCACGATCGTCGCTCGCCTCCTCTCTCTCTCTCTCTCCCTCTCTTTCGTTCACTCCTTTCTTCTTATAAATATTCGCTCGCTCTCCGTCTCGCTCCCGAGGAGGTTCTCGCGCGAGAGAGGCTCCTCCTGCGCGCCCGCTCGTTTTTCTCTCCGGCAAAGGAGAGAAGGATCTACCCCCAAGTCGGAGCGATTTTTCACTCCGATTCTAATCCCCGAGCGAGAGCCTTCTTTTCGACCATTTTCAATTTCGACCGCGCCTCATGCCTTTCTTTATCTCCGGTAAAGTCGTGTCATTGCTCTGCTTATTGCTTCCCTAACCTATATTTGCACTATCTTTTGACGAGAGAAATATTTTTAGAATTGGTTTATTAACGTTTTGGTGTAAACATTATTTATGTAACTGCGGATAGAATATTTCAGTATTTGAACCATTTATATAAATTTTGATACGAAATTATATGTTAATTTAAATATTCGTTTTATTAATTGTACAGTATGCATTTATTATTCAAGCCATTTTAAAGCAAAATTTATTTTCCTGCTTATGACGGATAATAAAATGTATACTAAGAACGAAGATTATAATCAGTGTAATATTTTGATTTTAATAATTTCTGACACTTTTAATACAACATTTACTGTAATATTTATTTATTATAAAATATACAGTGCAACGTTTGAAAGCAGAATTGAAAATAGAATTTTCTTGGCGCGGAGTGAAAATTTAACGAGGCAAGGAAATAAAAAGTTGAGATTTTTGAAGAACAACATGTTTCTTATGATAAATGTGGCTCGTATCGAGCGTAAATCGGTAAAAGATTTAATCAGCGGGAAATCGAAATAGCTTTTCCATAGACCGCTTCTCAAGCCCCCGACAACTTTCTAAGCAAGCGAAACAGGAAAAATCGCTGGTAATTAATGACCGCGGGAGAAAATCCCCGAAAAAAGTAACGAAATCATGCTCGGCGATTAGGAAAAAAGGCGCGCGCTCGGAGCAGCGCGAGCAGCAGGATTGGACGGAGCCTGGAAAGGGAATCATTAATCAATCATCCCTCTTTCCAGGATCCTCCTCGCTTCCTTTCAGTCGGCAGTTCTCGGCTCGCGGCTCGCGTGCGCTCCTAAAGAAAAGTGAAAAGCGCGAGGGCCGGGAAAAAAGCCGGCAAAATTAACGACGAAAAGTGCGAATATATCGCTGCTTAAAAAGGCGCCGGGAGAGCGCGAAACTTCTCCGCGGATGATCGATGACGGAGCTTTTTTCAAGCTTTTCGCTCCTCCGGAGTCGTCTTGCGCTAAGAGCTCATCGATCCTTGCCCGAGATCCTCGCACTTCCGGCACGCTCCTCTCTTTGTTTTTCTCGCTATCTGCTTCCCTCGCCGGTTTAAACTTGAACATTTGCAAGTCGAAGAATCGAAGGTCTCGAACTTGTATCGATCGATCGTAGACGGCCGCGATCAGTTATTCTTCTTCTCGTGCGAGAGCAAAAAGAGAGCAAGACGGATGAAGGGCCAGAGGAAGGGAGAGAGAGGGAGGGAAAGTCTAGAGCGAGCAGGACGGCGACGACTCTTTCTCCCCCTTTGAGAGAGCGGAATATGCGAGAGAGAGAGGGAGGGAGGATCGATCCTATTGTACAGAGCGCGGCCCGCTTAATGGAGCTCGATTCTTTTTTGCTCGTCCGCCGGCCGCTTGCTTGTCGAGCTCGCCTCGTGTTTGAAACTTTGAACTTTGCGTCGCTCTGTGTATCGATCCCCCGGCCTTATGGACATGTCGATCCTCAGCTCCTCTCTAAAGGAGCGATCATATTTCCACGTCACACGCGAAATTCGCTTTCATTGTCGACGAGCGCGTGACTAATCGATTTCCTAGTCCTTTTTCTGCCGAGCCGAGCGCGTGTCCTTCTCTCCGACGAGCGTCTTCTTTTCAGGCTAGAGACACTGATTGCATCGATACAGAGATATAATGAGCTGGCCCGCGGACAAAAGTCGAGGGCGCAGATATTTTTTTGCATCGATCTTTTGAGAAACGAATGGGCCTTGTAAACTGTCGTTGACAAATTTCCGAACAGCGAAGGGTTTAAAGGCTCGTTTATACTCGAGATTTCGGTTATGACAATAACATGCTTTTCGCTTGTAGCGGCCCGTATTTAAGAGCTGGACTGGCTCGCGTGGGAATCGCTTTATAAATGGTCTCGCGCGCCAAACCCGATGCAGATTCGATAAATCATCGGGCTTAACAAATGCCGCTATTACAGATTTTTTCTCTTTGAGGAAGATTCGCTCGCCGCGAGACGCTCGCCGTGAACTCGACGTCTGAACGACGGTTCAAAGTGTGTCATTTTTGCGAAACGCGTCACTCACGTGCCTCGTGCCTTTGTGCCAAATGATGGCGTCGTAAAAATTATTTCGAAATCTGCAGTCCGCGGAGCGCAAAGCTGACGATTCCTGTGATTTCGACCTAGATTCATTAGGTAAAAATAGTAAAATGTTGCGAATGACGAAACATCAGAAATCGAGCAGGAAAAACACTTGTTCCTGTTTTGCTTCGGAGGGTTCAGCGCACCTGAGAGCTTTGAAAACAAGAAATTTATCAGCCATCAGTATTTTACATATCGATGCCAGGCCGCGTCAAATTACTTTATATTGAACTATCGTCGAGCTCATATCCGTCGCCGACTGGCCTCGTCAGGCAGGAAGGCGAGCAGAAGAGGGTCGATCGATTAAAGTAAAAATCCCTCATTATTTCTTTGAATTCCACGAGCGGACACACGCGCGCACAATATTCAATATCGGACCTGTCAAATCATCGGGTCCCATCAACGCGAGCAGCAGCAACGGCAGCAGCGCGCGTCTTATTAGCAAGTGAGTCACGAAAAATCAATGAGACGGGGCCCCGCATTCCGCTCGCTCGCACGTCGATTAATAACGCGCGGCTTCCTCTCTGCGGCAAAGCCACGTATATATGTATAACGGTAGGCGGCGGCGGCGCACCACCGAAGAAGAGCTGCGAATTATTATTATTCCGGGGCCCGGCCGAAGAAATTTCGCCGACGAGAGTATGCCCCCGCGACATAATTAACGCAGCCTCTCTACCACTAATTGACAGCTGTTATGAAATCGATTCTAATTGGACGCTTTTTAACTGGGATTTTGCCAATTTCACAAAAGGACGCCTTTCCCCCGCAACGGAGGCGCGCAATTACAGTCCATCAACGGGCCGTCTCCTCGTGCATTATTAATTAATAAACGAGCGCGAAAGGGAAAAGGCGGAGGTTCTAGAAAGGCCGGGAACAGGTCCTAAATCCAGCCGGGGCTCCTCTCATTGTCTCATCGGCGGATCGGCGCTCGTCCGCATGAGAATGAGCGCGTACGTGCGTCAGTGCGGCTGCCGAACGAGGCAGCAGCAGCAGCAGCAGCAGCAGCCTCCTCTCTCGCTCCCTCCCGGCCGCTCGGGAGGCCGAGCGAGGCAGAAAGATAAAGGATAGAGGAACAGTAGCGGCAATCAAGCCGGACATCGGACAGTGACGAATGCCGCGTATCATCGCGTATCATTAGCCGCGACTTAAGGCGCTCTCCTCTCCCTCCCTCACGGATGCGAGGGCCCACACGCGAGATGCGCCCGGAGAGATGGTGCTGCTAGGTGCCTTTACAATCGATGCTAATGCGAGAGAGCTCGTAATTAGGCCCGCTTAATCCTCGCGGGTATACGCGGCCTCTCCTTTCCGGAGCCCCAGCTTTTCTACAATTCCGAGCCGGGAGAACACCCGCGAGAGATAAATCAACTTTTCCATTCGTCTGAAAGGGAATTCGTCGGATATGCATACCTTAGCCGGTGACCCCGAAAAAAGAAAACTGTTCTTGATTTCTCCATCTCTCCGGCATACCGGCTCTTCGGTAGAATCGAAGCGAAGCGAGGGAGGAAGGGAGGAGAAAGAGGCGGTTTCGGCTGCCGCGCGAGACTTACTTAGTGCAGGTCGGGTGACTTACGGAGGGATGACCCCCGATACTCGTTCCCAAAGAGATTCGTTCGACGGCGTGATGTACGATCCCTCGGAAGCACCGGTGACGTACGTAAATTTTTCTTAGGCCTTCATGCTCAATCTGCAGCGGCGGCAGCAGCACCGAGCCGAGGCTTTTAAGAGATATAAAGGACGATCATTTTTTTCCTCCCCCCCCCCTCTCTCTCTCTCCCGACGCTCTCTTCTTTTCCTGCTGCAGTACGCCGAACAAGTTGTTCTTCGCTATAGATGTATATACTACGCATAATTTGTTAACTTTGACAAAGCAATCTTTTTTGCGGTCAGAAGTATTATGATACTTGGAAGCGATAGATTCTCTTACAATGGTAATTGAGTACTTTATGAACGTTGAAATATTTTTTTCGAATCCTGCGCGAGGGTAGAGTTTCGGCGGAACGTGTGCGCCTGAATGTATATTGAATAATGACTGCGCAGTACATTGTCGAGAAAAAAAATCGTTTAACACTCGGTTAAATTTATACATCTTTTAGTGAGTTTTTCAAAGTTCGAGGCTCGGTGGAAAATTTACTTCTAATTAAGTTATTCTAATTAAGTCGGAGAGAAAAATGTGTCGATTAACCTGGACGAGCGAAATGAGGGAGAAAGGAAAAGAGAGAACGACAATCTCGAAAGAAATTCAATCCAGGCGTAACTTACTCGTGTACAATCCGTATCGTTTGGAAAATCAATTATGTAAACACGATCGGCATTCGGCTACCGGAACGCGTCACATATGGCAAGTCCGAACAGAAAATGTGGAAAAACTCATTCCATCATCCACTGCTCAACTATCGTCTCTGTCGATCTTGATCCCGCAAGTCGGCATGCTGTCACGCTCTCCTAGAATCGGGTCTCCCTCCCTCTCTCCCACCTCTTTCATTCAATCTCAGCTCTCGACTGCTTCTCGTTTTTTGGGAGAACCATTTTTCTCTAAATCTGGATTTTATTGAAATTCGGAGATGATTTTTAATTCGCTTTATCACTTTTCTGACCACACACGCTGTGTCAATATTGAGGTTACAGCTATTAGTGGACGTCGAATGTCATTTTTTTCAAATTCAATATTAATTCGAGAAACCTACGAAATGATATATGAATCATTTCTTAATATAATTTTAGAATCCATAAATCTGAGAATTTTAACGTCGATAAATCTTAGACGCGAGGGCTTATAATTGGAAAAAAGTGAAAATCGTGAGGATTTACAAGTGCCGAAGGGAATCGAATTGATGTTGCAAGTGTTTCTGAAAATCGGCGGCAGGGCGAAGGAGATGTAGGCCGAGAAGAGGCGTCGGTGGAATGTCAATCGAAGGCGGTATGCGTCTCAAAAAGCAGGAGGCTCTCTAAACGGTAGCTTCTTACTTGCGCCGATATGTCGAATCTCGAGGATCTCCCGTAAACGAAACGGATCTGGCTTTTTTCCCCCCTATGATCCGCGACGATTCAATAGTGGCGGCGGCGGCGCGGCCCGGCAGAGAAGCCGGGAGAAAGAAGGAGAAAGAAAGGAGTCTCGCGCAGCCACCCAAGTAGTTTTGACTCTCTCGTTAATAGCGCAGCGAGCTCGCGGGCACACACAGAGGCCGGTCCTCCTCGGGCCCCGCAGCCGTTCGGGCCCTACTGCGCCGGGACTGCGCCGATAAGCGGCCGCGGCCCCCAGAAAGAGCGAGAGAGACGGACAACTTCCGAGAAGTCCTTTCCAGCCTTGGAATTTCGGTGCCTCCCCCTCTCCCCCTCCTCTCTTTCTCTCGCTCTCTCTCTCTCTCCCTCTTTCTCCCGCTCGCTGCGACGCGAAATCCAGATAAAAATATTGTCTCTCTCTTTCCAGCTCATCCTGCTGTATATGTACATGCGTAAGTATACGTGTACGAGGGCCGCCGCCAGTTGGTTTTTCCTGCTCCTTGCTCGAGCCTTCTTGTCGGCGAAATTCGACGCGCAACTCCTGGAAGGATTCTGACTTTCGCGGAGAAATTAAGTTGGATCAATTTTCTCTACCCGAATTAGGCCTGGGCTCCCGAATCGTTAGCCCTCTCTTGTGGTATCTGCGCCCATCGCGCGGCCAGTTCGGCTTACCACTGTCGGGTAAGTGCGCGTAAACAAGCTGTAACGTTGAGAATTCTTTCCTCTTAATTTCTTTCTTTTTACGGAAGTTCTATAATTCGTTCGTTCTTTTGCAAACTTTTTTTTTCCAAAAAATATTCATCCTTTCCACAGTGTTTGCCAAAAATTTAATCAACTTATTGAAATCTTTTTTTATGCATAATAATTACTGTGTAAATTGATAAATAAAATAAAGTATAACAGAATTTAATAAAGAGATTATTTTTTATGTATTATAACTCAATCATTTCAATAAGTGTTTTTTTTTATTTTTATAGATAGAATATTAAAAATCATATTGAATGTATCCTGCGGAAAAAATATCAAAATAATATAATATTGTATCATTGCTTTCAATGAAATGTAGAACACTTTTCCAGGAGACGAAATAAGAGAAAAATTTGAAATGCAATTCAAAGATTCTGCAGAGCTGTGAATGGGCAGTAGTTAAGGGACCACCCATCCAGACTAACTGCTTGTGGATACCAGGAAAGAATGCTTTGCTCTATGTATCAGTGAAGAATTCGACAGGGGTAATCAAGCGGTGAGGTTATTTTTGGGGCGTGCAAAAACTTTGCTGTTGTAATTAAAACCTTTCTTCCGAAGAATGTTTTGTCCACTTGGCAGCGACTTTCGTGAAAAATGAAGACACGAATCTCGTGCAATACTTCAAGTTAAACGACGTAATTAATGCGAGACAATATAATGCTTGATTTAAACGTTTATTTAAATTTTCGATTTGGTAAAAGATTTATGTTCTAAAGTAGCATTAACTGAGTGTAAGTAAGCAATCACACTTATTATCTCAACGTCAAGTTATTATTACAATAAAATTCCGCAACTGTACACTTGCCTGTAAAATACAGCGCTCGCATAATTCCCTTAAACTGCCAGGCTCCCAGCTCGTAATTACACAAACGCAGCTCTGTTAAGAAAGCAAGCAGCAGAGTTTACTTGGCCCAAGAGGTCAAGAGATTAACCGGAGCAGGTGAACCGTATAAGCAAGCAGAACAGGATAGGCGAGCACCGGGAAGCATCCAAGTCCAGTGGCGAGTGTCTGAAAAAGGAGGCGTCGGGAGGGCGTGAGAAAGCAAGGTGAAGCGTCTGCTGATGTGTCACGGAGGCGTCTTTCTCGTACAGAGGCTGTTTTCGGGTCGCGCAAAACGTGTTGCTTTTTGACGTCAAGTCATACTCGAGGCGCGGCGAGACGCGAAGCAGGTTGTGCCGGCGCGCGACCTCGCATTCGGACGGGAACAGGTTGGGGAATCTAATTCTCACTGGAAGCCTCGCGTCGTACATTATCTCTCTTTCATAACGTACGGAGGAAACCAGTTCAAGCGTACATAATTTCGTCGCGCCGCGCTTCGTACGGTGTAGCTCGTTTCTTTGTGTAATGTGTTGTGTGCTCGTGCTTCTTTTCGTGATAAGGCTTACCGGGAATTTTCGCGGTTCGCCGTACGCTTCATTACGTATTCGTTGCTGGACATTTTTTTTCTTTATATAAAAAAGAATTCAAAAATACCGTTGAATTATGTAGATCATTTATACGTCAAGACTTGTCTAAGGTTGTCTTCAAATATTACATAAAATAATGTTTGATAACTTTACCATAATTTTATAAGTTAATTATTTTGTTTTATAACTGGATGTAAAATTAGATGAAAATTGGCTGAAAGTAAATGATATTTAAAGAAAATTTTAAAAAATAATGATTGCGCATATCTATACAAAAATTTTCTTAAAATTAACACTGCAATTCTTTACTTTTGCATAATTTTTTAACTTATCGAGTAAAAACGTTTATTCAAACGACGTAGGAAAATATTGGAAAACTTTGCAAATATTTTCTTACACTTGAAGGCATAAAAAGGCCGAGGCAGCGGTTTTAGAAATCTAATTAAATATGGATTCAACCATTTCCTCATCAAGGTAGGCACACAGACCCTCGCTTGGCAGCTGGCACGGTATGCGAGAGTGCTGAAGCCGCCAGCGAATAATGCACTCTTAATACCGTATTCGCGGCGCCTCTAACGCGTGCGGATGGACCGCTCCTGTCGATAAATTATCCTTCTAAAATCGAGCGACAATTAAATCAAAATGAATCAACGGGGAGCCGCGCGCGTTTACGCGTTTTTCGGCCGGACTCGAGGGTCGAACGTCCATCCGCGCGTCGATTAGCAAAGGATTATACGATCTCCGCAGCAGTAATGATCGCTATTAATGCACCGACTCTTTATTGGCTACCTGCCATTGACTAATTAAAATGGAAGCACGCCGCTCCACTTTGCCGGCCGAATAAATATGTATGGCGCGCGAGCCCCGGCGTTTTGCTGATTTTTTAATGATTTTTCGAGCGGATTTTTTGCTTCGTGAGATTTGTTAAATTGGCTATTGGATCGGGCGTCTTTTTTTTTGAATGTCTGCGATTTTTTTAATTGCTTTAATTTGTCGACGTCGATTTTTTTTGTTTTCGTTCGTTAAAACCAATTTTTACGTTGGTTCCTATTGGTGGCGAGCTTAATGAGATCAGTGGACGATATGTGACAGGTAGAAAACAAGTGAAAAATTCAGTTTTCGTTGATAAATTCAATTATATACACCAATTTAATTATGAACGACTATTTTCTTGTAAAGTAAAATTTTTTATTAAATTGTAGAGTACATTTTGTTAACTTTATAAAATTCATTTACAGTTTTCATCGTACAGCAAAACTTATTTTTCAAAAAATATACTGAAAATCGAAATTTTTGTAACGAAGCATATTTATTTGATTTGGCTATTTATACTATTGTGTAATTTGTGTACTTTCCTTCCTAAATAAAATATGTACCAAGAGATATTTATAAAATAATTGATACAGTTAAAAGAAATATTATAATTGTTTCAAAGTAAAATTACAAAGTATATATAAACAATTAGTTTTTTCTTTATATGTATCTATTGTTTATATACTCAAAAAATGGTACATTTTTATGCAAGCTTTTTCAGCTCTTTACAAAATGCGATCGACGGGCTTTGTTAAATTAACATAAAAAGTCCAGAAGAGAAAAAGAAGAAATTTCGAATATATTTCTCTAATTGCAAAGCAAACAGGATAAAATCCACAAAAGTAGTAATCCGCGAAGCATCGAGCTATCCTCGGAGCTTATCATCCTAATTCATCGTCAGTAACGGCAGCAGCGGCAGCGGCAGCGGGTATTATAAGCAGGGGCTTAACAGTTAAAAGAAATTCTCGGCAAATAGGAAGTTATCGGGCCTCTCTCATCTCGTTGTTGGGATCGCGAGTGCGGCAGGTGCAGCTTGCTGCGAGCGGGAGGGCTTCTTCGCGCGTCGGCGGCGTCGGCGGCGTCGGCGGTATTCCGATAACCGTCTGGGATCGGGAAAAGCTCGCGAGTGGCGAGAGGAGAGCCGGGCGCGAAAGAAAAAGAGCAGGGCACGGCGGCGGCGGCGGCGGCGGCGGCGGCGGCGATAGGAGCTCTCTCGTTTCCTCGTTCCTCCTCTCGGCGCGCGCGCTGCGATTCTCTCTCCTGGGAGGCTCGCTGATTTTCCCGTCTCTCTTTTGGAGGCTCTCTTTTGCGAGGATTTATCGAGGAACGCGGCGAGGTTCCGTTAAGGATGCGAGGTGAAAAGCCCCAGCGGTCCCCATTTGCGTGCACGTGTACGCACAGAGACTGGCATTGACGATAATGCCTGGCCCCTAGGAGAGAAAGAGGGAAAGCCTGCCCGCAACGGTATAAGGCGATGGCAAAGAAAGGTCGCGTTGTTTGCCGAGAGCCGTTGCCGGCGACCAAACATAGTCAACTGAATCTCTTCACGCGCCTGGAATCTCTTTCTCCTACTCTCCGGAGAGAGTCGCCGCTGCCGCCGCCGCACCGATCGTTCAATGGCTGTATCTTCCTCTCCTAATCTCTCTCTCTCTCTCTCCTTCTTGCTCAGGTGAACCGGCGACTCTGTACATACGCTGCCGAGAGGCTATATCTGTGTCTCGACAAACAATATTTACAGGGACTCGAGAGTCGGCCCGTCATCCGGGAGAAAGAGCCGCTCGGACGACACTCGTATACGATACTGCGGTGCCGTGTTTCTAGACACGCTAAGTCGCTCTTCTCCGGCTATCTGGCCAGCGTTTGACCCCCATTCGAGATATACACTCGTCGCACACATCCGTGCTTCGATTTTCGTTTTTACCCGGCTACTTTCCTCGCTTTTTCCCGCCGACATTACTCTTCCAAAATAGTATTCAATTAAAATGCCTTACTTTTGGAGGAAGCGCGAGCCTAATAGATTCTCATCCATATCCGTCTGCCGTTAATAAAGCAATTTGGCGCGCAGGCGCACACCTCTAGAACGGGGCGCAGAAATGACGAAGCGCTTCCAGGTGAAATTCCTTCCTGAAATGGTGCATTTCCATTTGCCTCCGATTAATCCTGGGCTTCTTTCAGCGCGGATACAGTTACTCCGGCGCTCATTCGGTCAGCGAATCAAGCGCGCCGCGGCTATACAGTCATTTCCCGCAAGCGTCGGCGGCGGCGCGCGTTTTTGTCCTCTCCCGCGTATTTCCAATCGATGAAAGGAGCGTGCAATGATGAACCGCCGTGGGTGTTGTCGTCCTGTAATTAAACCGTTAATGCGCAGTTCCCATGAGCTGCCTCGGCTATTTCCACCCACACGCCGCCGTGATTTTCGCGCTCGTGTACTTGCCGGCTTTTTTTTACGATTCCAGGCGCGCAAGTTTATTCTTCCTCTTCCTCCCAGTATTCGCTTTTTCCGCGAGTTTCGCGCGTCTCCGCCTTTGAAAAGTCATTTTTCCCCTGGCCTTTCTTGTGCTAATGATGTTTGAACAAGGCGCTGTCGTCATCTTATTGTTCTTACGTCGGCGGGCTAATTTGCCTTTTCTCTATGCTTTTTAATAGATCTGGTGTTACATGCTATTATCATGAATTATTGATGAATTAGTCCAGTCTGGATGTAACATCGCATCGTGTTTCTAGCATTTAGCCGTTACAAAACGTACACGAGAAATTACACCTGCTTACGATGTAAATTGGCCAGGTTTAATTATTTTTCCAGAGACGTATATTGAGGTAGGCGCGTGAAAAAATGCCAAAAGAATGACTTTTATCTCTCGGATTAAATTACACGTAAGAAACTTTCTTGTCACGATTGTTATAGTTTATTACTTTTGGGAAACTCCGCGTCCTGAAGCAGACTTTTTTCAGAAAGCCGCTTGCGTAATAAGACTGCGCTGCCATTAAGGATCAGCGAGATAACGACACTTATACTGCGCGACGAAATTGGCGAGCTTCTAAAAATGCCTAGAATCCAGTTACGTCATCGTCGTGCGGCATTAACGAGTCTTCGCGACGATAAACCTTTAACGAACACAGTTATAATATCGTTATAACGAAGACAGTTATAATAACGCTGCTCGGTCGAACAATGCAGGAGAGGCGAAAATTATTGGGTCCGCCGTTGGCCGCCAGCCGGCAGGAACTTTACAGACGCCCCGACTGACACATTTCCCTTTCTATCGGCCGCAATGAATATGCCGCCGCGAATAAAAACGTCTCGTCGTATCGTCAAGCCAACTCTCTCTCTCTGCTCAAGTTTATAAGTGAGCCCCTTGCCTTTAACGAAAGGCTGAATAAGAAAAAAATGTAAAGGGAAAAAAGAGGCACGGCGATAAACGCGGGAGAGAGAGAGAGAGAGAGAGCGGAATCGTCGTGGGACGGGACGACGACGCGCGCGGGACACCTCGAGATCGTAAATTTTCTCGTCGTGTTACCGAGAGGGAGAGAGAGAGAGAGAGCGCAGGTACCTCCGTACGCGTGCATTATACATAAGGGAGAGAAGGAGAGAAAGGTTAACGGAGCGCGAGGAACGGAGAAAGAATCGGGGATCGGAAAAAAACGAAGCGAAAGAAGTACGCGAAAAGGGGTAGCCGAGAGGTGGAATAGAAAAGAGAGGAGCAAAAAGGTCGATGACTTTGGGGGAAAAAAACTTACTTATTATTTTATTAAGTTGCCCGGGACAAGTCCTTAAACAACTGTGCTCGTATCGGTGCACCTGCGGTACATCGGGCCTCGAATGTTTAATGCTAATTAAGACTAATTCGAATTTATCAACTTTTTTCGAGATTCCCGATTTCCGATGCAGCAGATGGAAATAAAAGCGCATTAATTGGTATGCTAAGTACGATTTATAAATAGGGTTGATTTCGTACCGAGATATGCTGTAAACTTTCGTGCTTGTGCTTTCAGCGAGCGCATTTTTATTAAGCCATTGAAGGTGGTTATAAATTTAATCAGCTAACACGATTTTATGTATTCTTTCAAGATCTTCAGGCGAGGCAGACGGTAAATTACGCTAAATTGTGAGAAATAAGATGAATGAGCTTTAAAAACTGATTTGATTCGAGTAAATTAGAATAAATTTATATTTTCGGGATTTAAAAACTCTAAAATATCTTTACATGTTTTAGAATTTGTTAAATTTTATTATTTACAAAACTACTAATTCTTTCCTAATAGCTAAGTTTAAAGTTGAGACTTATTTGGTTTTTAATGAATTGTTTAAAATTACACTGATCGCTTCAATTTATTAGTTTTTAATTCAAAAATTTAGTATAGATCATTATGAAAAATGGATCACTTTGAAAACAGGTCTAGATAGTAATTGCTCACATTTATAAAATCGGAAAACGGAACATTCGAAAATTGCAAAACATTATATTCAGGCCTGAAAAAGTGTTTTATCACGTGCCAGGAGGACAATAATCAGGCGAAAAGCGAGAGATAAGGGGGAAAATTTATTCGTCGCCTCGATCATCCCGATCGCTTATGCTAATGCCTCTCGGCTCTCTCTCTCTCTCTCTCTCTCTCTCGATCGACGCGAGAACTGGTTTGCAGTAATTATTTTCCGCCGGCAAGTGGCCGCGTCCGTTATTAGTATAGAGAAGCAGCAGCAGCAGCAGCAGCAGCCTCGAATAGAGAGCCGGCGCTTTAACCCAAGCGCCAATTTCGCGCCGCTAACGGAGGCTCGCTCCTTTTCTCAAGCTTCGCGCGTCGAGCTGCAGATAGGCCGGTAATCCGTCCGGTTTATCCGCAGGGTGTCCTCGGCGCGTTTTTTGCGCCGCGCGCAGGAATTTCGCGAGCGTCACCTCTCGTAGTTTTGATCTTTTAATGCTTCATAAATCATGATTATCTTCAATAAATATAATTAATGTTGAACTCATCATAAGATGTACTGAACGTTAAATAATTACCGCCGCAGATAACTTGCGCCTTGATATATTATGCGTTGTGGTGCGCGCGGCTTTTTAAAATGCTAACCGTGGAATTGTTCTCTTTTGTAAAAATTATGGCTCTGCGGTGAATAATTATTTTAAACTGCTACGCAAGTGAATAATTTCAGTGTTTCAACTCTTTCAATTGAAAAAACGCTATTTTATATACTGCAGAAACTCATTCTTAATAAAGGGAAAATTCTATTGTATTTTAATATTAGTTAACAATCAATTACAAGTTTTATTTGTGCCTGTGAAAAATAAATGCACCGAATAAAATGAAACCTATTGATTAACATCTGGACTTTTTCATCAGCAAGTATTGCTCTGAAATGTACGCAGTTCAATAACTGTGTATTACTTTTCACTCTCGAATTCTTTTCTACACCAGGCCGTTCTCATTAATCTTTCACATGCAATCCTCTCGACTCTCGTAAAATGTACCCGACGAGTAGTAAATCCGAAGGTGCTCGTTATTACATATAAATCGCGCATATTCCCCGTATATGTTATTGTTATATCACTTTCCCCGGTTATCGGGAGGAAGGGTACATAAGCAATCAAACGATTCGGCGGCGCAGTTCTTAAATCATCGCGCGAAAAGAGATAGCGAGCGGAGGGCGTGTTATATATATTTTTGCACCACGCCCGGTTATCATTAACTAAGGAGAAGAATAAGACGAAGATGAGTGAGACGAGTGCTAAGAAACGCGCGGGGAATGAGGAGGAAATAAGCTGCGGCGGCGATGGCGGCAGAGGAGGCGAGAGAAAAGAGGGAAACAAAAGATGAAGATACCCCGATAGAGGAGGATTATAAGGAGTCGGGGCAAAAAGTCGGGATCGCCGGGTTATATGCACAAGGTAGAAAAAGCGCTTTAAGAAATAATGAGAAGCTAGTTAATCAATGAGAATATAACGCGCCGGCGCATCTTGTATGCGTTTACACGTTTGTTGAGCCGACGAGCCTCTGAACTCCTCTACAAGGATTAATTGGCTTAATCGGAACGAAAGAAATTAAACTTACTTCACGAATATTATTCCTTATCTGTGTACTTGTCTTTCGGGATTAATTACGGCGCTGCATTACACGTGTTAACATTAATACATACACTTATTTTCTTAAAAACGCGCTAGAAAATAAAGGCGCAAGACGAATCTCATTTTAGATTATGTGTGTGAAATTGCTGATTTGCAAGGGGGAATTCTGAAATTGCACGTTGATTCTTGGAAATTCTCCAAGCATGTACCGTTATTTATGACTTATTTATTAATTAGTTTATACTATTAGCAGTAAATAGAAATTATTTAAACTTAATACTTTCAAGTAATGTATAACGACGTTTTGTCGTTGTTATCTTTTTAAGTATAGAGTAATTATTTTATCTAGTATTCAAGTCCTGTTAGAAACTTGGCAATTAGATGTAGTTTTGTGATTTAGTATCTGCCTATGCTATATGGAGATCCTCGGGCAAAAGCTACTCACGGAACAAGACTCTATTCAGTGCGGATATGTAATTAGACTTACTTACTGTACTATTTCGCCAAATATCGAACGAAAAATCTAGATTTTTTAAATTTATTTTTTAATGTTTTACAAGATTGGAAAATTTGATACTTTAGGTAAGATGACTAGAGAAACAAAGTACAATGGTACAAAGTACAATACACATAGCCTTTTGACGTCTAAAAAAACTTTTACCTTTTTTTATTTGTCTAATCTTTTAAAAAGTTAAAGGCTGCCTTCCTCCAGACTTTGGCAGGAAAGAGCTAAGAAGTGTGTTATCATTCCATTTCGCAAAAGGCGCAGCTATAACGCAGCTCCCGACCAGCTGCTGGCAAAGCAGTCGTCTCGGCTCTCGTTCGCAAATGCAGCGTTGCCTGCACACGTGCGCAGCAATCCCTTTTACATATAGACGTGGTATATACTCGCACATATGACTCGCGGACCATATAGTCTGTAGCCGGTTATAGGAAAGACACAAGGTGTTCCAGAAGCGAAGGCGAGTCGGTAAACAACGAGACAGCGGAGTAATTGTTCGCCGTCGCCTTTCCCACACGGCAGCTGTGTGCGCCGCTATACCGGCGTCTTGTACTCGACGCGCTGCAAAAGAACGGGAGAGACAGAGAGGCGAAGTGCGCAGGTCGCATTAGCGCGATTAAACGTACTCGCGGCACGCATTTCATTTCGAAGCCTCGCGTTATTACATTGGCTTATTATTTAGCCGATCGCGGCCTTTTTCGATATGTAGACTGCGGCATGGAGAGGGAGAGGGGGAGAGGCTCTGCCGAGCGGAGCGTTATCGCGGCCAATGATTTATCGCGAGTATTACTTCGCGAAGATTTATGCTTGTCAAGCGCGAGAGACCTTTTATTATAATTATTTTCTTTGGCTTCAAGGCTCGAAACAATTCCCTTTTTTGCGCGGGGAAAACTGTGCGCTGCCATAGAGTCGTGCATCGAGCGCACGGAGTAGTGTATGCTTTATAGATCAATTAATTAATTTTTCACTGCGCTTAATTGTTTACCTCATCACTCGCTTCGAAGCGTATTTCTTCTTAACAGCCGATATTTTAAATGGACGTGGCTCTCTATCGGTTGCCTGTAAACCGTAAGCGACGCAAGAAATGAATTTTCACGTTACTTAACGGCATTTAAAATTAATATAATTCCATTGTAAATCACTCTTCCCTTTCTGCGATTCGTCGAAAAAGTATGGGGGGTTAAAAAAGAAAAAAAAAGAAAAAAATAGCGCCGGCTAGAAAATGGAATTGGCCTCGGCCGGTGCTCGCTTGACGAACGAGCGCAAAAAATCCGCGACGATAAGCTCGCACGTGCAACAAGTACTTTACGCTCGACGAGCTAAAAGAAAGCCGAGGAAAAATGGATCCGCGCGTGCGGTTCCCGAAAAGGAAAAAACGCCGGCGAAGCAGCTCGTCGCTCACTCTCGGGCCGCGCGCTTCGTATATTTATATACACACCGGGGCTTGATGCTCGGTGGGCGCCATCGCACGACGCGTGATATATCAGTGCGTCCGGTTCGGCTCGCCGGCAGTGGGTATATATAGAGAAGGGAGGAAGATCGTGTCGGCGATTATCAGCAATAATATGTGCGCCGCGACTTTAATTACGAGCGCGAGCCGGAGCGAGTCGGGGCTTCGACGCGGACTTTCTGCACTTGCGCTATCGCGCGAGAGCGAGCCCGAGTACCGGCCGGAAGTACTGCTTTAATGGGACTTTACGCGCCTTTCACTGCAAAAAACTGCTCGTAAAAGTGAATTTACGTCCGCGAGCTGCACCTACGTCTTAATCGCTTGTGGCGCTCGCCGCTGACGATTTGTAGATCGTTTGTAAATTTCACTCGATCCGGAGCGGGTTCTCTAACCTTAAGGTATCGCGGCTTTGTTAGGTAGCTGAATACAAGTCCTTAGTGCATTACGTTTTTTATTTCAAAATTAGCCTACTTTCAGAATGAAACTTTGTATGAGCGTACTGCAATAATGTTAATTACTACAGGCACTTATTTCGATTGATCTGAAGGAGAATCGATATGATTTTGCAACGTTTATTGTTAATTAATTCTATTACCTCATTCATTTTCTTTGAACAAGTAGCCATTAAGAAGTAATCCTGTGATATAGGATAGGTATTTAATGTATGATTTTCTAATGCTTTTATTTATATAATCCGCTTAGCTCGTACATCAGCCAAGCACTAATACGCACATTAATTAAATCATAAATAAGTATAATTAACGGAATACTGTGTATAATAAGAATTTCTCGAGCGAAAGACAATGATCAATACGTTAAGATTTGACTGCGAAGCAGAGAGCAGCCATACATTACGGCTAGACAGTGCACGAGTACCTCATCCCGAGCCGCGCGGCGAGCGAGGAAGGACGTCGGAGTCGTGGGCGTTCGCGGCTCGCTCACGACTCATTCGTCTCCCGCGCGGCTCGCGGATAAGGATATTGTATTAATTATGAAATTGATAAGGGAGCCCCAAAGAGAACGGCTCACCTGCTACGAAGCCTACGCACGCGATATTCCTCGTGACGGATGCGCCTTTTTCTCCAACGTCTTCATTAGACGATGTACGATGAAAAGTGATTTTCGCTGGCGATTCATTCGCGGCCGCGCGGATGATTTAGCGAATTTAATGAGGCTCGGCGCTTCAGTGCCGTATTTGTTTAGTGGATGCTGCAGAAATATAGTGCTTCCTTTCACGCCGTCTCTTTTTCTTTCGCTTGAAAATTTAGGTTACGGCAGAAAGAAACGAGAGTTTTTAAGGCTCTATGAGAGCTGCTCTGTCTATTTTATCGTGCACAAAGTTAAAACTGTCAAATTGCTTTAAATTTTAAGTAGTCGGTAAATTTCTTATAAACACTAATTTTAATATTTATTTAATGTAAATTTAGCCAAGAGGTACGCGATGTAAATCAATTTACGAGCTTGGAATTGATCTATTCGCTGATTTTTCCATTTAAACAAAGGGATTAAGTGTGACTAATGCCAAAGGATTGAATTAAATAATGCCTTAGAAATTTAGTGGGCGTTAAAAAGCCGACAAATTTCTTACAGATACGTTACAAATGACGTTGAGAAAGAATAATCAGCATAATAATACGCATTCACGCATTCATTGGCAATTCTGTAATATAGTCGAAGAATCCTTTCGAACGAGCCTATAAATATGACAAGAAATTAATTTGCAATTCATATCGTTAATATTTCATATTTTACGCGGCGTTATCGCTCTCGAAGGATCTTGCAATCGTACATGAAATAAAGCTTTTTAAACGAAAACGGAACGGAGAAAGAAAGATCCTTGGAGAAAAGGGATAAGTGTAACAGTGGATCGGAGATTACATCATCAGGCGCGCGGGCTATTATTTTTCAGTTGAAAAGCTCAATAACTTATTCATTAATTCATTTCAGGCGGACTTGCAAAGGCCTTAGTCTTGGGCAGGAATCGCGGATATCGCGAATATTATTGGCCTCGACTGCAGCAGCAGCAGCAGCAGCAGCAGCCGCAGCAGCAGACAAAGGCGGGCCGCTGGGCGCGCGAAAATTTGCATAACCAACGATCGCGATGCGTTTTTCGAGGCGGCTTTAGTTTCCGACTCGGCAGGTCCGAGGCACGCGAGCCTCGTTAAAACAAATAAAACGCCGGGCAAGACTCGGTGTGGCATAACAGCCGCGGAGAGGAGGAATAAATGCTTGCGCGAGGAGAGGGAGCCGCGCGGGGCAGGCGCGAAAAAGGGCGAGAAGCCGAGTCGTCCTTCGCCTCTGAACCTCCTCGCGAGCTGCAGAAGCTCCCTCGGCGTTTATATGCCCATAGAGATGCCCCGCAACGCACGGTGGGTACTCGTATTTGTATACAATAGGGCATCATAATACGTAATCTGCCTAAGGTATTCAGGCCCTTAACGCCCGAGCGTCTCCCACGTTCTCTCTCTCTCTCCTATCTGCGGCGAGTAGGGAGAGAGAGAGAGAGAGGATCGACTCCTCACGCACACGTGTGAATCGCGCTTCGGCTCTCATAAATTCATGCGGCGGCGGCGGCGGCGGCCGCGGCGCTCCAATGTTAATTAAGCGCCGATAACGTCGTCGCGCGCGAGCCCCAAGATTTAGCTTTCCGCCACCTGCGCGAGCCTTTCAAACCGGCCGGAAGCGCGCGGCGGAAGAGACCGATGTTTATACGGGCGTCCTCCTCTCATTGATATCTATAAATTGCATTGTTACTTTTATTCCCTCCCTTTTCGCGATTTTGCTGAACGCCGCCGAGGCAGCCGGTTTCACCGCCGGTTATACTTCACTCCGTCCGCGGAATCTTCGCCGCCGCCGCCGCCGCTGCTATACGACCGAATTATACGGAAGTACAAAAAAATTAAGGAGACTTTTGGTAAGAATTATTGCCTCGGTCAAGGTATTACTCGAAACGCTTGTCTCCGTTTGAATCAGATTTCCATTGTTGATAACGCGCGCGCCTTTTTTTCTCCGCGAAATTAAATGTTCCGTAAGCGGGATTGAATTTAAGACGGAGACTCCTTTACGCTCGTAGAAACATGTGTTGCCGCCGTTTAAAAGACCGAGGGGATTTTTTACGCTTGATGCTTTGATAAATAACAAATTCTCCGCCGGTGCAGCTGCGAGTAATATGAATCGCAAAGCGTCCGTATATACCCGGCCCGGCGCTCGAAACAAGAAAATCCAATTTTCACAATCAAGAAAATGATCGCCGGTTTATTTAGCATTCTCGATTGCAATCGAGCCGCGATTCAAACGTCGCTCTCCCTCAATTTCCATTCGGATTGCCGCGACAAAGTCAACAATCGCTCGAGCGAAGGCGCAAAGAGCAGCCCGGGAGAGCAGATCGAACTCAGCCGAGCAAAAATTATAGTTAACGAACCTCCCACCCGCTGCAACATGCAAATAGCTCTCCGCTCTTAATTCTCGCGAGCCGTTTTCCACTTTCCTCGTCGGCGCGCTTTCGCCTCCCTCGAAAGTAAAGTCTGCCAAGTTGCAAGGAGCCACCGCCTCGAGCTTTCTCCTCCTGTCTCCGTTATTTCTGATTGTCGCGCGCGCTCCTTTTATTAAATACACATTGCGAAAAATATCAACGGACGCCGATGCAATTAAAGCCCGTCCAACTTCGGCTGAAATCTCGTTGCTCTCCAGAGAAAATTGGCAAACGAAGCAAAAGAGTGCGTTCCCTTATTAATTTGATGCATCGCGTTAGGAGAGGAGGAACTCGAGGAGCCGGAGAAAAATGACGATGATCTTAGGCCTCGGTCCGGTGTTGTTTTCGCACCGTGCGCATTTCGAATGCGCCTTATGGCCACGCGGAATCACGAAGTTTACGTGTCTACACGACTGCGAAATACCGGGGGATTATTTCTCTCGCGAGCGCGAGCATCCGCGGGAAACCTGTTTCTCTCGGTATAATCGCCTTCCGATCTTTCGCTTTTTAACGCAAACCGAGAGTCTTGTTTACGGGCTTTGATCGCTCGCGAGTCGAGCGAGCTTTTCCGTTTTCCGCGCTCCAAGCCGAGGCTTTCCAGAGGAGCTCGTCTTAAATTATAATTAATCCTTTGAAACGTTCGCTCAATTTTCGAAGAAGTTCACGGCGAGTCGAAATTTCGAGCTTAATTTAACCTTTATGCGGGCCTATTAGCGCAAGTCATAAGCTGATGTTCCGATTAAGCTTTGGATCTTTTTTTACCTAAAACAAGTTGAGGTTATGTAAATAATTAGACAATTTTTTGTGATTATTATCCTTTTTTTTTGGGTTACAAACATGTAAAATACGACAAATTTGACGAATCTGAAGTCGATAGTATTGTAGACGTGATATACACTTCGAGAGTACATAAAGTCGATCGAAAAAATCCAGTAGATAAATTGTCATGAATGTGAACGAAGGCTTTTCGCATTCCGCAATACTTGCAAGTAAGCGCATATCAGATAAAAGATAATAGAACAATAAATCGATCTTGCTCTCTACGATCCGCCCAGATAGGTTAACTTCATCAAAGCGCACTGTCCTGGGTCGCAAATCGGGAAGAGTTTTGTCATGCACTCTGGGTAGCCCATGCACTCCGACATCAGGCATCTGTCTTGCAGTCCGTTCCGCTTGATGCAATTGCACTTTTGCATCAAGCTGGCCCGGAGCTCGAAGCTCCTGCAAACTTTGACGGGCACCTGCAAGTAGCGCGTCAAACTGTGAGTAAAATACTCCTCCCTAACCTATGGACTCTGCGAAAAAAAGATGAATTTCGACTTACGCAGCAATCGGGATCCGGTGGGATGCAAACGGAGTGTTTGCTCTTAGCCGGCCGACAGGACAAGCAGGCCTTCGGCGACTTGGACTTGGGCATCGGGCACAGCGGCTTGCCCGGCGGTAAGTACGCCAGCTGGCACTGTGGCTGGCAGCACGGCTTCGGGCACGGCTTGCACGGCGGGCAAGGCTTGCAGCAAGGTCTGCAAAGCGCCGGGCAGTTTTCCCTGCAGCAGGGCTTGCAAATCGAAGGCGGCCCCGGGCACGGCTTCGGGCAGCTCTTCGGCGGACAGATCGGCGGGCAGCACTTTGGTTGCGGACAGCACTTTGGCGGCGGGCAGCACTTTGGTTGCGGACAGCACTTTGGCGGCGGGCAGCACGGTAGACAGCATTTTGGCGGTGATGGACAGCATTTCGGTGGTGGACAACATTTTGGCGGTGATGGGCAGCATTTTGGCGGCGATGGACAGCATTTTGGCGGTGGACAGCATTTTGGTGGTGGACAGGGTGGTGGGCAGGGTGGTAGGCATGGCATACAGACCGGTGGACATGCCGGGATACAGCAGGATGGTGGGCAGACTGCGCACTTCGGTGGGCAGCTCGGACTAATTAGTGGATGAAACGGTGAAAAAATAGATAGGTTAGGTCTGTATGCAGAGACCGGTCATTCAATAGATCGATGGACAGATTCGCGGGAATTTTGATTGAAAGATCGGTGCACAGATCGCTCAAGAGGTTAAAACACTTTGGCGACTGGCAATAAATAGAAGGTTATAGTGGTGCTCAATACCATTTGGGCGGACAGGAGGTCGGGCAGATGACCGGCGGCGTGCAGAGGACCATCGGGCAAGGCGGTTGACAAATCGGCTTGCACGGGGGCATGCAGATGGGCACGCATACCGGCGGGCAGGGCGGGCAGGGCGGTGGGCAGGCTGCCGGCGGGCAGGGCGGGCAGCACGGCACCGGGCAGAGCGGAGGACACGGAGGGCAGCACGGCTTAGGGCAGGGCGGAGGGCACGGAGGGCAGCTCGGCCTCGGGCAGGCTGGAGGGCACGGCGGGCACGGAGCGCAGCAGGGCCGCGGAGGGCAGGATGGCCGCGGAGGACACGGCGGGCATGGAGCGCAGCACGGAACTGGGCAGGGCGGCGGGCAGGGGGGTTTCGGAGGGCAGCACGGGTCTTCGTCCCACTCGCAGGGCTTTCTACAGTACATGTTTGTATTTAAATTTTATTCCTCTTCTTGGTTGAAAACTCACTTTCTCTCCATCGTGCTGATGAGGCATTTCAGCTGATGCAGGAGCATCCGCCGCTTTTGGCAATTCTTGTTCTTTCCGTCGCAAGGCATGATGATTTATTATTTTTCACAGGAATTTTGAGTACAGGAATTTCGATTATAGCAGAATGCCTAGACTTGATAATTTAATTCATTGAAACTTGAAATTTTCAGTTTTTATTAAAATTTTATTTTTCTTGGTTAAATGCTACATGTGCACTCGTTGAATTTTTCCTCGAAACTAAATTTCCTTTCGCTCGTTTGGAGCTCCATAGCTACGAAACAAGCGAACGGCGCTCGACCGTTCGAAACATTTTATTTATTCATCTGCATGATGTATATATCACTTCAGATTACTTCAATTTTTATTTTCTACATTTTTATTATTTTACGCATTTCATAAATTATATAATAAAGGTAATATTTAAAATTTTTTATAGCCGAGAGACGGGTTTATAAAAAAGCATATCCCGCATTCCAGAATTTTATAAAGGCTAAAAATGATAATGATGTTATTTGGGTCAAAGTCCCCTTGGTGACCGCAGTCGCAGCTACCTGCCGCCAGCGCGAACCATAAGCCGGGATTACCGAGCCTTTATTCTTTGAAGAAGTCGCGGCCGAACGAAAGAAAGAAAGGAGGAAAGAAAGGCGGGCTCGCACAAAACGATGATACTTAGCCAGAAGTGCGGTACACTTTTGTCACCATTTTTTCACAGCTCCTCACTCCATTTAATTCTCGCGCTCGGGAGAAGATGAAAGATTGACCCGAGCGGAAACACACTAAGAGAGATTTCATCGTTGATGTTTCGGAGATTTCTCAGACTCGGGGGCTCAAAGGAAGAGGGAATCTTAAAAATGATAAATTCAGTCTCGCTTCGACTGATTGCTTTTTCGGATTCGTGACGGATGCGAGGACAAAGCGAGAGAGAGAGAGAGAGAGAGGCTAGAATCGAGAATCTCGCTTTTTAAAAAATAACTCGCAATTACACGAGGCGTTAAATTCATTGAGAGAGGAGCTCGTTGAAAAATTACGCATGCAAAGCACTACTCGGTCCTCTTTTCACGCGGCACACACCTAGCCAATACGTCAGCGGCTTGAAATATGTATTCGAGCGGCCTCGTTTTTACACCTCTCGCGGCGTCGAGGAGAAGCGAAGCGGGGAGAAAAAAAAGAGGAACGCGGAGCGTACTACCGAAGGCTCGAAATAATGGATGACACGGGGAGAGCGGCCGATTTGTAAGATAGTCCGCGAGACGTTAATTTGGTTCCATTGACGGAGTATCATCGCGCGCGTGTAATGCGACTTAGGCGTGGAGAGGGGAGGGAGGGGAAGAAGGGCCGCGGGCCGTCGGATCGCTCCGCTCGATCGATCTCCTCGTCATTAGAGGCTCCGGGCGAATCTCGCGCCTCGCCGATCGGCGACGCACACTGAGCCACACGGACGGGGATCGCTATCTCGGATATCTATCGATGTACCGTTTCTTTAATTACAAACTGCCTCCGTGTAAAGCTTGTATTTCTCGATCGTCACCCAGTCATCTCGGCGCGCCGCCGTTGGCCTACTGAGCGCCCGAGTCAGAGAGAGAGATAGAAACGCGAGAGGGAGGTTGCGACTTTTATCGAGTGCTGTTATTTACAATTTCGGCTGTAATCTCGAGAGCATCTTTCGGGGGGAGCCGCTTGTGTGTGTGTGTGTGAGTGCGCGCGTATTGTACTCTTATTAATCTCGGTAGGGCCCATCAACGCGCTCGGCGCTTATCTTTCGCTTCTCGCGCGGGCCAATGCTTTATGATTGGATGTTATACGTTTGCATTATATGCGGTAATAACGTAGGCCCAATGTACCAGATGTGTTTATGCGATTTTTTAATTTATTAAGGCGAGATGAGTTTGCATCCGCGCCGGAGCTTCGGGAGTTAATAAATATTTATAAATGTTGCATTCTTCCGATTGGAGATTCGGGAGGTTATTATTAAATTTAGCGCTAATAAAGTATCGGAAGCAATTCGGAGATTTTAAATACGATCTCGGTGAAATGCTTTATTAAAGTGCGCTTTCTTTCTCTCTCTCGAGTCGAATTCGAAATTCCGATAAATAATTTTAACAAGCTCTGCTGCGGTCTATAAAATCTAAACACTTGCAGTCGAAAGCGCGAGCGAGCGTATTATTGCTAATTACAAAGGTGCAGCGCTTATGAGGAACTATTTCGAGCGGGTGGTCACCTACTTTCTTGGCAGGAAAAAAATCCTAAAATAACAGGACGACAATCGAATGTAGCCATTAGCGTGGCTCTCTCGAAAAGCGCGCCATAATTCAGGAATTGAAAAAATGCCCCCGCCGAACAGGGCGAGAGAAAGTCGAGGAGGCAGTGCGCGGCTCGGGCGCAAAAAGCAAGCTGCCCCGTGGCATAATGAAAGCTCGCGATAAATCATGTTCGCCGCGCTTGTGTGCGGCGCATCGGCTAAAAAAGCGGAAAGTCGAACGCGCGATATACGCGAGAGAGAGAGAGAGAGAGAGAGAGAGCATCCGCGAGAGAGGCTCCGTTTTCTCCGCAAGCGGCGGCGCGGCTGGCACAATGCGGGAGTGTCGCGCGACGAGAGCAGCAGCGGGTAATTAGCGAGCAATAATTAGAGCCGTCGATAGAAAGTATGTGCCGTTAGCCGCGGCATTCTGGCCGGGCGCGTGCGCCCTTCTTGCGAGCGCCTTTGTTGCATTTGCCGGGCGTCGATCGCTTTCCCACGATCCTGCGAGATTAGACGACGGAGACGCGTACCGCGAGGCCAAGTCGGCCGACCTTTTTTTCATGGGGCTCGTGACCGAGCGCAGTTTTCCTTTTTTACATTTTCTAACCTAATCCGAAATTCAAAATTGCAGCGAAGCTTCAGTTTATGCTTCTCTTGTTTTAATATACAGAGATTTCAATAATCTCAGTCTGAGAATTGGGTCAGGGTAATTATAGAAAATCAGCATATTTAATATGCCGTAATAATCTCCGTCAATATTATAATATTATTTTGCAACACTTTCATAATTCAATTCATATTCCACTGCATAAATTAATCGTTTGATAAAATGCATTGTGTACAACTATGGCAGGAAGTTATTATTTTAATGTAAATTTTAATTACGGATTGGCTTATTAACCCGTTTATTGTCAAGCGGACATTTTATAAATATAGTCGATCGGTTTTAAGCCTAGAAAAGTGCTTAAAACCGAAAATTTTCGGTTCAAAATTTTCAAAAGGAAGTTAAATATGACGGCTCACAGTTGATTAAGTTATTGATATCAAATCGACTGTAAAATGTCCGCTTTGGACGAAATGAGTTAAGCTTTTGGCGATTGCATAATAAAATTAACGAGCTTTAATTTAACTCTTTTGAAACAAGTAAAGTAAATCCTTGAAATGTGTACAGATCAACACCTGATGCACAAAATACTAAACACGCAAACATTTCCTATATGGCTTCCGTATGCAAGATGCGACTGACTGCCCTCCCTTTTAAGATTTGAGAATCGCGATAAACAGGTGTCTCCCCCTTTGAAACCTTTATAATATTATTCATGATTGCTTTCATTATTATTTCAGTATGTATCTCTAAACCTTACTTAGGAATTCAAGAAGAGCCCACTTAACTATGAATATTTTATCCTTTTTGAGTAAACGGTTTGATTGTTTGAATGTTGGTTTACGGCTGTAGCTGGTTGAAAATTCAATGCACGGAGAGACTTTAGAATCATTAGTAAGCGTCGGGATGTTTTCAGGAATACCAGGTATTTGACGAGTGTCTGCTGTCGAGTTCTTGCATTTGTATTCAGAAAAGTATCGTATTATTATTTTCAAATTAGCCGTTCATGAGGAGAAAAATGCATTAGATGCTTTTCTTGCAGCTTATTAATTCGTAAAGTCGATTGAAAAATTGCTCATTTTTCGGCGACTTTAGCGAGTACAATTGAAGATTCGGGAGAAGAAGGCAGAGCCGAGAGATTAATCACATGAGAAACGATTAATTTCCAACAAATTTCCGATCGCTTGACAATAAAGTGCAGAGTAATGTTCATTGGCTTATTAATCAGGCAGGTTTTCGGGCGTGATTAATAAGCCATCCGAGCGTAAATTAGCATAAATTTGAGCCTCGGCCCGGCACGTTAGCGGTCAGCTAAAACGCTCCTTTCAAGACTCACTCCGGGCCGGGGCCCGAATTAAAATTCTCAAATTCTCATTTTCTCGTCCGGCAAACGAGTAATATTTATCGCTTTGGGAGTCGAGAGTTCAGTCGGTGGCCGAACAATTACGTCGGATTCGCGATGCCTCACTCTCTCCCTCTCTCTCTCTCTCTCTCTCTCCTTTCTGTCGCGGCCGTTCAACCTGCGCACCGCTCAAAGTGCCCTTCGCACTTCGAGGAATCGAGGGGAACCCGGTAGTAGTACGAGCTCGCCGTACGTTGTATTAAAGGCGCGGATGCGCGCACGCAGGTGGGAGGATTAGCGCGAGCGATAAACTCTCTCTCTCTCTCTCTCTCTCTCTTACTCTTCGGCTCTTTGATTCTCAGGCCGGTGTGCGCGGGGCTGTATACAATCACCTGTAACGCGGATTTGTTATCGGGACCTGCTTCGGATCATCGCTGATCGTCTATCTGCGGAAAACAATGAAGGCTCGCAATCTCTCTCTGCGGCCGGAGTTTTCGCGGAAGTCTTATTAGATTAAGAAAAATCCGCAGGAATAAGTTTCCTCCGAGTACAGCTGTTTTCTGATTGCAGCTCTGCGGATAATCTTAATGAAAATTTAATATCCTTTTATTACCAGCGAGAAGATTTCTATAATTAAAGTTATTATTTTAATTGAGTATTGTTGGTAACGACGTGCGAAGGCAATTCCGGTGCATTTGTAAAACATTGTTTTACACCCGATAGCAGTAATTTTCCTTTACAGATTAGTCTAAACCCATAATGAAAGTTTATTCGAGAAAATAAGGAGTGCAGCGATCCGACTAGGCAGGGCGGGTTAATATTGTTGGAAGCGCATCGGATAGCCAGAGTGTCGGAGCATCGGAAGTAGCAGTGCGTGTTCGTGTCGCTGCGAACGCAAACGCGTCGGGTTATACAAGTGCATGCGCCCTCTTTCTCTCTCTCCGTCTCTCTCTCTCTCTCTCTCTCTCTCTCAGGTGCTTGCGGCGAAGCGCTCGCGCACTTTGCGAGGCAATCCTCATTCCCATTTATCACCTCTCTCGTCCTCCGGAGCTCCTCCTTTTTCGACTGTCCGCTCGTTCGCCTCCCCCTCCTCCTCTCGCTTCACTTTTCGCGATTCTTTTTTACGGCGAACTTTCAACGAGTCAATGTGCATGCGTGCGTTTCATATGTGCTCTCGCCGCCGCCGCTTCTCTCCGCTCGCAATCTTTTTCTCCCCTCCTTTCGGCTTTCACCATTTCTCAATCTTCTGTCGGTACTATCTCTCTTTATCGCTTTCTCGCTCCTCGAAATTCTCGCGTTTCTTCTTACCGTAAAGGACCAGGGGAGATCTCTCTCCGGGAACAATTTGCTCGCGCACTTATTTTGATGCATTCGGGAGAATGCACCCGCGAAGCGGTTCGCGTTAATACGCTTCGAGAGGATGCGTATACACTTGAAATCTGGGCTATCAAACGAAATTGCGCGGATTCAGATGTGAAAATATCTTTCAATGAGCCTCGAAACTGTGTCATTTAATACATTTATCAACCTTTATTCAGGAAATATTATTAGACGTAAAAGCTCTTATTTCCTTTAAAAAAGGGAGTGCTTAATTCATTAATGCATTTATTATTTAATTCAATTTAATTTTGCAACTACTATTTCAATAATAAGCCTTGTGGCCATTATTGCATATTTTTTTTTAATTTTACATTCGTACCGTTAAATTCGCCTCGGTGCAAGACTTATTAATTTTGCTTTTGATGAAAAATATCGACAAGAATATTTTTTGAAATAGCATTATATTTGAGCAACAAGAGCGTTGATTAAAACTGATAATGGGCTATTCAAGAAAAGAACTTTCAAAAGAAGCAATAATCATTAACATAAAAAATAGCACTAACCTATTGTCAAAAGCGTACAACTAATGTTGAATGTAATCAAGCAAGCTTATACAAATCCCACCTGTTTAGCATCAATACTCTAATTGCTAAAAATGCTTCGCTCCCCCATAATAGCTGCACCATTAGCTTACGTAGAAATGCATCAAAGCCAATCATCTGAAATGAAAATCTTACCACCTTCGGGCGTGTATAAGTGGCCACACGCACGAAAGCTCCATACCTCGAGTGATGATTTTCTTCGCGCCTCGCATTTGTAACCGTTTGAAGGGTTAGGTAATCCCTTATTTTTTGCCGCAAATAGAACGTCGACCTGCTGTGAAACGTTTTCCTCGCTTTGATACCGAGGCGCGTGAAAAGGTGTCGGTCGCTGCGGCCATTGAAACTTGCGGTTGACGAATAGCCGCTAATAATTCACCCGGGAGTCTTGCGTCCTCCGCGCAGCGATGAGATATAAGTGCAATAAATCCAGCTCCCGTCGACTCTTTGAACCGATCATCTCGTTTCGATTCTTTAAAAAGTCGAAATAACGCAGTAAAGAGGTGCACTCGCGCAACACTCAAAATTCTTTAGAATTTTTGCCTTCTTTTTACGGAGACATGCACAGTTTCTAGGTTTGTGAAGGACACATTGCGCTGCATTACTGTACATCCTCACTGTCTCCTTCGTCCTTTTTTTTGGTCTCGAGGTTTCTTCGAGTCATTTAATGAGTTGCACTGCCCACCTACCGACTATTAATAACGTCGAAGAAAGCCGCCGCGATATCGCGTGTTAACGCTGAGCTTTGCTTCAGTGTGAGGCAGTGAGTAACTGCAGGTATGTGTAGTCAATTGGTTATATTGATTGCTAAATGTAAATTCCTTCCAGCGATTTTGTGCGTGACACATTTTAATAGCGATTGTTTTCCCGATTCTGCATCAATTATTTTAAGGACCGAGAAATTTGTAATTAACACGTTTTAAAAAACAGTACTTTTATCATTCTGATTTCAAATTATTCAATTATGCTCGTTTAAAAAATAACTTAAATAATTTTTTATACTTTCAATAATTAATTAAGAAAAATAAAACTTAGAAGTCTTCTTATAAACTGTATTATGCACCAGAAAGTTATTATTTTAATTGTTAATAAAAACAAAATTTCGTTAACCCTTTTCAATTTAATAATTCATGAAAAAAGGTGCGTAATAAAATTAAAATATATTGTATATAATTTTATAGTAGTTGTTTGTCATTTAATTATAATGATTGATAAAAAAAGCACATACTTAATATGATTGTCGTAAGAAAATAATTGTTTTGAATCTTACAAATCTAAATTAATGAGACGTCAATATTATAATTATAAAGGTTATCTAATTTAAATGGCTGCTTTAAAAGGGCCAAAATCTCAGCCAGGACAAAGTGAGAAAAAGAGAAGCGCGCCTTTCAGAATGAGACAAGGAGCCTTCCAGGAAAAATCATCTTTATCAAGCCTCGATCATCTCCGGCTCAGCATCAATACTTTACATACGCGCTTAATAATGAGGCTGCGTTATTCCCGACGTTTTATTACCGCTAATATTTATTGTTAACTCTTTGCTACCCGTGCGCACGCATCTTCCTCCCCCTCCCTCCCCCCCTCCACCGCTTCCTCCTGCATGCATATCGGCGCTTCGGAGGAACAATGCACCGCGGGGTCTTCCCTCTTTTTCTCGAAACGCGCGGCGAATTTGCATGTGACATCGCCGCCGCCACTGCCGGCGCTGTTGCATCACCTCCTGGCGTCAAGGAGGGAAGCGAGGGCAAAAGGATGCAACGTGCTTCTGCGCCTTCCTTGTTTCTCGAGCTTTTGCTCCTTTTCTTTTTCGGCCCCGAGAGCGGAGGTATTGTCGTCGTGTTAAGGAGACAATGTTTATTTTAACACCGGCTATGTGTCTTTTAGAGACATGCGTTTCCGCCGATTTATTCGCGCGCTTCTTTCGGCAGCCCAAAAGCGCAAGGACGATTTTTAGGAGGTTTACCAAATACTCATTCTGTATTTTACGCTAATTTTATTTCTTGCTCGGACTTTTCTACAATAATAAACCTTTCTAATATCGATATTTGATCTAGTTCAGTAATTACTTTTCAATCTTCTGTAAACACGTCGTTCTACCTTCTCATGCAAAACTCTTCGCTCCTTTGATCTACAGCAGCGCCGCTAATTCAATTCAGAAATATAGCCGAGCGGAGAGCCGCGCAGTGCTTTCTCTCCGTCCTTGTTCCGCACACAAGGGCACGCGATATATCTCGATCTAATCTGCGGCAGGTGTCGACTCCCATCGGCTTTGACAGTCGGAGACGTAAGTAGTAAAAGCGCCCGAAGGCTCGTATACGCGCGATATGCGTGTCATATACGCGCGCGATTCTATCGGCGGTTAATACCCAGCCGAGCCGCGCGCCATTTAAACCTCCCAGCTTTGTTGTGGGTAAACGTAACTGCAGCTTGCGCATTTTTCGGAAATTCATTAAAAGGTCAATTGAAGGCAACGACGACCCTTGGGCTATTCTTAGAAAAAAGCAGCCGGCGCACGAAACATTGTCTGGCCGGTAATGAACGGTCGCGGCGAGCGAGAGAGGATCCGGGCTCTTGCATTATTTCGGGGGTCGAAATTCGTCAGCGATAATTCGGCTAAATAAGTGTAATCGGAGGCGCGCCGAAATTGTCGAGCGGAGAGCTCCGTCCGGAATTTATTTTAAATACATAATACCGAGTGAAACCGATATCCGCGAGGAATGCGAATTTTGCGAGGTATTCCCGATGATTACATATCGAGTGCGCCTCGCTCGCTTGCAATCAAGATAAAAGATAAGCGCTCGATTGCGTTTGTCGCACGTTTCGCTAAACCCCCGGCCATATCCCCGACGGGGCGGTGCCATTAACCCTAATGACATAGGTGCATCCTTCGCATAATTTCAAGGTCAACGAAATTCACTTCGAACCGGGCGCCCCCTTTTTCGCTAGTCGAGCGCAAGAATATTTCGGGACGCCGAGCGAGCTCTTCTTCGCGTCAGTGCGAATGAAAACTCGCGCGTATAACTCACCATTACACGCCTCCGTTTCTATCTCGAAGCCGCGCGCTCGTAATAACGCCGTATCGATTATAGGAAGCCTCGAGCACGCATCTCGTGCTTACGACGCAATAAATGCGAAGAGAGCGAGAGAGAGAGAGAGAGAGAGAGAGGTGGCGAGAGTCCCCTGGCTAGAGCCTTAACCCACCTACCGGTACTCTTACTCTTCGCGGTGCGCTCGCATGCATACTCATTAAACGCTTGACGTGGACCCGCGACTCTGCGCGGTGACTTGCTTATAAATCTCTGGCTGCACTACTTTTCAGCTCCGGCTATTATAGAGTGCAGTATGGAAATCGAGTGCGCGCACACGGCGTCGCTCGCGTTATTAATTAACGGAATCTACCGCGCTACGGGGGCAAATCGATAAATAAGGCGGCTCGGGCGGGGATAGGACTGCTTATTTCCGGAAATAACCCATCAGTGCAATTCTCCGCTCCCCCCGTAGGGGAGGGGAGAGACTCTTGCGATCCGCGCGAGATGCGTCACACCGAGCGACTCGACGCAGCCCGCAGCTCTTTCTGGCTTTTTTAACACGTTCCGCCTCTCGTTTCTCACCCTATCCGTGCATATACGCTCCTCTCGACACTTCCCCCTTTTCCATGCCTCGTCGCCCCCTTTTTGCGCTCTTTCTCCGCGCAACTCTTTCGCGAAGATCTAGCTCTGCTAACGCGATATTTCAAATATTTATTTTTCAAACTCTCTGTCTCGGGGAAACTGACTTTTTTTTTCTTCGCCCAGCCTTCTTATTCAATAGCTGGTGATTCTTTCACATAACATTTCGCCTTAGAAAACGAGAAATAATTATTTTTCATTACTCGTAAAACATATAAATTTTCTTTTAATCGAATTGCGTGCAATAGGTATAACCAAGGGGAATGTCAGCGAGCCTTTTCCAATAACTCCTAGGCACGTATATACGTATACGAAAGGCAGCTCGCCGTTTATTTTAAAGAGTCAAGCTACGTCGGTCCGGGGGAAAAATCAGCGGCCAGTAGCGCAGTAGAGTTCTCCCTCGCGCGTTTTAATAGCTCATGTCGTGATAGCCCGTGGCGAGCGCGCGCCTATATATTTTTGCAATAGGAATTACACGCCGGCGAAGGTGACCGGGATATCGCTGCTTCCGGCGAGGTTCAGCCTTCGAGAGGCATCGATGCTTTCGGAGAGCGAAGCGGAGAAAGAGAGTGAGAGAGAGAGAGAGAGAGAGAGAGAGGGAGTGAGGAGGAGAGACTTAATGAGACTCGGCTTCGTGAGAATTTACTTTCGCGTTTCTTCGCGCGAATCTCACGACAGTGCCGCCACGCAGCAGCGAGACAGAAAGAGATGAGGATCTTATTATCCCCGTTTTCTCCCGGGGTTGCGCCGAGGATGCTACGTCCGATGCGCGCCGGGCTGCATTGTTGGATGACTCGCGTAATTCCGCCAGCGTCTTTCAGGCTTTTAATGCTATGCAAATGACAACGCATGCTTCAATTTCGGCTTGTGGGCGGGATACACTTTTTTTATGAGATGATTACTCTGGATTTTTGCGGTTTCTCCGAGAAAAGAATTGCGCTTCAGTGAAAGTCAGCTTTTGCAGATTCTATTGAAACCTCGCAGAATCATTACTTCGTCACAATAATTCGATATTCGTGTGTGAATTTTTATTTTAAATTTTTACTTTTGATTCTTTACAATCCGTAATAAATAATGTCATTATCATACCGTATGTAGAGTAGAGTGATGTAGATGAGAAAAAATCATTGACGAACTTTCAATGTATGAAATTCAAATTTTAGCACAGATATTATTGTAGCATTACAATAATGTAGCTCAGTTCATGCTAATTGGTCGCATAAATTGTATAATATGCTCTACTTAATGAAATCACCACCTGATCATTAACTCCAGATACACCAAGTCATCTAATCATAAATTGCTAATAACTCAAGCGCAATAGTTCTATAAATCAATGAGTAATTGTTAAACGCAGAAATGAGCTCGAATAAAAGCGCGATAATTGCGGATGCAAAGTAAATTGTAAAAAAATTAAATCGGGGAAATTTTTCGAAACGCAACATTGTAAAGTTGTTCGTAAAAGCGAAAGATAAAATATTACGTGCGAGCAATCTTGACTGGTAATTTATGTCATTATTCGCAATAATAATATAGAAAGGCATTGATAAAAATCGATGTGCCGGGCACAATGCCCCGAGCAGACAGGGATAAAAATCCTTTTTTGCCCAAGTCGAGATTCAAAAGGAAGTATGATTGATTATGCGCGGCTTTTAGGGTTCCAGGGACACAAAAATAGTTAGGAGAATGGAAGATGCGAGCGAGCGATTCGAAATGAGTATTCGAGTTATTTCGGAAGATGGATAGTTCGAGCCTGTCGCAGGGTCAACTACGTGAATGATAACCGAGAGATCCCGTGAAAATAGTGCGACTTTGATAATTTATGTGGCTATTAGCGCTATTTATATTGCCCGTTCTTTTAATCATTCATACCTACAGAAACAATTAAGCGGCAAAAAATTATTGTTCCCTAACGGTGCAATTCAGAAATACTTTTATGCATAATTAAGGCTCAATTATATTAAATATCCTTAATAACTCAAACAAACCAAGTAACTTATATGTAAATATATGCGTGCAGATTTAAGTATATGATTTATGAATTATAGAGGACTGATTAATGACAGCAAAATCGCGACTTATTTCCTATTTTTCTCGCATTCGATCTATAAGATCTTATTAACGAACTATTTTTACTAAAAAAGGCACCCTCCAAAAATTAACAATAACATATATCTTTATATATATATTTGCAGCGGAGTTTAGTCGGTATTGAAAAAACTAATGGAAATATCCGCTTAAGGGAAAAGGCGATGTTCGATCTCACGTTAACGCATGCACGAAACATCAGCCAGCTCGTACGTAGCCTTCGGCGCATTACGCGGTTTTTGCTCTGCAGCATTCGTGCTATTGAGGGATGAGCCGCGTTAAAAAAAGGTAAAATCCAGAGGCGTGCCGATGTTGCTTTTTATTATTTATCCTGCACGTATAGAAAAAGCCCAGCTAATACTTGTTCGGTTAATGATATTTAATTGTTTCGGTGATCTCACGATATGCAAAACGACAGCGGAGTATTTAATGGCAGTGTTGACCGATAAGTAGTTTAAGCATATTTCCAGCTGTTAATGAAAATATAACTGCTGTGCAAATTGATAGTAAGCGAAACGTATTTATTTTATTTATACAAATTAATTATTTTTAGTTGTACTCAACTTTTAAGATGATGAGGCCGATGCTTGAAGCAGTAAGGACTGTATAGTTTTACTTACCTGAAAAGAAAAAAGAATCTTATGATTATTTGAGTACATAAACATTAAATTTAAATTTAAACAAATTGAATCAAACGTGTTCAGCCTTGATCCTTATGTATTCCTTGATAATTAATAAAAATTATATGATACAAAAGTCGCAGTTCCACAAATCTTCTAATTAGTAGAACCCCGAAGCATTTTCGCTAAAACTCAAAACGAAAAGTCAGCAAATCCGAGAAATAAAAACCTGACAGCCCCGCATAATGCACCGCACGACGCTTCCCAAAGCGCAGACACGGACACGGACGCACACGGACGCGCACTTGCCGAGTGCAAGTGCGCAGGCTAGATGAAGGCGCGCGGGGGCGCATTACCGTAATTAATACGGGGGGCAGGAAATTGCCGAGACACTATCGCGATGCCTTGTCATTTAGTCTCGCGAGGCGCGCGGTATGCAGACGCACACACACACACTCACACACACACACAGACGCGCGGCGACAGAGCTACGCCCGCGCGATCGTCAGACGTACGGCCGCTCGTTTGCGCATATAATTGTTGCTTACCTGCACTTTTATCGGGCTCGTTTAATGAGCCGCGTCAGGATCGCGCCGAGTCGGCCCTCGTTTACCTCTGCCGTTGGGGATTTTCCGGGGAAAAATCGCAGCGCCGAGCCTCACTCTCGGGCATTTCTTTGCTATATAGCTTTCTCTTTACTCGGTCGTCGGCTCCAAAATTTTCGAAAAAGGCTGCATTGTTTAATATACCAGCTAACTTTCTTTATTGATTAAAATAATAAAAGTTGGCACTGCATATGCTTTGTATTTCTCGCAGCAAGCAGCCAGAGCTAAAGCTAAAATATTCCCCTCCCGAGGGCAAAAATTGGAATTGCGAATCGAGAGGTTCTCCGCGAGAGCAAGCGCTACTCATATTTTCATTTAATGCCAGTAATGTTAAGCGATTTTTAAGAAACCGCCGGCACATCCATTCGCGCCGATAAAAAGAAAAAAGCGCGGGTGAATTCGGTACGCTCGGAATGCAGTCTCGTGTATCCGAACGACTCGCGATTTGTATACGCGACTCCGGCGCAGGCAAAGCGCTATTTGCCGCATAGCGGGCTCTCTCTCTCTCTGCTCGAGGAGGAGAGGTTTCTAGCTTGATATTTCAGCGGCGTTAATTAAGCGATCGATCGAGCTTGGAAACGCGCGGATTATTTCTCCGGTCCTTGGGGCGAAGCGCGCGCCGCGCGCGATAAAAAGGCACGCCGCGGCGGCGGCGGCGGCGGCGTCGGCCCGACATTCCATCGTTTTGCTATTTTAACCAAGAAATTAGCCGCGCCGCGATTATTGCACGAGTTTTCACGCCAGATGAGCCAGATTGCCGGTGCTTTTTGCGCCGCTCTCGGCGTCTTGATTAAGTTGCTGGCAGCGATTGTGTTTGCAAGTCGCTCGTGCATTAAGGCGAGGGGATTTAAAAAACTTTATTACTTTTACTCTTCTGTTCGGTTCTTAATGTGGAATTCCGTTTTGATGCCGAGTCATTCCTGTTAATAAGTCGTTTACACAAACGCCATTAACGACTTAATTAACTTTGTATAATTCGTTAGGAAATTGTGCTTTTTCTAACTTGTTCCGCTATTTGATAAAAGGATTAGTGATTGAAGATTAGCAGGGTACACATCTTTATTATCTATTTCATCTTAATCAAGGTGTAGATTTAATTTGACGATTTACTTTTACACTTACTTATATTTTCCGTTTTACAGTATTGCCCCTCGTCGGACCGCACAAGGATTTGCAATTTCTGCTTCGCCCGAAAATCGGCGCCCCGATAAAAGCAAAGAGATCCCGCAATGGTAGAAAAAAAGGTTTGGGCGCGGGAAAGCAGAAAAAGTCGGAAAAAGTCATAAAAGGGCTGAGAAGTATGTGCCAGCTTGCAGAAAAGCAAAGAGTCGATCGGTATCTGCGGGCCGCGTCGTCGTTACGCACACTCCGCGCATGTGCAGGCGTACGCAAAGCCGCGCGAGCATAAAATAAATAATGCAGCAATATCTCGAAGCCGCGCGCCCTCCTAAGGGATACACAGACGCGGATCGGGACTGGCCTCGTCCGAAGGGCCATATACCTCTAACGCTCGGAATATTAATTCCGAGGGCTATGTAGCGCAGCCGTCCCTTTTCTGTTTTACATCCATTCGGAGATGCTCTTTCCGCGGGCGCTGACTCGCTGGAAAAAGCGCGCCCCGAGGAGGAGGAGGAGGAGGAGGAGGAGGAGGAGGAGGAGGTGGAAAAAGACGGAACGAGCGCGCGACAACCGGCCGATCGATATCGCCGATCTTGAGGGGGACCGGAGAAATGTAAACGCCAATTAAACATTTTATTGATATGCTTATGTCGTGTTCGCGGACGTCTATGGCCGAGGCTGAGCGCACGTAGGCCCTTATATGCGTATGTGTAAGCGTAACTGATTACGTGCTCGGTCATTCTTTGTTGGAGCTTTCTTGCCGAGCCGAGAGAGCTGCCTTCTCCTTTTTTCCCTTCGTCCACTCGTCTGCATTCGCTAGCTTTATTTCTTCCCTTTGGCCCAAACCAATCGAGCTTCTGTACTTTAAGGGCTTGGAATGCAATTATACCTCGGCGGCATATAAATCATTATTTTTTTCTCGGCTCGCCCGAGTCGAGAGGCTAAAAAGTTTAGCATAGCGAAAGAAGCCTATTACGCTCGAAAATCATTCTTTTGTCGCGAGCCGCCGCGAGCTTTTGCCAGATTCGCGTAATGAAATCGGTTACGAAAAGTTGATTAGGCCGGTTTTTGACGTTCCTCGGCTCGCCTCGTCCGTCGCGGCCGGCGATATGTGTTGACTGTTGGAGGGCCCGTGTCGTTCCTCCTGCTCGATTTGCACCGCAGTGCCGAGGGGAGCAGCGCGTGCTTCGTTAATCCCCCGGACCGGCAGGGAGATCGGATCGCTTTCGCGTATGTAACGTCGGCCCGTCCGTCGCTGTCCGGGCCCTCGTTGATTGCTCAAGCGCACGTCAATGCCTACGTGGTAGCCCGCGGAATTTCGCGAGTCCCTCTCCTTGTTATTTTCTTAACACGCCGATCTTTCAAAACTTGCCGAGCCTCTTTTCCCGTTTCGAAAATCCTGCCTGTTTCTGAAAATCGGTGAAATGTCCAGTAAACGTTATCGCTCTTAATAAACAAGCAAATGAGCAGAAATAGAGGGGAATAAAAGTTGGCGCTCAACATTTTATTGCGCGATATGGTAACGGGAAAGAAGCACGACAATACGCGCGAATGGAGATGACGACCACGCAAACACGCCTTCGGTGACCTAACCCAGAATTTCAAAGTGCAGTATTGTCTGAGCATAAATAGCAACTCTAGCGTCATCCTTAAACTATGGGACTTTGACGCAAGCTATATGCAACAGCCACGCGAGTAACACCGCAATTAAGCGATGAACTTGCCTCGCTTTCCCCTGCGAACGCAACAAAGGCCACTGCGTCACTTATCTATTTTCATTAGCCCCGGATCCAGAGGGACTTGATTTAAGAAGGAGGTACATGCAAGGACGCATCAGACTGGGAGAGCAGCAGCGCAGTGCGTCCAAAGAAGGCGCACCGAGTATGTCTCTAGGATAGTCCTCCGAGGATAGGAAAGTTTAATGCATTATTCATGCACCGGCTCAATTCCGCGATAAAACAGATCGGCCGAGCATAAATAATTTTCATTAAATTGCACTTTCAGCGGCAAACAAAGCTTCCACTCGGCGAATAAAAAGAAAAAGAGTCCTCCCCCCGCGCGCTATAAAGTTAGTCTCGGGCGATGAGCTCGTCGGATATGACTTATATCGAGCAACCCGCCCATAGGCGAGTAATCTCGAGCGCCACGCCTCGCGAGGCTGCTCCCCGCTCGCACACCGGGACGTTTCAATTAATGGAATTTCACGGGATGCCGGCGCGCGCTCGTTTGTCACCTAGCCTTGTTAATTCGAAACGATAGCGCGACGTCTTTCTTTATGCGCTTTCTCGCAATATAGGGGAGAGAGGAAGGAGCCGCTGGATTTTATTGCACGCACGACGCGCCGAGAGATCGCCTGGCGCCCGGCCAGAACGAAAGCGAGCGGCTCCTCTCTTTTAGCCGTTTTTGCGCGTTTTATGCCAAAACGTCTTGTTCGCAGACTGCCTGACAAACTGCGGCGTCCTTCCTTTTTTCATACTCCGTAAAGCAAGACTTTATGTAGATGCGACGTTATTTCGATATAATTGCCGCGCGGCTCTACGTTTTTTCTCGGTTCGCGTCAAATTCAACCTTTTTTCCGAATTTCTATTTTAAATTAATCCAGAGCTTTTTCTAGCTCGTGAGCTGCAAAAACTTGGCAATTTTAACAGTAAATTTTCAAACAGCCATAAATACACGTCAGGCTGGATAAAAATGTTAATTGCTTATTTAAAGCGAGACGCGATGTAAATAAGAATTAGAGCGAATTGGAGAATTATGAATTTGAGAGAAAAACAAACTTTCCCCCGACTATCGACAGTTTATCTACTCTCGTGTCATATAATTCATTAGTCAATTACGGCGCGTTACATAAACAGATCCGAAAATCAGCGGACTGCCAGGCGCGGTATAACCTTTTCCAGGCGAGGCATCAGCAAAAATGCCGCTCGACTTCCTCTTGCGCAAGCTTCGAAAAAATCCCATCGAAAATCCAGCTTACCCGCAAAATCAACACCTTATCTGAAAATTGAGCGGCGGCGGCGGTTACGTTGCCCAGGCCGCAGACATAAACGTCGACGGCGAGGAGAACTTTCCCATAACGAATTATGTACATAAAGCCGAAAGTCTGCTGTGCGCTCGCCGGGCGCGGATCTAGATAATAACGCACGGCGAGTTTTCGCGTCTGCGCAATTACAAGGTTCGCACGTGTCGCGATTAGTCGGCGATAAAGGCGAAAACTCGCGCAGCAGTCGTTACGTCGGCCTGCGGTTATCTATCCCCCTCCCTTTTCGTGTAATATGTTCATCGGTCTGTGACGCGAGAGATACACGATTAGCGCCGCCGCGGCGAAGAAGACGAACGCCGAACGCGGGGAGAAAGTGCGAAACGCTCGCGGAGAGAGAGAGAGAGAGAGAGAGAGAGAGACGCGTTTGGAAAACACGCCGGCGATCTGTTAAACAAACTGCAGCCGAGCCGAGCTCGTGTGCTGTTTATATGAAATATCGGTAGGCCCGATCGTTTTGTATTCTCGCTGGAGGATGACTTTTTTTCCGAGGCGCCGCTTTGTATTTGAAAAATCGTAATTGATGCTTTCGCGGATGGGGGAAAAAAGCCGATTAGGAAAAGTCGTGAGGATGCATTTAAGCTCTATTCAACGTTTTTTTTTCAGATTTCGCGATTGTACTAATAGGTGAAAGTAAATTTTGAATATTACGTGCGATCGTTTTTTCCACAGCCCGCTAATTTCAATTACGCCGTATTTATAGATAATTCTGGCCGATTGATTGTTTGACCGAAAAATTGCTATTTAATATTCTCGTTAATTAAATCTCACTTTCTAATTGTTTTGTTAACGAACGTAACATTCGCGTGAGGAAAGCGCATTCTAAAGTCCAAATTTATGCCGCGTGATGGAACGAGCAAAGTCATTACACTACTCAGTTCTCATTGATCAATTACATACCGCAATGGAAGTAACTCATTTTATAATAGAATAGTATCATTCACGATCTAATCTCGTTCCGCATCGGAATTAGGTTACTCTACTAATTCAGCAAATCAATCTCTTTGTCACGATTGAATTTAAAAGTTCCACACTGCATATAAGATTGTACGCAGTTTTATTTGCTATTGCATGTATAATGTAAGAATTTAGTAAATAAAATCCAACGACAAATAAGTCTATTCGTTTAAAAATGTTACGTTATAATTGACATATTATCAAGATTACGATACTCTCGTCATCGGAATAATTTATAAAGTTTCTCGTTCTGCATTATTTTGTAATTGCATTAAAAAAGAATTCCGATATCTAAAGGAGAGAAATTTAAATAATTACACAACGGGCTTCGAATGATACAAGGGCATACAATCTTAGCTTGGAGCGTGTCACAGTACTGTCAAACTGTCCGCGCAGAAATAATAAAAGCGTGCACACAAGAATGCACGGCAAAGATCCCATGTTTTTTTCGAATTAAAAAAAAAAATGGAAATATCGAATCAAACGTATATACCCGCTAAGACTTATCGGGTCTTTAATCACTCGCGATGAATTTCTCCTTTGTGTAATAAAAAAACGGCGACAGAGGAAAGTATATTGCAGGCACTGCCGCTCGCATGTTAACCTTGACCCCCATGGCAGTCGTGCGACGTCGCCGTCGCCGTTGTCGCGTGTAAGTGAACGAGAAAGAAAGCAAGAAAAGACGAAGAGGAAAGAGACGTGCAAGGCTTATTCGCCAATTTTTTTGTGTTGAAACAAGCTATTTAAATGTCACTATCGATTTCTAAGGGTATATAGAAGAAAATTTAGTTTTCACTTTGCAAAAGAATCGTCATTCTTTAAGTTTAAATAAATATAAGCATTTTCGCGTTTCTATATATAAATCGAGAAAAAGTGTGACGGAGAAATAGAGAAAGATACGAGGACAGATAGGGAAGAAAGAGGGGTCAGGATACAGATCTCGGGGACATCCATTGAATTCCCGGCTCCGTAAAGTGCGCACTTATATGCGTCGAAGCCGAAAGACAAGTGGAAAATCGCGGCCGCGCGAACGGATCGGGAGAATCGATGATAGGCTGACGAAGAGCCGCGTGGCTTATGGCATCTTGGCTCATTGTCGAGCCGAGGTTATAAAGCGGTCATCGCGAGAGGCGCGCGCGGACCTCGGGGGATTTTTTGCCGATCGCCGATCGCGACGCATAAACTCGGCTCCGCAGATGGGTATCGCGCGAATAGTAGCGCGCCTGGTATGTCAGGGATGAGGACAACGCCGGAGGATTAACTCGCGTTCCTCCGCCGTTTCCTGTCGGCCATCCCTTTGCTTTTCTAAGAAGCTCGAGGCTATGCAGCTTTCAAAAAAATCAGACGGGATCGGCTTTTTTTTCGAAAGGATTTATTGCTAAATTAAATAATTAAACGAATCTAGTTTTTATTCGGCTATTTAGATAGAGTAAGGCATTTGAAATGCAAGTTGACGAGTTTTCTTAATTAAAGGTTTTATTGGTAACGCGCGCTGATTAATAGGAGGGAATTGAAAAAATGTTGAAAAATGCAGGCATCGATGATACTCGGAATTATAGGGTAAGAAAAAGCGAATGACACATCGAAAGAAAAGGCCTACTCGGAAAGAGCTCGCAAAAAGTGCGCGCGCAATAGCCGAAGAATGCAGGCCTGCCTATTAGGAAACTATTTTCTGTCTCGGGGCTCATGTACGCACGTCCGATGGCTCCGCGAAGGTCGCGCCTTCAATGTCGCTTGCGTCCCCCCCGGCAAAAGCTCCGCGGGACAACGATAGGGGAATGTTTCTTCATCTGCATGCGCCGATCGCTCTCAGCTGCGCGCGCGCTCCTTCTTTTTCATGCGTTTTATCGCGGACGCGCGCTGCAGCTGGAAACTGCGGACGAGGAAGAGGAGCGCAAAAGGGGGCCGTGAAAAATAATACTCGCGTCGACGAGTCGGGAGAGAAAATGCCCGACTTTCTTTCGCAAATATGACGGGCTGTAATTTTATTAACACATCCACGCAGCATCCTTTTTGCTTCTTCCAGTTTTATGCCTCCGATTTATAGTTTGTGTTTATTACTCGCGTAAAATGTAATGGCAAATTTAAGCGCGTTCAATTTTTAATACCAATTTTGATAAATAAATTAAAGTGGAAGCGTGAAAGGAGAAAACGTTGCACAGAACTATCTCTTATTTCGCCACTTCCTAAAATACTTGGCTGGATACCGTAAAAGCTGGCATCTAAAATTTTAATACTCCCGTCCAGCGTTAAACTCGTAGATAAAGAAACGCAATAAAAGTCCGGGTGTGCGGTCTTCTCTTAAAAAAAGACGGGAAAAAAACATAACTCAGCAATAAAGAGCCTCTTAATCCTCCGAAAAATGCCATAAATCAGTTCTTCGATAGATAATACATTCGTTCATCTCAAGACGCTCTCAAGATATCTCGGTTGCAGCAGCCTCTTTTCTGAGCGTATATACATATACACTTGCTTTCCGGATTCCTTTGAATAGAGAGAGAGAGAGCGAGAAAGAGCCGAGGCGCGAAAAGGAGCAAGAGAAGAAGAGTCGAAAGAAAGAGAGCTCGGACGCTTGCCCTCGTTGAAAAGTGGAATATTCCTTGCACGCCCACGACAACCACCCTATGAATCTCATCAGCGGACCGAGGGCCGTAAACGCTCGGACTGCGCGTTTTGACGCATCGAGAAAGCGCTGCACGCGTCAGCGCAATAACATCGGGAGGCTCTCGCTCTTTCTTCTGCTGGTGGCGCATTATACTCCAACCATAACATAACCCAGTGCCTGCACACTTTTAGCTGCAGAAGTCAGTCCGAGTCTTGGTTGTTATGACTCAATCTGTCTTGTTTATATTAAACTTGTCAATACGCTGAAAATCAGTTTCACTAGCTTTTTTTATTTTACCGCGAATTTCAATCGTCGATTGAAACGTGAGAAAATGTAAATTCTGAAAAAATGCGTTTAGAAAAATGTTCAATGCAGCTCATATCCGGTGATCGGCGAATAAATAAGTGATATTTTATTACCGCGGGTATATATATATAATGCTAGTCAGGATTTATAGCTCATCAAATAATTTACTCGGAATGCCGCATGAATTTTTCTGCGCAACAGCTTAGAATTAGCATCGAGCGGTCGGGCGGTTGAGCGAAGGCATATACGCAGACTGGAACCTCTGACAAGTCCGGAGGGCGATAGAAAGAGAGTAAGTCGAGGTGGGAGGACTCCGGGGCCCCGGAGTCGGAGCGCATAACATTAAGCCGCAAATAAAATAAGTCCCCGTTCTAGGTCTGGTTCGCGCGCGAGCTCGCAGATGGGAAAAAGAGGATTGATGCGCCGCGAGCACTGAATCATCCCGGCTAACCTACTGACGTTTACTGTCGGAAATAACATTTGTCATACGCAGAGGGCGAGGAAGAGGGGAAAAAGGAAGGTGCGATGAGATTAGCGCGGGCGGTTTCGTGATGCGTTAGGCGGCAAACCTGTTTTACCTTCGCCGCGCTCGTCCGCACGCCAGGCCAGGCCACGCAGTAAGCACGCGCGCGACCGCGTTATTGCGTCATTTTAAAAATTAGGCTGCGATTTATTGCCCGAGAGAGAGAGAGAGAGAGAGCTCTTTCGATTACTCTTTTTCTCTCTCTCCGCTTGCGGACGCCCTTTTAACTGTCTAATTTGCCGAATCGTAAAACTTTTCTTTGCATCAACTAAAAATAACCCGAGCCTTTTAACAAGGGAACAAAGGCCGATATAGAGGAATTGAATTATTAGTTGAACGCCTCGTCCTTAAATCAAATAATTACCACCCTCGTAGGGAAGGCTTTCATGCCTGACTAGCATCAGCATGACCGAAGAAACCTTGTTAGGACTAGTCATCATGGTTACGTTTTTTTTGTCCAAGCTTTTCGGATCGTGCACGCCTGACTAGAGAAATTTCCGCATGGTCAGAAACAAGCTTTAATGAGAGCAGCTAAGTAATGATGAGGGATTTTTTCGACGAACAAAGAATTTCTTAAACAACGCAGAGAAGAGTATGGGATAAAGTTTATTTTAGTTTTTATTAATGCAGTGTCGAACAAATTTACTTACTCTTTAGAGTCAAACTTGCAGCTTATAAATATTCGTTTTAAATTAAGATTGTGATATACTTTTATTGGAAAGTAATTACTTTTCAGAAGATTTCGTATTCTTTACAAGAACTTTATTAAGTTTGGAACGTTATTAATTAAAGTTAGTAAATGAGTTATAAACTATCGTTTTACTTTCCGAATTATTTTTCCCAGGAAATCTTTTTAATCTTTATTTAAGCGTTTAATCAGCTTTCAATAAACTCTCATATGAACACGTCCCACTAAAATCCGTCAGCTATCCAAATACAGGGAACCGCGATAAAAAGCGCGAAATCTCATCGTAAAAATTGCAAACACACCGAAATTCTTTGCGCAAACCTCATAAAACATACATCCTCGTCCGTGGCAGCACAAACAGTCTCTCTCTCTCTCTCTGTACAATAAAGCCCAAGAAAAATATACCGGGCTGATAAGGGTAACCCGAAGACTTGGCGACAACAGTCTGCGGAGCCCATAAAGAAAAAAAAAAGAAAAAAAAGCTTGCGCGTCCGCATCGCGCGCCGAGAGCGTCAGAAGTTGGCTCGCAAACAGGCGCGCCGCTTGACATTCTGATTCTGTCTCGCGCCGCGCCGAGCGCAAACAGGAAGACGAACGAGCCCGTGCGAGGAGAAGATGCGCAAGCGAAATCCTCCCGCGGACGCCATCGGTTATCACTGCGCGAACATACGTCGGTTCTGTTCTCCCCGCAGCACTTACACACTTACGCGCATGTAGCGGAAATCGGCGCGCTCGTAAAGTAGCCGAGCGACGAACGAAAAAATTAATGCGACTCGGAAGGAGAGAGAGAGAGCTCGAGTGCTTTCGATGTCGGGACCGCGAGATTCCGCGATACGGGCCGGAATATGAAATAAAGCGAGGAGGCTGCGGCGCGGAGAGAGAAAGGGAGAGTCGCCGCGCGCTGGTAAAAAGTAGCGGATACGCAAACTCTCTCTCTCTCTCTTTAAATAAACTTTTTAAGGCTTTCAAAGGCGGCTCGCAGCGTGAAGATGATTAAGTTAGAGGCTTAATAAAATGCAGCGGGAGACATAATGCGTTGATGCTTGGCCTCGGAGCCGCTCGTTTAAACTTTATCAGCAGTCTTTATCTAGGTTTGCGCTCATTTATACAGAGCGTTTCTACCTTTTGTGAGGTCGAAAATCAGGCTCGCAGCCCTTTCGCGCTGCAGCTCGTCTCGGACGAGAGCTCGGGGAGAGAGAGAGAGAGAAAAAAAAAATAGAATATCCTCGGCCTAATGCGATTTATTAAGGTCAGGCAGGGTTAATTCGTCGGCTGGTGCTCTTTCTGCGCCGAGCTCAAAGCAGGAAAAATGGCGGTTAAGATCGGGCGGCCTTATACAAAAGCTGGCTCTCTCTCTCTCTCTCTCTCGTGTGTGCACACATAAAGCCGAAATTTATTCGCGCTCGCTCGAGCTGGCCTCCTAGAAGTCACGAGGGCCTTCTCTTTCTCCCCAGGGCCGGCGAACCCTCGCGCATGAGACTTTATCGCGCATTTTATCGCGCGAGAACTAACGCTCGGGTTCCTCTCGCCGCGCGCCGTGCGCACGAGTTGCCGACGCCGCCGCCGCCGCGCCGCTGCTTTTGAGAGAAAAGTGCCAGAGAAACAGCTCGCGCTAAAACATTACGTGGCCCGTCTTGTCACGACGAGCCGCCCTAAAGCTGAAACAAACACCCGAGCGACTATAGCGCCTGAGAGATGGCGATATTTTTCGGATTTCATTTAACAGATTTCGCCGGCGAATTAACGAGCTTTTCAGATTTTACATAACTAGTCGGAAGACGAGAGATTAATTAGCCTTTGAAAGTTAAAATGAAATTGATATATTGTTTATCAGTAAAATTTTACAAAGCATTATTCAGACTACTCTGCAAACAGAAGCAGTTGAAAAACGATTAGAATAAAGATATACGAAAATAGTCTTTAGCGGATCATTAAAGTTGACCGCATGTACTGGGCAGAGTATTTGAATAAAGCGCCCGTAGGCGGAAGATTTAAATAATAAAAATGAAAGATAAATGTCTAATTGGCAGGATTGATGTAAACCGCGCTCGGCGCACAGAAATTCCACCCCCGCATAAGCAAAGCAGCTGGAGGCTGCAATCCCTTACGCGGTCCTTATACGCCGCTGCCGGCGCGGCGCCAACCCCGTTAAAAAGCGATCTTTGAGAAATCGGTTACAATCGAGCGGCAGCGGCTTCCCTTAATAATGCGGGCTGCAGCCGTCCTATATACATAAGACGGAGCAAGGAGTGAGAGAGAGAGAGACCTGTCGGTCGGATTCGTTAAATGAAATGTCCGTGTCAGTGGATGTCAGACCCCCTCCGAGCATCGCATACAGAGGAGAGACTCCTTCTTCGGAGGTATATATAGCTATATAGGTCTGGCCGATGCGACACGACACGACGCCTCGTGTCACTCCATCCGTTTATTATCCACCCATCCAGCGGAGGCAGGGAGGGAGGTACGGTGATTTACATCGATCCCACGAGCTCCACCGCCGGAGACGGTAATCACCGACCCGCTACCGTCTAATCAGTCCTTTATCCCCGCGCCGACTGACCTTTTCTCAAATCGGCGGCAGCGCTAATTCATTCGATGGCAAGTGCCGACGCCGAGAAGCTGAAAGTTCATTCATGAGGGTCACAAATTGAAATATTTCAGAAACACTTCATTCTCATTTGCGCTTATCCGGCAAAGTTTTAAAGTACAAGTTACCAATTTTATAAATATTATTAAAAGTTGACGAAATAATTTAAAACTCCTTTATTCAAACTACTTTATTGAGAGCTTTGATTGATCTCTCATTTGATTAGAGAATGACGATAGAAGCAAAGTGCCAAAACATCATTCTCCCATTTGCCGAGGCAAAAAAGCCCCGGCTGATTCATCATTGTCCAATCTGCGAAACACTTTCGGTAGAATAAGAAAAAGAAGCGGGGGCAAAAAAAGAACTCGGAGGAAAGCGAAGAAAATTAAACGGTGAGGGTCGGCCCGGGGCTCGTTTTGCGGTCGGTGGATGTGTTGTTTTCCTGCCGAGACTTTGGCGCTCGGATAAATCACCGCCAGCAGAGGCAGGAACGAGAAGATAGATCCGGCATTAGGTTCTTGCTTGCTGGCTGCAAAACGAGCCGTCCCAAATCTGCGAGATTTACGCGCGGCGGGGGAGGGGAGGGCAAGGGTCGGCGTCGTCGTCGCGCGATTCCGAGCGTAGCGGGAACATAATCGCGCTTTTACGAACGACTTCCTACGCCGCGCCGCTCTTTCTCTTACCGCCCGCTTTGCGATTCTTCGAGGATGTCTTTTTTTTCCCCGCATCGTTATGGTTTTATGTTGCAAGGTCGCTCGCCTTCTTCTATATCGACTCGATTATTTGCCGATTTTTTAGCTATTCTGCCGCAGTATCGTTGTACTTTTATACGTAAAGGCTGAATTTTTTGCATCGAGGTAATGCGAATTTGCGGTGGAGCGCTGAATTAATGAGGCACAAAAATTAAACCTGTTTTGATAAAATGATTGTGTTTCATTAGTTATTTATGGGATTGAGTTTTTTGCAGAAACATCTCAAGGACTCTTTAAATTTATTAAATTTAACACTCTTCTTACAAATTTACGGTAGATTTAATTGGAAGTTTCTCAACGAAATTATGATAAGCCAATTTTCGTTAACACAAACACTTATAAATAGCTTTATTGCTTTATATTACAGAGGGTAATTTGTACTTTGCGTTTACGTATTTACGACGAAATATAAAATGAATTTTTTTGGCGGGTCCGTGAAAGGAACGGCAAATGAGACTCCTAATGAAAGAGCCGTTTATGAAAAAAAACATATAGTATACTGCTTGAAATAGAGCATTGTGCAGATCTGCCGCCGTTACGGAAAAGGGAGGAAAATAAAATTTGGAGAAAATAATTTATCGCCGACACTCGTATAAACATTAGAGGGAAAATAAGTCGCGCCTCGTAAAGGCAGCCGAACGGTATAATTTTATGTGGCAGTTGGCGATCCGCGGAAAAAAGAGCGTATATTCTAACACGTCATCGCAAACGAGGGCGGATGCACATTAGTAAAGAGGCAATTCCCATTCAACTTCGTCAAGGAATGCCTGGGCCTCGGTCTCTCTCTCTCTCTCTCTCTCTCTCTCTCGCTCGGCCGACGACGTATATACGCGCTTGTCTGCGGACTTGCGCTCGTTCCCGAAGATGAAGAGCGTCGTTTGGATTCTGCTCTGGCCACGCAGCTCTTTCGTTCCGAAGAGGATTTTTTCGCGGCGACATCGTCGAATAATCGTGCCATCGCATCGCCATTTACGAGAATTGCTCTGCGGACTGAGCGATGTGTGGCAGGAGCAGCAGCAGCGGCAGCAGCAGCGGCAGCAGCAGCAGCGCCGGGGAGAGCAGCGAGGGGGGGCAAAAAACGCGAAGCGCGAAGAAGCCGCCGCGGCGCCTCGGCGAACGTTCCTCCAACTAATTAATTTTCTCGTTATTGTAATTTTCGCTTTACGAGCATCGGCTTCGGAAATTAGATGACAGCTCTGAATTTAAATTGCCCCCGGTGGTACTCGTTTATTTCGTTCGTTACTCGCAGCTCGCTGGAAGGCTATGATATTAAGAAATTCTTATGGGAGAATTTCAGTGAAAGGTGCTAAATTTCGCCTAATGAGAGCGCGAATGCCTTTCTATCATCCGCGATGCGTATTTTTATTTCATCAAATAAGGTCATTCGAAATTAATCCTCGAGTCTTTATTAGTTTTCCGTTCAATCAAGAGCGTGACAGCCCAAGTAAAACAATTTTAACTAATTAAATAACTTGAATAATTTTCGGCTTCAAATTACGAATAATCATAAACTTGAAACTTTAATCTAGTAGATTTGAAAAACGTCACTCAGGGGATGACTCAACGTTTAAAGTGTGATTATTTTTCATTCACTAGATGAAAAAGACAGACAAAAAGAAATTCTATGTAGACGACAACAATATGAAATGCTTTGTATCTTCGATGAGTCTCGTCAGTATTGTTAAGTTTATCCTAAGCGAGATTCGCCGTTTATTTATCAACCCTATTATGATCTTAAAGCCTAAAAGGCACAGATGAAAAGTTTCAATTTAAGAAGGAACAAAAAATTTAAAATCCAAACTGCAGTTTCTTTTTCAGAAAGGTAGAAACTGCAACACACATGTGTGCTGTCTCTTTTCATAGTGATGCAGAGCTCGCACAGGATCGACCTCAAGATGCAGCAGCAGCAGCAGCAGCAGCAAAATCTCGTAGACAGTAGTATAAGAAGATAAACGAAAAGAAGTGCGCCGGCGTGTATAAGAAAAGACGAAGAGAGCAGCAGCAACGGCAGCAGCAGCGACGCTTCGCGAGAGAAGCCGGGAGAAGAGCGGAGAGGAGTGTACATTCGTTATCTGATCAGAACTTAAGGCTACCTTGAATGAGATGAATGCCTTTACGTGTCTCTTGCACTTGCCTAGGCATATATTCATTCGAGCCTTTCATTTCAAGAGCTGCCCGAGCGCTCTGCCCTTTTGCGGGTGGCTGCCCTTTCTACCTCTCTCTCTCTCTCTCTCTCTCTCTCTCTCTTTCACTCTCACGCGCCAGCCATCAGTCTCTTTGTGACTCCTCTCTCCCTCCCCGCCGCTCTCTTTATCTCTCTATCTCTATCTGCATCTATCGCTCCATCTTTATCTGCGAGCCCGAGCTCCCCCTCCCCCGTCGCGCCGCCGAGGTAGTTTATTGCCGCGTGCGAAAATTCGAGCGCGCGCTATCAATTTCTGGGAGATACCGACACCGCGCCGTCGCGTTTCTGCCCGCGCCCGCCGAAGAAAGACAAACGGCCCGACACGCCCGCGAGAGTGGCGGCTTTGAGGATCCGCGGAAAGTTTCGCCGGAAAATGGCAAAGCCGCACTGGTGTGTGCGGCGGCGGCGGCGGCGGCGACCCCTTGAGCGCGCGCCTGCGCATATACCGGATTCAGGATCCGGAATCGCTTGCGCGAGGATCCGGTCCTTTAAACTTTATGTTGTACGCCTCGGAGCGTGACCTTGGATCGCTACCAGGCCGTTACGTACAAAGGCGCGTCGCCTCTCTCTCTCTCTCTCTCTCCCTGCTAAGGAACCGGGAGGAGAAAGAGCGCGCGCTTACACGGACGCGGAGCGCACACAGCTGCGCCGCGCCGAGATTATGGCTCGTTTTACCGAGGCAATTAAATGTGCCGCGCGCGTTATCATAATCGAACGGCCGCCTGCGCGAGCGAAAGAGAGAGAGAGAGGGCTTTTAATGGATTACACGAAACGCGTTTTTCTGTCTGTAAAAAAGGCGGCTAATTTGATAAGTAGGTGATGATGTTGTATACGAGCGGCGGCCCGAGCGCGTAAATGTTTGCACGTTCGGTCCTGTCAACGTCCCTCTCTCGCCTGGACTTATTTTTCCCCTTGTTACTTTAATGCGCTTTTCTCATTGTGATTTTACGATAATTAGCGCTAATGGGTTTATTATGACCGCGGCCTAATAAAAAGCCTCCTTGAGAGTTATAAGCCCGGATAAGGGCCGAAGGTTTCCCCCGCGCGCCGCGCGCCGCCCGCTGACGTGTTTATCAGGAGCCGTGAAATTCCGCTCTCGAAAATATATCCTCGAATTAATTCCGGCGCTCGCTCGTGTTCGATTACCCGAACAAATTGACATCGAAGTCGACTAACAGCCTTACACGCATCGCGATCGAGAGGCGCGAAAGAAATTGATCGTCAACGTCGCTACGCATAAAGTCCCCCCGATGGCCGTTGCCGCCGCAGCGAGTAATCCTTTTTGCCTCGCTCTCGTCCAAAATCAAGGCAAGAGGGAGAAAGAGAGAGAGAGAGCTGATCCCGCGCCAGTCACCACACGGGATAAGCATCGCCCGGCAGATCTCCGACGGTGTACGTCGTCGATTTCGTCTCTAACGTATGTGTCGTCGATCGTCGCGCCGACCGGACCAGTTTCTCTCCGGCCGATGTAACACGTCCGATAGCCGCCTATTTAGATCGACGATCGTCGCTAATTTAACGAGCCACAAATAAACCCTCCGAGCTGCGTCATCAGCCTTCTTTTGCTGCTTCCTCCATTTTCTTATACTCGAGTGGATCTTGGAGGGTTTGCGATGCAGGATCGGCAGGAGGTTTTTAAAAAACGAAGCGGCTAAGAGATTGAGTAAAAGCTGGAGGAAAAGCTGGCTCGATTGCGTGCTCCGTCGGTCGCATTAGAGCCCGCGAGAGCCGCTTGAAAAGGGTCTCTCCCTGGCGGCTGGTTAGCTCCTTCGAAATGACAAGTTCATTTTATTAAGACGCTTTCAGCCGCAGCTCGTCCGCCGCATTATGCTCGCTACCTCCGCTCTCTCGCTTATATCGTGCGTGCTCGCGTCCTCTCTCGCACGCTTGCGCGACAGCTCGTGCATTAATCCACGACACGAATAATCGCGGCCTCTCCGTCGCTAGGAGCAAATAAAAGAAGGCCAGCGCGCCGAGTGTGAACGGATATGTCGCCTTCTTTGATGTCTCCCCCCCCCCCCCCCCCACTCTCGCGCCCGAGTCTCTACTCTGCATCTCTCCTCTATATTCCTTTCCTCTTTCTTATTCCTCTCGCTTTGCACTTCTTCCCTCTCGGCCTTTCTTTCTCGCCTCTCTGCTTTGAAGCTGCCACTCGCTCCGTACTTTTCCCTCGCTCATATCAAATCTTGGCATTCTGCTCCTCCGTTGCCACGGGCTCGCCGAACAATCCTACGTTTCTTTATGTTTTCCCCCTTTTTCCGAAGAGTCAAGGATTCCCAACGAGGATATACGACTAAGTCCGGCCATTACGGGCTCGATTTTCTCACTCGTTCAATGGAGGCGAAAGTACATTCTTTCGCGATTCACTTTGTCTTGGCGGTGCTTCTTCTCTTTGTCTCTCTCTCTCTCTCTCTCGCACTCGAGAACGAGGTGCAGAAGTCAGGAAAAGGAAGTTATATCTCGTATAATCGCGTAAAAGTTTATGGATCGCAGACGAACCTTGGCTTCATGTAAGATCGTTTTTCGCGGAAATGCTCACTTACGTTGATTGTTTTTAGACCATAACTTTTTACTGCTTTCATCACCTCATCTCATACTAATTTCCTCAATTTACATTAATTTCATCGAGAAGAATAGCGCCTGATTAAATTCAAAATCTCATAATATTATATTGGACCGGTCAAAATGAAAAACTGATTTATTCGCCGCTCGGCAAAGTTGCAAAGATCGCCGCAGCCGTTAAAAAATGCAGAGGCCGAAACAAAGGTACAGGGATTTTTTTCGAGCGGCTCGCGCGTCGAAAACAAAAATCTCCTCTCGCACAAACTGACGATTCGTTCGTTCCTCGGCGATAGCTTATAACCGAGGCTGCTGCCGCCGCCGCCGCCGCCGCCGACTCCGGCGCTCCCACCAGGAACATAAATTCTACCATTTTATTTTTCCTTTAACGACTTTACCAGTTCGACGAAGATTCGGATGATACATTGGGTGTGCTCTCGGCCTAACCGACGAGTCGGAGAGCGAAAACGAAAAAGCGAAAGAGCTGCGAGAGGAAATAAGGTTCTCTTTCTGGCCGCGCGCTCCCGACTGTGTGTGTGTGCGTGCGTGTGTGTGAGAGAGCGAGCTGCCCAGGGCGTTTTTATACACAGTTGCAGAGAGAAGCTGGCTAGTCGAAAAGAAGAGGGACTAGCGTGACCTCTTAGTCCTAATTGGCGGCTTCGCGCTCGAGATTTTAATTTCTTTTCCTGAGCGCCCCGCCATTACACGGCGATAAACTACCGCATCTGATAGCGAGTCCTGCTGTCTCTCTCGGCGAATGATTCTATGCTTCGGCCGCCGCGGAACTGAAATACTAGATATTTCAAATCCGCAGCATAATGACCAAGTCGCCATTTCGGAATGGCTGTATTAATTTGCGCATTTTTCGGGGGAGAGTCGCTCGCTCCAGAAATTGCCGCGTTCACTTTCCTCATTTTTTTGCGAGTAGTAACCGCCGGAGAAGGAAGACTCAATTGTAGTGGGACTTTGCCGAAATTGCTGAGTTGTAAGTGCCGAGCAAAAACTCTAGAGCCCGAGGATGAGAGAGTGAGAGAGTCGACTTCAAAATTCTGTTTAAATTGTTTCGCTAATTACGCGTTCGCTTTCATTCTCTCGAGAACGGTGTATTATAAGCAGGGCTATAAATAGATGAGATCGAGCGAAAATTAAAAGCTAGGGTCTCTAAAAATAAAAAAACTGCCGGGCAGAGAAATGCTTGTCTGCGTCGCATTGTTTTACGCAAGAATCGAGGTAAAAATCGGGGCGCTACGCAAACAATAATTTAGCGCAGACGTACGCCTCGCTGACAGTGATAAATCATCAATCCCGCAATCTTAACTCAATCCGGGGTTGCCTGGACTCACGCACTTGGAGCTCTCTTTGGGAAAAAAGAGAAGCTTCGAGCAAGAGAGAAAAGTCGCGCCGAGAGCGTCTTCTTCGAATCGGCTTTTCTTCCCCCGGCCGGCAGCTCGAAAACAAAAGCTGCAAGCGCGTATTATTTAAGAGTCCGAGGCGGTGACTAAATCACGTCTCTCTTAGAGGATAAATTTCCCATCCCGGCGATATCAAGCGCAGGGACTTGGAGCTGCCGCTGGCAGCTTTTATTCGCGTCTTTGTTGCGCTCGGGGTTCCTCGTCCGATATTACCTCGGTCGCAGGAAGGGGTCCTGCGCGTACGTATCTGATCGAATCGCACAACCCGAGGAACTTTACCCTGGACGAAAGCGGCAGCCAGCGCCGGCGGAGGCCGTATGACCGATGCGCCACGAGGCCCCATAAAGTCCGGCCTCGGACGTAGGAATGCCACTTTCACGAGAGGGAGAGCCTTGGCTCCTCTCTTTCAGGCCTCCGAGCGCAGGAACAAGAAAGAGAAAGGATATATTATATGGGCAGCGAAATGAGAAAATTAAAAGGGAGATAGACTGCGTGGGGAAGTGCCTTTACGCGCCGCCCGCCTCTCAGCTGCTAAAACGAACCAACGATGGAAAAATGAAAATTCCGAAATTTATCGGTCAACGGACTCGTCGGATCTATCATTACTAGGATTTTCGGAAATTTATTGCCATTGTTCTGTGGAAAGGGATCGATTTTCGAATTTCAGGCGAAACCGTTACTACAAATAGTTATAGGTTTGGAAAGCGTATAAGTAGGTTAAAATTCGTTTATAAAGAAAGCTTGGATAAAGGCGACGAATATTAATTAAGACCCGAGATATCATCTAGTGAACGTTAAGTTAATTAGCTGGAATGTGGAGATGAACCGTATAATATGAATGTTTTAGGAATTAATTTTTAAACTAAAATTTTGAATGCATTGAACCATATATATTTTGTCATTACTCCTTTTCAATTTTAACAAAGTATTTGATAAAAGCGAGAAAAAGTAAGAGTAAGAGGAAAAGATCCTTTTTCAGAGAGCGCTTAAATTATACGGGATGGTGAAAAAATGTAAGGCGTTGAAATTTAAGATAGTGCGAAGAGCTTTAAATAAGAGCTTTTTACATTGCTCCTTAGCATTTTTATTTAACAAAAAAAGGAGAAAATGACAGGGCAAAAAGGCATCTCTCTTTCTCTCGGCACGTTCCAAGGATTTTGTAGGAAGACGCGCGCGAAGAGTAACTTGCGAGAACAGCTGCTAATTTTATGGCGTTTTCAGAGAAGCCACTTGTATCGCCGCAGCGCTCCGCGCTCCTTTCCTCTATTTTTCTTTCGGATATAGTTTTCCTTGACGAGGCACAAAATCGCTTCTATCTCGCGCGCAAAACCGGTTCAGGCCTCCCTTCGCGCGTATTTCCTTCTCTCTATGCGATTTCGCCCGGCGCTTCTCCTCTCCTCTCCTCTCCTCTCCTCTCCTCTCTCTTTCAAACCGAGAGCAAAAGCGAGCCAGCAGAATAGCGCCCGTTTCTACCTTTGTTCCTGCCTGCAGATCCTATCTGAGCTCGGGGTGGTCTAAAAAATTTTGCAGATACACCTGGTAATCAAAATTAAACTCTGCCTACATCGGACTTTTGCTAAATCATTCGAATAAACTCCATATGTATTCAATAATGTCCATTTACTCGAGCGCTCATATTTACAAATAAGAAAATCCAACTTGTATAATTCAGATATCTCCGAACGTTATATTTAAAAAAAAGCTCATTGCCAGCCGATAGCCATCGTAATAAAATGACGCAAACATTAGGTACACTTTTGAAGCCTTGTACAAAGGCTTTAAGAGCCCGAGTTAGTTCATTCATAAACGCGTATAATTGTACGTGCACTTGAGCCTGCAGGTGTAGGCGTGATCACCTGTTCCCGGCGTGCGAACCCTTCGCCCCTCCCGCTGCTTCGGCGCACTAAAATCTTCGAATGGCACTTGGCGATAATTTAACCGCGCGCAAAATCAAAAACAAAGGATGCGCGCGCGCGCGCGCGCTTTGCAAAGTTCGTTATTGGCTCCGATGAGTTAGGATCGGGTTTGTAATATTTTTCGCCGCCGCGCGTTTATGCCCGCGCGGCGCGCGCGCGCACGGCGAAGGCCTTTTTTAATTAAAACCTCGATGCGTCTTGCATTGCCGATGCGAGTTATTTTCCTGCTCGGGTAATGCGTTAAATTAAAATGCAATCGTATTATGCGCAAGAAAAAGCTAAATTTTTATTTCCCGAGATGCTTTACGAAGCGTTTGTTTAAAAATTCCTTCCCAAGCCCGCTGCTCGTCCGAATTCTGCAAAAGCTGGCTGGAGGCAGCGATTCGCGTGTGATTTCTCGGCTCAAAGTGCGTCTCTCGGCTCTCTTCTTTCGTCCGCGGCAGCTTGGCTACGCACATAAGACGGGCCGCGCTCCGAGTGTTAAAAGAAAAAAAAGAGCCGAGCGGAGAGCGGGCCTTTCGCAGCTCGCGTTTTAACGAGCCACCAGCGAAGCGACCCGCGAGCCGCAAATTGGCAGTGCCGCGCCGTTTGTCTCTTGGCTGCTCGCGAGCGCGCGCGCGCGCGCGAGAAAGAACGAGAGAGAGAGAGATCGCGTGCGGCGCCGCCACCGGCAAACGATCTATCCTGCCTCGTCGTCGTCTCCTTTCTTTCCTTTCCCCCGACGCTTCCTCGGCTCGCGAGTAATTAATTGCGAATTACTTTAGCGATTTTTGATACCGGGGCCTTATATATGTACTCGCGCGCAATTTGTTGCTGCCTTCCTTTATTTTTTCCCTCTTTTTTCTCGGGGGGAGGAGGGGGACCTCGCGTGCATGCAAGCTCGGGGCCGTATTATTCGGAACCTGGAAATTTAACGCGCTTGTTGCGCGAGAGAACCGCTTTTGACGGGAAAGAGGGAGTGGGATTATGCAGATTACTCGCGCGGGGATAAATGTTTTGCGCGTTATGAGCTTTTAGCGCGGTATTAAATTGTGATAATGCGACCTCTATCATTAAAACGCTATTACCTATGTCTGTAATTATCAAGCGATATGCTTCATTTTGTCATTTTTCCGGCGAATCCAGGCCGGTATTATTTTCATCTGCGAACTGCAATTCCGAGCTGAAATTTCTGAAACGCTCAAATAAATCTGCACCGTAATTGATCCAGTGATTAATTTTAATATTCGATACTATTATTTATGGGGGGGCTTCTAAAGTGAAATCGTAGCTTTTGCCTTTAAATTAGAAATTCTATATTTATCCTTCGTTGAGTGCGATTAGTTGAATTTTCTGATTCTTTGATCGCGCTAATAAAAAGAGAAATGGATCTGTTTATATTTTTATGAATTATGAGTTACGCGGAATTCTTAAAATATATATGTTTGCGGGGGTGTTAAGAATTACATACAAATTTATATTCCACAATATTTATTATATCTGCTGGACATCATATTTTTTGCATGATGTACGAGCAGTGGAGTATAAAAAACATAATTATAAAAGTTAAAACCGTTTTTTAACAAAGTGGTACATTCGAAAAGGTTTATTAACATTTTTAACAACTTTTAATAATAGTAATAATGTTGTAAACCTAATTAAATTTTCTACCAGGTCGTAAATCAATAAGTTAAGTAATGTGGAATAAAATATAAATTTCATAACTTCATAAATCAAGTGTTAAAGATGTTTTTTATTCACGGCAAAAAGTACTGAATGATCATAGTGACGTGAATTCTCGAGGAAAATTTTGAACATTATTAAGCTGTCGAAGCTATGAATTTTACATTTCACTCGAAAGTACAATAGGTCGAAAATTGTTACTTAATAAATCATCGATACCTTTTTTTTCTTCAAAAGCAATAAACCGAAAGGCACTCGGACAAAAGAATATACAGCTAAAGGAACTGTTACATTCTCCTTTCATTGCCCGCTCGATAATTTCGCCTAACCAAAAATAAAAGAGAAGGAAAGACAGCGAGAGAGACAGAGAGAGAAAGAGAGATACAACGAGCAGCCGAGTGGATTTTTGCGTATCACGCACTTTGATGATACTTTTGTCAGAGTGCGCCGTCGCGTTTCTCGACGCCGTCTTTCTTATGTCATCATCGTCATCTTTGTCACGCCTGCGCCAACGTCGTAATCTTCTGGGCCACCGCTCCGTTTGATTCTCTGTATTACACATTTATATGTAGCGGTTTCTATGTCAAGTGCTTTACACAGGAAATAAGAGCTCTCGAAACTTTGTAGCACTCTGTTGACGTTAGGAAAATATGTTTATTCTCTAACTTTATTATGAGATGACCTTTTAGTACACCGTGTTCACGTGCCTTTGGTAAATATTAACATTTTGTTTAGAGTTTACTAAAAGTATTTTTTCGAGGCATTGTTAAAAAATTTAAATTGAACATTACGAAGACACCTCTGATTTTTTCATTAGCACAATTTAAAAGGAAAAGAAAAGGAAATTTGTCGGAAAAAAAAGTTGTTTACAGACATCCGTCTACTAGCCGAGCTGATGCGTCGAAGGCAGCCAGTAGGTTTTGTCGAATGGACCGCTCTCGACGCTTAGAGCCACCCATGTATTAAAGACGAGTCGGCCTTATAACTCGTCGATCGGTCACGCAGATGCCGAGCTCCGGCGTACACCTCTGCGGATACGTACACGTCCATCTAATTAAAGCGAGCCTCTCGATTTGCCAGCGCCGCTCGTTCCTATTAGGCTCGAGCGTATTCGCCGAGGCGTGCCGAGGGGATTAGCGGTTTATTCGCGTATATTTCACTGGTCACATAATAATAATAATAACACACCCCGGACACACCGATCATCGACCTCGGCTCGATCTCTCTCGGACTTTTGTCTCCCAATCAATGACTGTCTCAATAAGACGATGCCGTTATCGAAGGCTCCGAGCCTCATTTTCGTATCTCCTATTCTTTCTGGGGGGCTCTTCTCTTTGTGACACTTCCCGCTTCAAAGCCGAGCATTCACGAGCCGACAATGAGCCGGCTTGACGTTGACAGATTTTTTCTTGTCTACGGCCGCATTGATATACATTTATATCCGAAGTAGACTAATGGGCCTTCTAATGCGGAGGAGGTCTTTCATCTTCCGAATATTCCCGCGGCGATCGCTTTGGCGATCGGAGCGGTGATTTGCGAAAAATCGGCCGCGGCGATCGTTTCGCCTCGATTTTCGCATTATTCCCCATCGCGATAAGGCCAGCCGGCTTCATCCGCGCGTAATTAATTTCCGCAGCGCTTCGGCCCTCTAATGACTAACTCAAACACAAGCCTGCGCTTTATACAATAAAGAATTTTTCTGCGCCGGCCGCCGCTCGTCCGTATAAACACGCCGCGCGGCTCGGCTAGCCGCCTCGTGAAAAGCCTCTCGCGATTCAATCGGAGCTTATACAGTTACGTCTATTCACCCCGGCCTAAAACGTACACTTGTCCTCTGCAGAGTCGTCCCATCGCGAGCGAAAGGACGAGTCGTCGCGTCGATAAGCTACGGGGATTTGACAGGAAATCAAAGTCTCTCCCACAGGGAGTTCGTCGCTGGGTAGCAGCGACTCTTATTAACAGGATGACTGGACGCTTGCCGTCGACAAAAGAGCTGGCCCGCGTCGCCGGAACAAGTGCGATAGCTCGCCGATAGTGGGAGTAGCAGAGCGAGGGGGTTGGAGATCTCGTGCCCGGACTTTGATGTTCCTCTGTCAGGCTGTACATCGTAAACGCATTAGTTGCCCGGGCCCCCCCTTAGATGCCGTTATACCGCAGGCACGCCGACGGATAGCCTTGCGTTGGTGGGGGCCTCTATTGCGAGCCGCGGTATATACCGTAAGGGGAATCCCGGCCTGTGCACGGGATGAACACGTTGCGCGCCCAGCGCGGTCAGCCCGGCCGGCTTTTATGGCGATGCGACGAGTATAGGCGCGAGCGCTAGGCACGGAGACCCCGAGCCAGATGCCCTGATACGCAGGGATAACGAGGACCGGCGGAAGCAGCCAGCGATTCCAGGTCAGCCGCTAATTATCGCGAATTTTCCTTCGAAAATCTTTACTGGATAAAAATGAATGTCTGGTAAAAATTCTTGTGATGAAGAAGCAAGAATTTTCTTTTAATAGCGAGAGTTACGGCGAGTTTACGAACTCGGGAGAAAGTCCGTAAAGCACTTGGGTCTCGCGCGCAACACTTTGGCGCGAATAACTCGCACGGAGCCGTCTGTTGATCCGCGAATTTTAGGAGCACATCGGCACGAGTTGACCGTACGGTATAGCATTTCTCCGGGCTTCTACAGGTGGTCGCGCCATCAGCTCGTGTAACGTTTGAGCGAACCGTTGCCGGATTTTTCTGCCGAGTTCCGCGCGCGGCATTCAAGCGAGCGAGGAAACTTAATGCTTTTCACTGGGATCGCGGACGTCTCACGGAGCACTCAAGGCGCACAAAGGCCTCCTCCATTCTATTGCCCTTTTTTATTTACACACCCTCTTCCCTTCTTCGCCGCGGCGTAATTAGTTTAATGCTGAAAATTTTTAGTTTCGCTCGCGACCTCAACCACGTCGGCTTGAAGAAGCCTCAAGATTTATTTCTGTGAAATTTTGATTATATTACTGTTTTGTTAACTTTTTGAATAAAATGCCCTTCTTTGCGCAGAAAATCAATCAGCCAAGACGCGGGTTGAAACGAAATTTTGTGAAAAATTAATGAAACCGCGAGGCCTGAAAAGGCGCGTGCCAAAATCTTGTTATTCATCTATTTGAAAGCGGGCGCGTTATTAATTTTTATCTCGGAAACAGCGTTCAGCGGCGGCAGCGGGCAGCGACGCCAGGCAGCTCTCTTTCATAAAAATCTTAAGAATTCGAGATCGTATACACATTGAAACGTCGCTCTCTTTCTTCCTGCCTGCCCATTCTTCATTTCTGTCTTCCTCTCTCCCTTTATGCTTTTTATCTCTTTATTCGTTCGGGGCTGACGGGAAGGAACGCGCGAGAGAAAAAAAAAGAGGAAAGCCGAAAAAGGAGGTATTCTATAGCGACTCTAGGTGTCGTGATGCGTATATAAGCCAAGACACGCGCGCGCGCTCAAGCTCCGACCCCCGAGGAGAGGAGATTCTTGCGGTAGTCGCCGCGGATATTTAATATGCGCCGCGGCGCGAGACACTGACAGATCTTGCCAATTAATAAAACGTTTCCCCGCAACTCTTATTGTCATGTCCGTCTGCTACCGCTGCCTCCTCGGGCCTTTTCACACGATGGGCGCTCGTGTGCGGCGGATTCGGTGGTATTGTGCGCCGCGGAAACCTTCGCTTTCGGGCCTCGCTAATGGATTTGTCAAACGGATCGGTACCCTTTCTTTTTCGCCTCGCGTTTGTTTAACGAGAGATAAGCGAGAGACCGGAATGTCCTGGAAAGTGGATGTATGCTTTAAAAACTATTATCGTTTTCTTTGCTTGCTCGCCGACTGGCGACTATCGAGTTGCACGCGTGGATTGTGGTCTCCGGTGATTAGTACCGATCGTTCGAAATAGTATAAACAGTGATTAATTTTGAATATTTAAAAAGTGATTTTCGAGAAGATTTAATTGAAGAAGCCGCTTCCTCGAATGGTGCCTCCTAATCCAGGAACGAAAGAGAATCGCGGCCGGCGTCTGACTGTTCCTTGCGCTCCCTAAGGCAGCCGGCCGTCAACGCGGCTGACGACGAGGCTCGTGCGGCAGCAACCGGCCTCCGCCTCTCTCTCTCTCGTCCGCATACATATGCATACGTACGCGGCTGCTCTCGTCGGGCGCCCGCGTTTTCAAGTAAGCGGACGCGTATTAATTGGGCCTCGGCCGTGCGCTGGCACTGTTGGATGTTCTCGTGTCGAGTTTCCGCCGCTTGCGATCGTCGCGAGATTGTTCCTCTCCTCGTCTCCTGTGTTTACCACTACCCGGAGAGAGCGCCTTCTGCTTGCGAATGCGTGTTTGCGGCCTCCGAGGAGAGATGTTGCGGGATCAACTCTCTCTCTCTCTCTGCGCTACCGCGCGCTCACTTTTCCCGAGTAGGAGGATAGAGAGGGACTCCTTCTGCGCCGTTTAATTTATGACAGCTTATTATATGCCGTTCAGGAGAGGAACACTGCCGCAACGACTGACTCTCTGCCGCGAGAACGGAAACAATGCAGTTTTTTTTTTCAAAATTGCCCTCTTTGCTATATTATTATTAACGCACTCATTTACGCTCCGTTCATTCGGTAAATTGATTCTTTGAAAACGTTGTTTCTAAATAGCGCTCTTTAAAAACATATGCCAAAGATAATTTTATCAGAACTTATTAAAGCCTTTAATCTCTTTCCTCATTAATGCGATTTCATTAGCATCAGTAATACGCGCAGCTATTCGCACGAGGATGCCATAAAGTTTAATGAAGGTAATTAATTAATTTTAACTGTGTTACTGAAAAGCACTATGCGTTCATTGAAAAATATGATCGATACCCATGAAACTGAAACAGATCGCTTCAATAATGCGCGGGGCGCAGTTTCTCTAGTTCGCCAGGAAGATGAGGCGCATAAAAGCGGCGAGGGAAGAAGAGCCGAGGCGTGGGAGGGAAGAGGAGCCAGCAAACAGCGGGGCGGACGAATATAGATCAAAGATGTGATTTATTTTACGATCACCGTGGCTGGCCCTCTCTCTCTCTCTCTCTCTCTCTCGGGAGCATCGCGCGCGGTTTCTTTCGCCGGCTTTCTGGCAACTTGACAGTCAAACGCCGGAGGAAGTGCTATTAGCCATTAGAAGACCACTCGTCCGCTTACTTAACTCCGCGGCCCGCGTCAGCTTTCATCCGGCCGGGTAACTGCTCTATTGGCTTCATAAATTTTCGCGGCCTCGTCAGATCAGCGCGCCCTTTACTCCCGAGTCGTAGAATTTTTGTTAGATTTCGCGGGAAAAGCGGGCGTGGGTGAGGCAGCCTTCTTTTCGCTCGCCTCCTTTGAGCGCGACAGTCCAAAATTAGACGACCTTTTAAACATTTTGATATAAAAGTACTTTGGCTTTCTGAGCCCAAAATAATGACGCAGGGAGTATAAAAAATTGATTTCCTTTCTTAAAGAAAGTTTAACTGTCAAAGATTTGGTATAAAGCAATTATTGCTACACGGATTTCTCTTTATTTTTGAAGGGAACCGAGAGGCAGGTTTGTTATTCGACTGATTGAAGAACTGTAAATGTAATGCAGCCGAAATAAGACCGCAAGAAAAAAGGAATACCGCGCGGTCCGACTGCAGGAGTAAGCTGCTTAATTGAAATTGACAATTTGCATTAAACGATATTCAGTATGCTCGAGCCTCGGCAGTCCTTAACAATGGCAATACAGAAAATTGTTGTATCTTGGCTTCGTTATATGTAAACAAGCAAATTAAGAAAGTTCGCCTCTTCCTTCTTCGCATATGTAGACTGCGGGAGAAAGAGTTCCCAGAGAGAAGAGACTGCCGAGGTCGAGGCGCGCGCAACGAGAAAAAGAAGATACGCGCGGCGCAGGCATACGCAAAAAAACACGAGCAAAAAGCTCGAAAAGAAGCGGCGGCTCGCGGCGGGACGAGCTAAAAAGAGATGAAAAGAAACCGTCGGCGAAGGAGCGACTCGTCGCCTTTAATCCGGCAGTCACCCGGAAACTCGCGTTTGTCCAGCCGAGAATTGGAGATCTCTCGGGCGCGCCTGCATTATTCATAACCAATTGCCGAATCCAAAACCGAGAGCTCGAGAGAGAGAGAGAGAGAGAGAGAGAGAGAGAGAGAGAGCGCACGTCTTTTCCTCGCGCTGCGCGTTTCCCCGGCTTTCGGCTCTCGCCGCGAGAAGCTCGTTTGTGCCAGAGGACGAATTTTCAATGCGGCCATTATGCATTTCGCTCGAAAACGAGCTCCCCGAGCGCAACGAGCACTTGACGAGGGGAACGAGTTAACTACTCTCCGCTCCGAACCTGTATTTCTCCAATTTCTTTCTTTCCGCCGGTCGCCGAGCGGCGAAATCTCCGCGGCAAGCCGACAACCTCCAAAATCGAACGAATTCTCCCCGACTTATTTTCTCATATTTGTATTCCGCCGTCGCGCCGACAATCACTACTCGCCGATAGCAAATCCCGGCCTCGAGTCTATTACGCTCGAGTCGTTAAATTTTATTGTGTTTTTGTTTGCCCCGCTCGAGAGCCGCGCGGACACTCAAGAATCGCAAACTTTATCTCGCCGCTACGAGATCGAACTTTTCGAGAGCCCGACATTTTTTTTGCAAATTTTCACAAACTCCACTTCTTCCATTTCCTTCGAGTATTATTTATGGCTTTTCTAGACGAATCGACCGATCTCGCGGTATTGCATTGCGGGAAATTGACCAACGTTTTTAAAATAACCGCGCTTTTGTTCTACTTTCGAAAACCGTGCAAATTGAAGGGAAAGCAACTACGACGTTCTGTTTTACATCGTAGCTCCCGATTAATCAGATTCAAAAGCAGAGTATCGCTTTTGTAACCCGACACGGAGGGCGTGTTGTCCAAAAGATTAAAACTTATCTCTAGACCTAAACGAGGTAACATATTAACATTCGGAGGAAGTAAGCCTCTGGTCGCGTTATGCAAGAGCTGTTTTTCCACGTCGACCCCCTATAGGCGGCGCGGCGGATTCGTGTCCTCCGTGTCAGCGGCAGACGCGACAGTCCCAGAACACAATCAGGCCGCGTAAAATTAATAGTTGAGCGCTAGAAAAACGCCGTACGTCGGTGGATAGAGAAAGAGAGAGAGAGAGAGGAACGTGGCGCGCTCGCCGTGAAAAATATCGAAGCCCGCGCGCGTCATTCCTGACTTGTCGCCATCAGTCTTCGTTTGGCTGCCTCGCCTCTCTCGCTCGGGGCGAGCGCGACCTGACAGCTGCCACGGATCGAACCGCGGAGCTTCAGTCGCGCCGCCGCCGCCGCCACCGCCGCCGACGACGACGACGACGCCGCGGCTCGCCTATGGACAGGCCCCCCGAGTCACTTTGGATTATTGGCCGTTCATTAACGGGCGAGTTCCATTTTCGAATTGGGTTACTCGCGCGCCGCGCGTCTTCTTTCGCGCTCCTTTTTTCCACCGAGCGATATCGACCTGACGAGCCTGATGTTTCGAGCTTCTGCACTGATTGAATCTTACGGGCCGGGGAGTATTGCTAAGCGCGTCAGCGTAAAAAAACTCTTTAATAGAGACGGAATTCTCGAAACATCTGTCAGACGAGCAGAGAATTCATCTTTGGATCACTAAATTTAATTCCCTCCCGATATTGACATATTTGGAGCGTAGAGTAGAATCTAGGACACTCAAAACTATAAAGGAGCTATTAGCTTTATAAAATATTTAAACGATATACACCTATATGTAGTACCCGATGACGGATTCAAGTCTGAATATTTAAAAGCGAAAAACTCGCCGCTCTGAAAACACAGGACGGTCTTGGCAAAAAGCATATTATCAGGCATCGACGAGCGCTTAATGCAATTACTTAAACGCAGAGCGCGAGGGCGTAGGAGCACTTACTTTCTCCGTGCGCCGAGGAGCGCAAACACGCCAGAGCACACACACAGAACAAAGTCCTCTCTTTCGCCTAGCGTGACTCATTCGTAAAAAAGAAAAAGCAGCCGGCAGCTCATCCGCTCGATAAACAAAGAGCGCGCGCGCCGCTGCGCCGCGCGCGGAAGACGCGCGTCGGGACTCTATTATGATTTACGGCGCTCCGTGAATTTGGACATATGCCGCGGCTCCGACGTTTTACGGCCGTCGCGCGGCGGCTTTTATTCCGCTTTTATTGCTTCTTTATTTCCCGGTGCTTTTTTCATTGTCGAGCCCCCTCCCGACAGGCCCGCGGCCACACGACTCGGGCACGATCGTGGTCAGTTTCGGAGCGCCATCTAATCAATCGGCCGAGATGGGTGTACCCGCCGATGCGACGACGGATGTAAATATGAGTCTGGGTACCCCTGCCACGGCGAGTTTACACAATTACTTTACTTTCTGACTACGTAGCTTAAAACATAGGGGAATATTTGGGACGGATGTAAATATGTTTCAGAGTAAGATAAATGCAATTTGCTTAATTAATTAAGTTGTGCAATTTACTCTTTGAAAAAAGAATTTCCGAAAAATGCGTTAAGCTCTTTCAAGTTAAAATTTCTATCCTAAAGCAGTGAAAAATAAATCAATTTATCAACTCGAATCCGCCTTTCTCCTCGTATGCGCAACTATGCACAAAAGGAGCGAGTTTTTTTCTGGCGTCCGCGTTTGCATCTACTCGCCGCGCGTCTGCGCTTGAATTCGTCAATCACAAAGCTCGAAGCTCTTGGAGCCGCGCGCAAACGGAGAAACAAATCGAAGCCGAGTCCGCGATGGCAGCATTGACTTCCTCCGCCGAGTCCATCATCATCCATCTCCTCGGCCGGCCGCATCAGAGACGATAGGATCGATCGTTCGTGCCGCAAATGAGCGCCTATTCAAAATTAACGCCGGCGTGCCCCATTCACGCACCTCTCTCTCTCTCTCTCTCTCTCGCGCGCGCGCGGTTGCACGTAAACCGCCGCGCGCCGAGAGGCAGAGTAAGGGTTAAAGGCGCACTTAAGGAGCGGGAATATCGCACGAAGGTCAGGCGCGGGTGCACGACCGCCGGGCACACGTACACGCGCACACGTACAGGGAGAGGAGAGAGAGAGAGAGAGAGAGAGAGCCGAACCGAACGATCCAGCGACACGATAAATCGATGAGAAATTCCCGCGGCTTCTCGCTCGCCCGCAAGACAGATCGGTTCGGCGCTGGAGGGGCAGCCTGTTAGGTACCTTTTTCCCACGCATCGTCATCCAGCGGATTTTCTTTGGCGCATACTCTAGTCAAGTCAGCGCGAGCATTTCTCCGCTGCTGTTAACCGCCTCTAACGTGGAATTTCTCCCTGCCCCGCAACGATCGGACCGCTAGCAGAAACATCGATACTTTGCCCGAGCCTCCTCTTTACGAGCTTATAACTGCCGCTCTCTCGCGCTCTTATTCTTCTCTCTCTCTCTCTCTCTCTCTCCCGCTCTCGACGAGCCGAGCTGGACCGGAGGCAAAGGCTACCACTGCAGCAGCGTTTTTGCACTTTCTCGCTCTCGGGGAAAACGAGGCCTTTTTTCGGCTGCAAGGGTGCAAATGTTCGCAGGCCGCGCTTATCCGGAACCGCACGGCGGACGGTTACTTTCCTCGTACAAGGTGAGAATGTTTCGCTGACTTTTACGAGGCCGAGCTTTTATTGCGACTTTAATCTCCGATTTGACGGATTACTCTAGTTTTATTTCGAGCTAAATCTAGAGAACTTGATCCCTGATTTTATACTTACGGCACTTCCACGAATAGATTTATTGCGAGGGCTTTTCTGTCTTACGTACCTGGAACAAACAAGCGGAGATGGATTTTTAATTAAAAGCGTAACCGTTGCATTTGGGGGAGTAACGGGGCAAAACGTTAGAGAAATTTGACGAGGCTCGGTCGGCTTCTCTCGCCTCGCGCGTCCAATAATCCTTTTTGGCTCGCCGAAAAGCGGGTTTTGGCCTCCGCTTTGCAACAGATGAGCTCTCTCGCATAAACTCTCCGGGCGGAGAAGTATAAAAAGGCGAAAAATATTCGAATGCGCATAAGTCTTTGCTCGGCGCTCGTGCGCGCGCGCGCGAGCGCACACGTGAGACAGAGAAAGGCGGAGGACCGGTCTTACCTTAGGCTCTTGTTGGCTCTCCTGCGCATATACATTCCTGCGCTCCTCTCTCTCTCTCTCTATAAGCGGTTCATAAAGTACAGCGGACTCGCGAACAGATTTGTCGGGTTCGTTCTCTCTCGGATATTTTTACGACACCTGCCCCCTCGCGCAGGGCAGCTCTTTGCTTTACGCTCGCCCCCGCCGTCTGCTCGGGCAGCGGGGGAGGTCAAATCCATTTCGGCCCAAAATTGGAGATAAGGTTTATAGGCTCGCTCTCTCTCTCTCTCTCTCTCTCTCTCTCTCGGCCTGAGAAAAGGCATTTAAGCGAGTCGCGCGCGCGCCGGGCTGTTCCTTTATTTTTCGGGTTTAGACCGGCCTAGCATATACGTGTCAATCGCTCGCCCGGAGATTTAGTGACCGTAAGCTCTCTCGCTTTCGTATTATTGACTCCGCGATATATTCTTTCGACTGCTACTTTCGAGCGAGTTCGCGGAGAGTGCTTTTGCCGCGCGGCCCTTTTACCTTTTCTCGCGTAAATCACTGCCCCGTGAGCCGTACGTCCGCTCCGAAACGACGAGATTCTTGCGGCCGTAACGCTGCGCAGAAAAAGAGCCGGAGGTATATAGGCCCTCCCGCTTCTTTCCGAGGAATCGCTCTCCGCGCACTTCAATCTGTATATATATGCTTTTTTTCCGACCGAGGGGAGTAAAAGTGACGAGTTTAACAACGGGGCTTCGAGAGTTAAGAGGATTCTTTAAACTAAAGGAGCGCCTAATTGAAGTATCTCTCGTTGCCTGCATAAAAGCCGATGGGTATTTTGACATTTTGAAAAGAAGAGAAAAAAGAACCAGCTGCCGAAGGACTTTGTCAATTATCGACAATAGACCGGCCTCTAAAATTCTTCCTTCAATTATCGGAAACAGTGTACAATTTATTCCTTAATTAAGCGCACTTGATCGATATCGGAGAAGTGCGCCGCGGCCCTCTCGCTCCGCTGAAATATTTGCTTCTCATCGATATAAGCTTTAATGATCTTTGCTATTAGTAGTTGGAACGCAATCACGCGGCATAAACCTTGAACCTTCGCCGGGGCCATCAAAGCTGTAGACATCGTAAAAGCTCGGACTTTTCAGGGAATCGAAATCCATTTGTGAGTTAGTAGCAGCAGCAGCAGCAGCAGCAGCCAGCAGCGGTAATATCGTTTGGAGGAGCGAAGGAGCGGGCGGCACCCAGTGGATGACTGCGGTGTGCCGTTAGGAACACACGCGGCCCATCGCCGGGCCTTGCAGTTTCCCACAAGCGCGACGAAACAGAGGAGAGAAACGCCGCGGGCTAAGGTTCTCGCGGCCTCTCCACTCTCGCGAAAAGAGGATGCAGGAACTGGAGCCGATGTAACGCGCGCGCCCGCTCTCCGATAGGATAAAGGCTTTTTCCGATTTTTCTCCGAGCCCGAGCTACAAGAACCCGGAGCAGCCTGCCTGCCTGCCTGCCTGCCTGCCTGCCTGCCTGCTCGCTTTGCACGCTTTCGTGGGCGCGGTCCAAAGTTGCCTAATGGCGGGGCGAGGACTGACCGCGAATATTGACGTAACAAGAACAATGGAAATCGAGGCGGAGGCAGGACGCCGGGTGTGAAACGGGAGCATGAATCACCCAGACGCACTTTGTTTTTGCATATCAATCAAGATTTATGCCCGCCGAACTCGATGGGAAGGTATTTTTCGCAAAGATCAACTTCGCCTCGCCGCGCAACTTCTTCCTGTTACACTTTCCGTTGTTTTTTAGAAAACTAAAAGTCCTCGATTTCGAAAACTAATAAAACACTTGCAATAAAAGTTCCGAGGATCTCTCACCTGCAGTAAAACGAGAGGAAGGAAAGAAAATTGGATAGACAGGCGCGGAGAAAAAGCGCCGAGCGTAATTTAGAGCCCCGCGGGCGAGGCCGATAATTACGCGGAATGAAGAAATCTATCGCGACCGTTGGATTTTAATAAAGGGCCCACAAGGTATTATACCCTTTTCTTCACGCCTATTGTCGCGTGGGAATGAAGGCTCGCTTCTTTGATGAGACCGTGCGAGCCGCCGCCGCCGCCGCCGCGTGGGCGTGCATTTTTTTTCCGGCCTGGCGTTTATTTACGCGCAATGTGTACTCGATCGCGTAAACGTCTACGCCTTCTTCGTGTTTGCACAATGCGGCAGTCGCGATGTCTTTCTTTTTTAAACTCTAGAATGTGATGACTTCTTTTGCAAGGCTTACTTTGCCGCGACTGAAAAAGTTATTTTCGGCAAATTAATACGCCACGCTATTAATAAAATAAAGGAATCCGTAACAAATGAATGGCCCTCAATAACGACTCGTTTTTTATTTATCGATCATTAATTTTCAAGCTTTACAGATTCGTGCAGAACGGTTCGGCGGGCGGCAAATGAGGCGTAACGATTAGAGGGGCGAAAGCGTCCGCTACGCGAGGCGGCTCACTCCGCTGCTTCCTCTTTTCCCAGAACGGTAAAACTCGTTGTGCACGAGGTGTCAGTGATCCGATTCAATTCTGAGAATCCGCGGCGGACTGATCGCGAAACGCGTCCGTGAAATCGGTGGATTTCCAGGCTTGCGGATGCGACGCGAAGCCTATGACTAAGCCGACCAGACAGCTTGCAGGCGTGAGAGAGAGCGAGGGAGAGAGGAATGCGTTTTTCTCAAGGACGGCACGACACCGAGAAAAATCGTACCGCTGATTCTTGTTCCGGTGAATTTTCGCCGAATTCATAGAACGAGAAACTCATTGTGTCGCTCGACAATAGACTTTAATGGGAGAAGACGCGGTTAGAGCCAAGTTTTTTGCAGGAAGCACCAGATTGAGAAGTAGTGCGGCTCGAGATTGCGGCATCAAGTACCGATAGTTTTGCGCAGAAGAAAAGGAGATTTCGTTTAATTGAAGAACATGTTTTAAGTGCTCGGAGCGAGGCGTTTTTTTAGCACGACAACACTGCACTGTTCAGAAATACGTTGATTTAAGTATTAAAAAATTAAGATCGTGCAGAGTTCGAAGTAAGCCGAAACTCAATTACTAACCCACTTCGTAAGGAAGAAATATTGGGACGTTCGAATGGGGCAGATTTCCATACAAGGCAGCCCGCGAGCGATATTCAATAAAGACTGTCGCACAAATTAAGCTTAATCTTTTTCCGCGTAAGCGTGCGGCAGAAAAGAAGTCCTCTCGGATCTCTCGCGGGGATAAGAGCCAAAGTGGTTAAATAATTCGACGATTCTCATTTGTAATACTTTGGACGAGTTGGTCGCGGCGCTTTGGCTCAGGTATATAACGGAAGCCGGTATCTCGTTTTGCTTGCCCGAGCTTGCGACAAAGGCATTCCAGTTAAGAAATGAAGAATGAGCCCGCGAGCGATGCGCGCCGCCGCCGCCCCCCGACACCCCGAGAAGAGAGAAAGCTCTCTCTCTCTCTCTTTCGGCACAAACACGGCGCTGGCGAGGAGGCTGCTGCTGCTGCCGCTGCTGCTGGGCGCATAAAAGTGCATAAGAGATGGCTATCTCCGGCGCGCTGGAAAAGCATAGGCAGCTCTCGCATTATATGCGCGAGCGTCCATTTATCCTCGGCTTTTCAGCTGACGCGCCGCGCCGTGCCTTAAGTGTGTACGGGGAAAGCTTTGTGCTTTCGCCACCGCGACCTCAATGAGTCGAGCTTCCTCCGAGCGAGGCAGGCCTAGGCTACCATCCTAATATTCGGGTCAGAGTTTCAAAAAAAAATATTTTTCCCTTACATTGCGAGAGCCCCTTTCTTTCCCACCTCTTTTAAGGAGGTCGAGCTTCAAGGGGACGGACGGGGCGCGGGGCAGGCGCTGCGGATCGTGCAGGTTCCTCTTTCAAACTGGGATTGCTGATTAACTTGAGCCTTCTATCTTTCGAGGAAGAGCTCTTACTCGAAGCCCGAAACTGGAACGGAATTATTTTGTTTTTATCTAGAATTAGATAATTAGTGGTGAAAATGAGGACTTTGGTATTTGCAGTGAGAATCTAAGTTTTAGTAGTTTAAACATTTATTGAATGTCTGAGAAATGAACTAAGAAAATGTTTTGTAAATAGAGCCAGACGATTACATTTCAGCGCATTCCCACCGTTCTAGTTTGAAGCAATTAATTTTAAAGTAAAATCGTATACTGTGCAGTCTTGTCTATAAAAACGTAGCAAATACAATTTTCTTTTTGTAACTTTTTTCAAAGACTTTTCTGGATTGAATTATTCACCTTTAAAGCCGAAATTAATTAATAAAAACTGTAAAATTACATATTTTGAAATCAAAAAATGCATCTTATACTTAAATGCAGGTAGTTGGTGAAATTTCAAAAATTACATTTTGTTTCTAAATAAATATTACGAAAATAAGTTTAGATGCTTTGAACAAAACTTCAGAGAGCAAATCACGATCTCACGTACCCAGTAAGATAGTAAATCGAAAGCAGATTTATATTTTAACCTTGACCTCCAATAATAACTCAGGGCGATCTAAAAATTATCAGCGCCAAAAGAGAGTCATGCAACGTATTTCCACGACACCGTGCATCGACGAAGGCAAAAAATCGATTGCGATAAGAATCTTTGAAAATCAATAGGAATGCCGAGTGCGCGCGAGGAGCGTGGCAGCCTCGGCAGCCCAGCCCCAATGATTAAAAGCTCAATAATCGTTGATTAATGATTCAATTAAAGAGTCGAAAAGAAGCCGCGCGCAACACCTCTGCACGCTGCTCGACGCAGCGAGAGAATCGAGCCCTCTCCCGCCCGGACTTTGAAGCGAGCGAGGGAGAGAGAGAGAGAGAGAGAACTGCACGCATCGGCTCTCTCCTTCTAAAGTGAAAAACAGAAATAAAGAGAGCTCGGGGAAGAGAGAAAGATAGATGCGTATCTTTCTCTGCTATATTGGCTCGAGTGGATAGTTTGTCGAGCACTTCCGCGCTTCTTCCAGCGCGGCGGGTTAACGAGGTCAGCGTTGGCTTCTCGATAATTAATAAAAAGATTAATTGCGAGATATGGGAGCTGCGGAAAGCGAGAGAGGAGAAAAGGAAGCCTTATACTTGTCCATTCTTATACGAGTGCCCGACGTCTCTTCAGCTTTGCTTTTTTCCCTGCGCATAAAATTCTGCTTGCAAACGGAATAAAAAACTGTCTGTGAAGATGATAAATTAGCTTATACGGCGTTCAAGGCAAAAGAAAAAAGCGGCGTAGAGAGTCAGCTAAATGCCCGGAGTTTTTCCGATTGCGCAGTGCACAGCACACCTGCTTAAGCCGGGCGCACTTACAGGGTAGCTTACACGAGGCGGCCCATACATTATCTCGGCGGCGCTCGCGGCGCGTTTTTCCGTCTCTATCTCATTCCGGAGCTGTCCGGACTCGGGCTGGTTAACATCCGCGAACTCGGGCTTACACCGATGCGAGAACAGGCGCGCGCGACACTATCAATGGATCTGGCTTCGTGTACGCGCGCCCGAGTGTCCATAGGTCGTCCGAGCTGTATCATGCGCTCGCAAGCTCTCTGCGTTACACCCCGACGCAAGGCGCGCTTTCCTTTTTGCTAGCTGCGCCGGCAACGCTCGCCCGGCTATCCGAGCCCTATTACCGGCAATAACCTGCTGCCGTGCATTCTCTTTTTTTTTATTTTTTTATTTTTTTTTGCGACGCCATCCTTATATCGTAACGTTTTACGATTTTTTGCTGCAGGCCTTTTTTGAATTTTAAATTATTAGCGGCTGGTATTGCTGATTTTTAAGGAAATTTTTATCTTATCTTTAGTTATGTAAATAGCGAGCAGAATAATGTATTTGCTATATTTTTCCAGCTTGATTTATGGCAGAAAATTTTATTTAAATAAAAGCAGTCGCATGAAAATTCGTTTGAGTTATTGATATTGAGTTATTGCGCGTAGAAGGCGCTTAAAAGAAGTGTGCTCAAAGAAGAATGCCATTTAAAATTACGCGACAAAAATTTATTATTTATTAAAATGCAAGGAATTTAAAAATTCACAGGAATTATTTATTGCTTCTGGAAATAAATCAATGCTAAAGTGGTTAGAAACTCTGAAAATTCTTGCATAATGCCATGACACAACTGACACCATCCAGCTATTTCTGCAATTTTGGAAAAACGAACAAACTCGAGAGCTAAATTCAATCTACATTCTAAGAGTTAAACTTCATTTTTAACAGGTAAACTTCCAAGACTTGGAAATAAATTTCCATCAAGAAAGCGTATTTTGTCGTTTATTTAAACAACGCTCGTCTAAAATACAGCGACTTTCCCGCGAGGAGATGCTAATTCTGGCGTCCGCCGCACACAATGTACCGTACTCGAGAGTTTTTCGCAGTCATGCGCGCACATCGAAAATAACGCCAGGCGCGTATATGAAAGCTCGTGGCAACGGTGCCGCGCGCACGCACAACAATGCCGGAGACGACGGCTCGTCATATTCGCCTCCTGCACGCTCTATCGAAAAATGTCCAGTAAATTTGCCGGCGCCGAGGCCGACACTTTTCTAATCTGCCGAACGGTACAGGCCCGACATCCGCTCGCGAGTTACGGCTATTAGGATTTTCCGCGCGTAAAATGCATCAGCGAGGAGAAGAGCGTTTGTAGCTTTCCGCCTGAGGGGGGAAGGGCACTGCAGGCAGTTGCCGTCCTTACCGACGACGAGAGTCGCTTCATTAAACGGCCGAAACGAGCCCTTCGTTAACGAGGGGATTGCTGCACGCCCCTAATTTCGCCTTTTTCCTCGCTTTTTGACGACGGCTTCCGCTCCTCCCCCATCGCCCTTTCTCGCAGTTTGTCACTCTACTCTTTGCCTCCCTCTTTTCATCTTCCGATTTTGGCTTCTGCACTCTCCCCATCGCGCTCCGGGATTGTATTTTCCGTTTTGATGCTGGCATTCTCTTTTAGATTAACTGGGGCTCTATATATGAAAATCATGATTATTATTACAGCGCTGAATCAAAGTTTTTTAATTAATTTTTTCTTTGAGTCACGCTTAATTATGAAGCTGTTTCATTCATTTCAAAGCGCGGAAGCGCATTTATTCAAATCATTTAACATTCGCAATAATTCCTAAATTAATAAAAATAATGAAAATTTATTGTCCGGAAAAATTTTCGACAGAAAAAGGTCCACGTGACAAACTGGCGATATAAAACAATATAATATATCTGGAGTACATTTTTCTTATCTAAGTTGACGTTATACGCTCCGACAGTGCTCCCTCGCCGTCTCCACCCCCCACATAGTTTCCACGCCGCTTTGTCAATGTATACTTTCCCATTAGGCGCTCTCCTCATAAGTGTTGGTAATTCCGCCTCTCCTTTTGCGGAAATTCGAAAATTCCAGCAGCCGCCCTCGCAAACCCGGCCCCGTTATATATATATGCCTCGCTCGCTTAACGGTTCGACGGATCGAGGAAAAAGAAATGCTCGCCGCACGTTGGAGCACAAGGGTGAGCGCCGCTAATAAGCGGCACTGCCTGCCTCTCGGGGTGTCGAGCGAAGGGATAATTAATTGGGTGACACGGCGATGTAGCGGCCCGATGTCGTATAAGCGCGCGCGAACGGCAGCATAAATAAGAGAGCCTCGCGCTCTCTTCCGCCGCATTAACATATTAATTTCGCGTAATAAAGACGATTAGGCTAACGAACGACGCGCTGGTTTATGGACTCGCGCGACTCGCTGCATAGCCATCGGGGGGGTTTTATGTTTATACGAGGACGCGCGGCCGCGTGTTCGCGCGCGAACGCGACTGGGATTCGATTATGTTATGTATGGGGGGATCGAAGCTGAGAGAATGCAGTGATGCACGCCGGTAGATACTAGACAAGTTTATCGGTGTCCTTTTTTCCCGGCCGACGCCGAGTGATGGATTTTATGGGACATTTTCCTAAGCTCGTGCGTGCATAATGACTTTATCGGCGCGGGGCTTCGTCGCTGGAAAAATTCTCGAGATTTGCATCGGACAATGATAAGCATTGAAATTCCTATTTTTACAAATTCTCTTTATAAGCACCTTATAACTCAATTTCAACGAAACGTCTACATTTACTGCGAGTCTGCGTTTTCGGAGAGAAGAGGGTGAGAAATGAAAAGGACAAAATAATGTTTTAATTATTTCTTTATAAAAATTATGAGAGGTACGTGTTTTTATTAATTATAATTTTTGTAAAATATTATGAAAATTAAACAAACATTTTTGACAAAGGAATTGCAACCACATAAAATTTAACCAGAATGAAAAATAATTGCAAAAAATTACATATTTTTTACAGCTACGTAATAACAGGAAAAATTAATTTATTCGAGGAATTTAATATTTCACCAACTAAAGTTTAAAAATGTTTCATATACCATTTATGATTTCGCGGAAAACAAAGTGAAACGCATAGCTAAAAGGTAAAGTTACGTAAAAAGAGGCTTAAAAAAAATAAGCAAATATTTTGCTTGCATTATTGGATCCACAGGCAGAAATAGCCGCTGGGCGAGTACAAAGTTACAATTCTGATTACAGAAGTAAAGGCGCAAAAAGAGTGAAAAGCGAGACTGCGCTCGCGAAATTTTCTGCCAATATTTACGAAGCTTCATTAAAATTGAATAAACGAAATAATTATTATCGCATTCGTCTGTGCAAACAAAAGGGCCTCCTACAGGCGAGGATCGGCGTCGGCTCGGGGCTCTCGCGTCTGCGGAGTATTGATATAAGCGCGCGTCGCTCCGTCTCCCTTTTTCCCGCATATTTTTCCTGCGTACATTAAAAGAGCGGAGGCGCGAAGCCGGGGGAGCCGCGGAGAAATTACGCAGTGCGCGCGTTATAATACCAGTTTTCATTAATCCGGCGCATATGGAAGCTACCGCTCGGCGCTCGGCGTCTACTCGAGGGGTCGAGTCGGTGGCGTTGCCGGCGGCCACCGAGCGCAGCAGCAGCGGCAGCAGCTCCACCTTCGACTCTCCGAGGCTCCGCCGAATATCCTTAAGAGAGGATGTTTAACGGTTGATGTTAATCTGCTGATTTAACGCTGATTTACTATCGACGCCCGAGCGAGAGGGATATTGCATGAATATTTTACGCGCAGAGCCGCGCGCTCCTCCGCGCTCGCAATTGACGTACGGCTCAAAAGGCGTATTAATGCACTGGTATGACTCGTCCGCGCGACTTGCACAAACTACCGGATCACCAATTCCGATGCAAATTACTTATAAATAAGTAGTTTTAAACTCCGCGTAATATCTTGATCTTTAGAAGGGAATTTATGCCTCGGCAAAGCCAAAGGAGACAGAGCCAGAAAGAAAGAGTCCTACTTTCCGGAATGAAATTTGTATGCTTATTCAATTTGCCTTTAGATTTAAGTAGGATTATAAATAAGTCGCCGGCTAAAAGTAATTGTCGATATTTCATTTCGCGAATTAAAAGTGAATTTCCTCGACGCTTTAAGCGTAACCTGACGTCATAGACGCTTTAGCGATCATTTAATTGCCATCAATTACTTGCGCACTGTCTCTAGTTTTTACATTAGGATATTGCAAGCGAACGTTTCGAGTACTTTTACTGTTTCTAGTGCTTGCAAAAGAGCTTTCAAGTTATTAGAATCTGATTAGGAGTGTAGATGCGAATCTCTACGCATGTTTACACTGTTGAGAGAATGAATCAATATACCAATAATATCCAACTCGTAATATGTAGTAAGTTAAATAAAAAACGTTGCAAAATACAAAATTGTATATTCATGAACTTGTTTCTTCAGACGAGCCTCCAGAGGAATTGAAACGTAATTACAACACCTCTCGCGGATCAGGTGTAACAGGCGATCTAATTTTGATTAATGCCGCTGTACAGCAACGAAACAATGATTGCGGAAACAAATCGTGATAATGCGCTCGTGAAAAAAGAGGGATAGCGCGAATAAGTATATACTTGCTTCGTAATTGCGTCGCGATTATCTTTACGAGGATTATTAACGGATGTGCAGCTTTAATTATGTCTGAAGCAAGTTAACGATCCTTTGTTGGTCAATTTCGTTCACCTGTCAGTAAAAGTGCATTTCATGCTCTCGCAGTGCCGAACGTACTGACACACTTTCTGATTGCATTCTCTTTTTTCATTTCTGCTAAACGTTATTTTAATGTTCCTGCTGATGATTAAAAAACTGCTTCACTTGTTCTGTATCCGTTTGAAAAAATTTAAGCAAGGTATTAACACGTGCCACATTAAACGTTGAAAAAAGAATTATAGAAGCCAAGAGCCCTTTGTACACATGCAAGAGTAAGAATCTGCAGCTAAAAAACCTTATAGCTGGTGACGTTCGAATACGCTTACAAGTAAGTAAGTAACAAATAGTGGATGCATCATGGCGAGGAAGGAAGGGAAGGGAGGGGGGTATAAAAATGCTGCTCCTCGCGCTCATGCACGTACAAAAAGGATAGATTTAATGAGTTCGGGAATGCCTTGTAAGTACCGTAAAATCTTTCAGGTGTACGAGTACGTTAACGTAATTTATATAAGCGGCTTTCGTTGGCTCTGGGAGCTCTGCTCTCGCGGCGAGGAGCCCCGCTGAGGTCAACGTCGGCAGGAGGGAGAGAGAGAGATGGAGCGCGTATCTCCCTCTCCGTGTCGTGATTTTGATAAAAAGCAATTAAAGCCACGCGCGCGCGGCCGCTATCGACGGATCGTTCGCGGTCCTGCAGCTATTCGCAATTTACTCCCTCGTCCCTTTTGCTTCTACAGTTCTACCCCCGCCGCGAGTTTTCGAGCTGCGCGCCGGTCTATGGAAGTATGGAGAGGCGAGTCAATATCTCTCTCTCTCTCTCTCTCTCTCTCTCTCTCTCTCTCTCTCTTTCGCTTGGCCCTTGTACGAGGAAGCGTCCGACGTATCTAAATCAGAGGGGAGCTTAATGAGCGGCAGATTAGCTTTGCTTCGCCGAGAGAGAAACGCAAGATAGAGGCCACTGCAGAACGTCGATACTTGTCTTTCGACGCCGCGGCTAAGGCTATTCATGTAACCGAAAAATAGAAGCGATTATCCGAGGAAGATGCTAATACCCTGCCTGCGTTTCTACAATATAAAGTAGACGCGATTACCTATGTTATGTGGTTATTTCAAACGTTCTCAAAAATAGCCAAAAAAAAAGAAGAAAATTATTTTGGTTTTTTTAAAATTAGATTTATAAACCTTGTTTGTAAGTGGATAATTTACAATGCTTTTATTAATTACGTTTGAACATATTTTTAAAAATTTCATCAAAATCTATAATCCTACGTAAAAATAATTTATATAATTTTTACCAAGATTTTATACTTTTATTTTTAAATTTTGTAAAATTTTGAATCTGCATAATTCATACAAAATTTTTGTACAAAAATATAATAAATATGAACTCCTCTAATAGTCATCGGTCGCTAATTTTGTCATGAGAAATGTAAAAGGTTAGGATGCACCACCAACTAAGCGCCAGTCGTAAAAAATAAAATTAATTCCGCTTAGTGGCGCATTTTAACCTTTTACACTTCTGATGATAAAATTAGCAACCGATGTCTATTAGAGGAACTCATGTTTTTTATTATTTGTACAAAAATTTTGTACGAATTATGCAGATTCAAAATTTTACAAAATTTAAAAATAAAATTATAAAATCTTGGTAATAATTTTATAAATTATTTTTACGTGGGATCCGAAGTTCCTGGCCAACTGTAATTATAACCGCCTAACATACAAATTTTAGGTAAACCAATAAGCCTAATTTTAAGTAAACCAGAGCTTTTTATTTTAACAACTAATAAATTAAATGATCTGCTTCCTCTTTGATAAAATCAATAAATTTAAATAAAGCTTCGCCTAAGATGGATATTTTTCAACTGAATGATTAATTCAATTAGCTCGAAGTCGACGGTTTTTTTCTTTGAAGGCCTTATTAATCGAGCACGTCCTTAATTATCGTAAGACCTGAAAGGATATACGTTTTTAGGCCAAAGCTCATTTACGCTAGCAAGACACGTGTATAATTGACGGCAAGTATTTATAGCGTGGGACAAGTTTTTTCCGGTCTCGCCACGCGTGAAAGATTCCCCTTTTTTACCGCGCATAAAAGCAAAGGAACTCGATGGAGGAACAAATGCCTATAGCTTCAAAAATCTGTCCTACTCAAGAAACCGAGCCTCTCGGGACTCACTCGTCGCGAGCGGCAATTGGATACCGCTTTACTACAACACGCAGCCGCTCGTCACATGCCGGCGAAGGCGTTGGCAAACTGTCACTTTCTTTCCTGCTTCGGCAGACAGAAGCCGCCGACAAAAAAATCGGCCCTCTCTGCAGCGCATCGAAAGGTTTGTCAATTGCGGGCTCGTTTTAATCTGGCGACTCGATATAGTCGTCGGTAATTAATTCTTCAAAGCTCGAGTGAGTACCTTGGGTTCTGAGGCTGTGATTGAGGCTGAAAGCGAGGGCGAGTATTTTTAGCGCGAGAATTTCGTGAGAGCGAGTTCAGCGTGGCGTAAAACATCGCCGAGGAATGATGTAGGCAGGAGGATATTGAATTTTTATACGAGGCGACAAATCGTACAATGCAGTCTGGTATTTTTTAATAATTTCTTTGAATAGGGAATGTCCACGACATTTCGGTGCTATTAGATTTACGCTTTGTGTATGGCATTGTGCGTTATTGCCGACTGAATAAGATTTATGAAGTTTCCGGATATTGAAAATATTTTTGAATACTCGGTATGCAATACGGATTTATTACGTGATATAATAGAATCAGTCAAGTAGAGTACGAAGATGTAAGCAGGGTGGAAAGGTATTTGAAGAAGGAATAAAACAATTTATCCTTTAAAATATAATGTTAAACCATTAATTCATTTAAAATTAAAACTACATTGGTTCTCACACATTTAATCATTGTCAATTTTTATGCTAATAAAGTAAATATCTTCGTCCAAATCAATTAGACAATAAAAAACTACAAATTGAAAATAATTAATCAGCAGAGATAAAATCAAATCTTGTAGTTTAATTCTGCTTTGTACTGAAAAAGAAAAGCAGCAGACTAGTTTTCGCAAACTACAAGCTGCAGCTGTTATCGGCCGCAGCCGAGTCCTGCAGAGCAACAATGAGTAATCTTAATAAAAATCGAGGGCAGTCTACGCAGCAGCAGCGGCGCTGAGAGAACAAGAAGATAGCTGCAGAGGAGAGTCGGCGGCGCAGATGGACTATCTGCGCCCGGGCTTCTAAATGCTCCGCGCGGGAGCATTGGAGCTCTCTTTTACGAATTATTCTCCTCATTCTATCTCTCACGGGGGCAATTAGTCGAGTGCAGAAGCCGCCCACGTAGCCGGACAATTAATAGATAGAAATGAGAGAGGGGGGGGGTTGATTTTAATGCACGCGATCGTTCGCCGCGATCCGCTGGCCCCCCCAACTCTCTCCCAGATAGCGCCTGAGGAATGGCCTGCTGCGCGAGCCACTAGCTTATACTTATCCGCGGCGGAGATTCTGCCTTCGTCCAGCGGGCGCCGCCGCCACCGCCGCCGCCGTGTGGGACCAGGGCCGAGGGAGATGGACGCGAGCTAAATCGGAGCCCAGGCCGAGGCGTTGCTTATATGAGCCCCTTATCGGCTGTCCCTAAGAGTATTTACATGCGTGCGGGCGCAGTCGTTATTTTACGCCTAATCGGATAATGGCTCTCTCGTGGAGAATTGCGAGAGAGAGAGAGCTCCGATTATTATGTAATCGCGCAATTTATTTCGGGACTTGAATTATGCCCCGTAATAGAAATTCGCTCAATTGAATTATCTCGCCCGGTATTGGCCACTGGGGAGCCCATTCTAATTCGCGATAATTTTAACCTATTCCCAACGACTGCGTCGGCCTTAATCCTTCGAGTTACGGCGGAATTTTAAAACTACCTCAAGGTCAATGGCAATAAGCCTAGTCTAATAAAAAATCTTTTACTTTGCCCCTAACGAAATCGGCTATTACAGAGCTGCCAATCGGCGCTAAACTAGTACGTTGCTGTTGGCAAACAACTCGTTTACGGTCCGAAAATGCTACTTTGTACTGCATAAAAACGAGCATCTTAACCTTCGGTCAATTACGTATCATCAAAAGCGTTTTAAAATATTAAAAGCATAATTTTTTCAAAGAACCAAGTAGTCTAAACACGAATAAAAGGAAGTTAAAAGGCTACATTTTGCCGCTGTTACGCAAAGACAAAACGTGAAATTTGTATAATTGTAGAGGGCATAAATATTCCTGCGGGAGAAGACTGAACGAAGGTCTGCTTCGACTGTCATTTGCCTCGGGAATCATTTTCAAATAGCGAATATTTTTTTAAGCGTTGCTGGAATTGCGTTCGAGAATCTTGAGGTAACACGCGAGCTTAAAGACTCTTTCTAGGAACATTTACGCAGTTCCACTTTGGGTGTGATTCCATTCGGCGCTACTCAACTCTATTCTGGTACGTGTCTGAAATTACGATAGTAAAACAAAACTTCATTTTAGAAAATTAAATGCATATTTAAACCTAAAACTCAACTCGTTAAGATTTGTAGATTTTGCGATTCTAAAGAAACGTTTTCTCATCAGAAATTTAGTCTTTCTACTTTACTACTGAAATAAATGTCATTATGGGGTCACCGAAGCAGCCGAATTTTCAAGATAATGAACAATCAACATAGGCTGGCAATGAAGAGCCGGTGTTTGTTCGAATATAGAGAAGAGAAGAGTAAACAAGCCGAGTCGCTTCGGCCGAAGGAGGTTACTTGCAGGGCATAAAGGTAGAGGGCGAGGGGAGGTAGAAGGTGCCTGGGATCAGAAAAGAAAAGGGAGTTTCTACATCTCATGAGAGCCGTATGGAGCGAGAACCGGGGCCGCACGGGTCATTCAGTTGGAGCGAGTGACCCATTGTGTAAGGTGGGACAATGTGCCGCCGCCGCTGTTCTTCAATGGAACAGAAACCATGGCCCGAGGTGTTATGTTATGCGGAGCCGCCTGTTATTCAGATCGCCGGGGCGCTCTTCCGCACTTTACAAGTACACAGTTCACAAGGAATGGAAAGGCAAAAAATAAGTGGAAGTGCGTGTGAGAAGATCGACTACCGCCGCCCGCGCGCCGAGATATTAAGGCCCTGCTCGACACGCTGTAGACTTCACACCTCGATGCTCGGCAAATTGCTTCGGTTCGAGGCTCCGCTCTTCGAGAGAGTGAGAGAGAGAGAGAGAGCCGGTCTACGCTCGCAGAGGAGGGATGCCGAGCAAAAAGGAGGAGGATACACACCAGGGGAAGCTCTCGCAGAACGAACGGACGAGATCGCTTTCCGCGTCTCGACTCGTCCGACGAGTTTGCGGGCCCCCGAGTCCGTTCTATCCCTTAGGACTGTCACTTTCGTTAATTAACCACACGCGTATATACCTTCGGCCGACTTCGCCGGCCATATTTCTACGTGGAAGCCTTCCTTCCCGCTATCGATTAACAAGAGGGCCGCTCGAGAGCACCTGTTTATTAACCTCCTTTATTATTTTTTACTTGCTTTTGCACGCCGTCCGCAGCTAAGAGTCCGGCGACGCGCCCTTTTCTTTTTTCCCTTCACCGCCCCGGATGTTATACTTGACGACATTTAGAGGGGTATTATGTTGCTTTATCGGAGAACTTAATAATATTACTCCGCTCATTAGTCGTACAAATGCTTGCGTTAGCAAAACAGTGCCTGCAATTGAATAAATAAATAATTGCGGCCAATTGAATTCGCTAATTAAGCAATATCTAGCAAAATACCTACACAATCAATAATTATCTGATGCCGAAAGCCGGTTCGGATTATCTTACCTGAAATCCCGGATATTTAAGTAATAGCATCCTGAATTTAAATTGCCACTTAATAAACAATTTTGCCAGAGGAAGAAAGAAAACGTGGGAGTAAAATTACAGTCATAAAGAAGCCCAGAGAGCGGCGGGGTAAAGGAAAATTCTCAAATGAACCTACCTCTCCCCCCCGAACATTAAGACTCTCCAATTTCTCCTGCATTACCGGCACTTTGCGGAGAATATTTCAGGTTAATCATTATCAGGTGTCGAAAGATAAACTCGCCGCGCTTCTTTCCCAAAGCCTTATGAATGAATGCACACTTACTCAAGACATTTGCAGCGGGGCACATAGTTTCTCTCACCTCGGCTCTGTTCGTGCCGAGAAAAAGATCGAGGGAAAAGAGGAAGAGCGCGGGGCATTTCCTGGAGCGACGGTACACCGAGTCTTTGGATTGTACGTGCTTCTGAGTAAGAAAAAGGAGAGGAATGTTCCGAGAGCAGCACGCAATGCATAAAGCACGCAGCTTCCTTACTTGAATTTACTTTTATCTTATTTCTGAGATTCATTCACACTCCTTGCATCCGGTTTTGCACGAGGCTTCGGTAGGACTCGACTGTAATAGCGCTTGCTTACTTCGGATCAATATTTTAATCGCTAATTATTTGCACTTTCGAGCTCGAAGATAACTTTCTCACCTCTCGTGCAGAATCTCACCCGTTTCTCAAAGTTTTACTGCTGCTTTTTTCTGGGAACTAGTAAAATTTCAGAATAGCATTGTAAAGAAGCTGGCAAAAGTGTAAGTCAAGCATAGAATTCTAAAATTCACTCTACCCTCGGCCGCGGAGCGTTCGCCTCATAGAATATACAATGCAGCAAGCTCACGCACGAAAGTTCCGTACCTACCGGCTTAGGCTAGTCCCTTTTATGCCCTGCCAGCCTTAAATCACGGCCCGGGAAATAACTTGCGCCGGCCGATGGGATTACACAGTCGCGGAAGAGGTGCGTGTGTGCACGCGCGCGCGCAAATCCGCGAGAGAGAGAGAGGATGCGCACCCTGACCTTTGCCGGTCATTCTTGAGCTGCTGCGCTCGCCGCTGATGCTCTTGTTTTACGCTCGGGTTCTCCGGCTTTTTTTCAAGAGACTCTTTCTTGACTTATGACCTTCTTCGTATTTCCTCACCCTTTCCTCTTTCCAGTGCCTTATAAGGTATACCGAGGGAGGCACCGAACTGCGGCTAGTATATACGTAGTTTCAACGACAATCGCTCTCAGTCAGTTGTAAATAATGCCTTATTTTAAATTTCGGCTTTCAGAGAAACTAATAAAATGTATGAAGCAAAATGAGGTGTCACAAAAAAATAAATCTTTCCCGTACCAATTGCTCGCGTAAAAACCATTCGCATCATCTTTATCATTTATTTGTAACAAGCCCTAAAAACCGTAATCAAAAAAGTTTTTATTTAATTAACGCCTTGGCCGGTGCAAGGCTTTAAATTACTACCAAGTTACTTTTTCGTCTAAAACTCCACTCTGCATAAAGCAAATTTTGCTTACATTGAAATTAAGTACGCCGCTTTTATGCTTTGCTTAAACAGCCAGTTTTACGAGTAAAAGCTCCTCTCGCTAATATTCTTCAGCAACATAAACGACAGCAGACACCGACCTACTCTAGTTTCGGATAAACACATATCGCAGCTGCCTAAGAGTGCCAGTAGGGAGTGAGAACTTGAGTTTTACGCGAGCGTCAACAAAGATGACCAGTCGCGCGAAAAAAAAAGGAACTTACGAGCGGAAAAGGAGATGTACAATACTTAGGCGAAAACAAAGAGACAGCTCTGACAAGGAGAAAAGCAACGCGCAAGAAAGAAGACCGTCGATTCTCCGGCTCTGTACGCGAGAAGGTTTACATTCTTGAGCGACTTCCTTTATTTTTTCGCTCCTCCGGAGGCTGCCGCGCGCAACGACAACGACTCCGTGTACACGCTCGATGGTCATCTGCACGCCGCTGTCGATATATAACGTCGCGATATCGCACCGCCTCGATCGCATCGGTCATGCAAGCATACCGCGCGAGCACACAACCTCTTAAAAAATAACTCGCACACAATGCGAGCGCAACAAGTCTCTGGACCGACAAAATACGACGCCGAAAGAAATTTATGCTTTCGAGACCAAATTTTTTTTAAGACAATAGGTGGAATTTTTCGCTTGCTCGAAAATTCTGCTTCCTCCTACAGGAAGCTTTGTGATAGTAATTTTTGGAGTTGTTCTAAAAACTGTTGTAATTGTATTTTAAGGTGTCAGAAACAAGAATAAATCGTTTGTGTGTGTGTGTGTGTGCGTGTATACGCCTGGATCTCAGCATCTATTGAACGGATTTTCTTCGTTCACGGCTCATTTTTTTTGTGATGGCGGGTCAAATATTCTTTTTTTTCACTTATTCTTTTTCGTTTGATGGATACTTTTCGATTTTCGAAAAATCTAATTTGACTTTTTTTTAATAATATAGGATTGAGATATTTCAATTGAACAAAAAGCATTTTAAAGAGCATAAAATGGTTCTTTTGTTTTTAACAAAAACGTGTTTTTTTTTAAAAAAGCTTATGATTCTTAATTTAAATTATTAACTGCTCTGAAAAAAAATGTCGGTACTTAAAAATATATAGAACTATAATCTGTAAAATTTTCAAGCCATTTTGTCAATTGGTTTTTGAATAAAAAGCTGAAAACTGGAAAAAATGAGTTTTCTATGTCCAATGATTACGGAATTAAAAACGCTTTAATTGATTTGGAATTTTGGGAAAAGATAGATCTTTTGTATGTTCAGAGCTGTATAGTTTTTCTGCTTATGAAACTTATTAGTTCAAAAGATATTAAGGTTTTATTTATTTTTTTTTAATTGTTTGAATAGCTGTTTCTTAGTGAATAAAGGGTCTTTTTCAATGATCAACCATTTATTTTTTTCGTCTTTACCTAAACTTTCAAAATTAAATAGAATTTTTGAAGTTCATTCACTAATTTTTGTTTTATAACGATTTTATATTATATAATATACATATGGTACCGCAATTATATATATAACATATCCCACGTAGCAATGAGTATCATAACAATATTGCTGTTATATTGCAATACCACAGCAATATTGGCGACTTTCCAGCAACATTGGTGCAATATTGCAATGTGATAAAATAGTGAGAAATATTCGAGCAATCTTCCTGCCATATTGCAGTGCAATATCCCACAGAAGAGTCTCGCAGAAATATTCCTCGAATATTGCGGGGTGAGATATTGGCGCGCAATATCGCAGAAATATTTTTTCAATATTGTGAGGTGACACTCGCTGTACAATTTCGCTACAATATTCCTGAAATATTGGGGGGGAGGGGGGTTGATACATCGCCGGGCAATATCGCTGCAATATTTGTTCAATATTCGCAGATATATTCCTGCTACATTACGAGTTGATATCTTTCTATGCAATACCGCAGGCATATGCCTGGGAAATATCTCGCAGCCCAATAACGCCGCAATATTTCGTCGAAATTGCTGATTGATACTACGCAGCGTAGTTGCGCAGAAATACTCTTGTGATATTGGAGCGCGATTTCTCACCGCGCAATATCGCAGACATATACTTGCGGTATTGCATAGAAAGATATCAACTCGTAATGTAGCAGGAATATTACGAATTGATATCTCGCCGCAGTCTCGCAAAAATATTTCAACAATATTACATGGTGATATCTGGCTACGCCAAATCGCTACAAAATTCCGCCAACATTGCAAGCAGATCATTCCCCGCGCAGTCTCACTGAAATATTCCTGTGATACTACGAGGTGAAATTTTTCAGAGCCGCATTACTGCAATATTCCGCCACTATCGCGAGTTTACACTTCGTCACGTAGTTGCGCAGAAATATTCTTGCAATATTGCGGGATAATATATTGCCGCGCAATATCGCAGACACATTATAATTATATTGCGTGTTTATCATTCACCGTGCAATCGCGCAAAAATATTTCTGCAATATTTCCGGGTGATATATTGTTGCAAAATATTTGTGCAATATTTTTTCAATATTGCAGGGTGATATCCCACGGCACAATAATGCTGCAAGGTTCAATCAATATTGTGAGGGTGTATCTCACCGTGTAGTCGCGCTGAAATATTCTTGAATGCCGCAAAATTGATATTTCGCCTTGCCATATTTCTGCAATATTCCGCCAATATTGAGAGGTAATATTTCGCTTCGCAGTCTTATAGAAATATTTCTGCGATAAAAAAAAGCAAATAAAGAAATAACAATTTGCAATTCTGTTAGTACACAGAACACCTTCAGAAAACACTATACGCAATTACAAAGCGTAAAATAAATAAATGAAGACTTAAAGTATATACCAACAAACGATATACAAATTATTTATATAGTTATAAATATTCAAGACAAAAATTACATTTGTACGGTACCTAATTTAATACATTATTAGCGAATTATCATTAATAAATTGTAGAGCCCGTTTATACGGCTACATTTACATAAGTTTACCTATTAATAATTAATAAAAAATTGTAATATAATATAATTTAAAGAATACTTAGGTAGAATTCTAATAACGCTATAACTGTAAAATATTTATGTTATAATAAAAATCGTTTACGCTTACTTTTATGCAAATAGTTTTTTCTTATTAAAAAATGAATAGTACTTTTTGCTATTATTGCATAAAATTCGATTTTACTCCCAATTTTGCGGTAGTTTTCATCACAATAGCGTAAAATGGACTTTTACGCCTAAAGCACAATCGCGCTACAGTGTAAAAGTCTAATTACGTCCCCTATTGAAAATATCTCCATGGATTCTATGAATAATACTATATGGAATCAATATGGAATCTGCATGTAATACATTTGGAATCTGTATGAAATCTACTTCAAATCGCTATATGGAAATCTATTGAGAATACATACTTATATATCTATACATAAATCTACGTATAAATCTGTTTGGCAAGCCGGGAATTCAGATATACCCTAGTAAAAATGGAAAATTTGCCAAACTTTGTAAAATACTGCCAGTTTCGGACAGAACACTGCATAATACTACCTAACTATAGTATTTCGGACGTTTGGCATTATTAAACAGTATTGAGCATTTTTTACAAAAATTTGTCAACAATTTGACATTGCTTAGCAGGGTTTGCGTTTTTTTTGTCAGAATCTATAATTAAAATAAATTTGACAAAGTATGGCAAGATTGAGCAGTGGTTGGCAAGGCCGCAGTTTAACGTTTAGTTTTGTATGGTTTGGCAATGATTAACAATATTTTGCAAATACTGCCAAATAGAGCTAATTCTTGTCAAATCTTTTATATTACTGTCTAGCACTGCTAAATGTCCGAAATAACTACAATACGCTGTCTTTGGCATTGTTTA